>CM062613.1:61944971-62504971 GCA_025617555.3 Puccinia polysora
TACTCTGGATCTTTTAGACCCACAAAAGAGTGAGGGCCTGTTTACCTTGGGTTAGAGCTGAGAAGCCTTCCCAGACTTTGAAAAGACTGATGCCATCAGTCTCTTTTTTCATAGATTTGATCCAGTGAAACTTATTGAGGGATTAGAGGACATTGGAATAGCTTCTTGGAATGACTTGGGTGATGAAGCCATACAATTGGGGTTTTTGAAGGGTGGAATGATCACGTATTACATTCAATGTGGAATGAATGGACTCAACAAGATTTTTTATGATGGAAAATTGCTCTTGTGAGTTGGATGAGGAGAAAAAGTTTGAATGATAGGTTGATGAATGAGAATTTTTTCTTTGGGAACACCAGATTTGGAGCAGGATTGATTGTGATTTGATAACAAGGGAGGACCAGTTTTTGAGGTTTTGGAATCAGTGAGTAATTTTTAATACATGAGAAACAAGTCAAATGGTGATTCAGATAGGGAGACATGATCTTCAGCTTTAAAATTGTCAAATATTTTTACATGTTTTGAGGGCACAACATGCTTATTAGAAGGACAATAAATTCTTAAGGAATTTCATAGTGTATCAAAACCAACCAAGACTCCCTCAACTCCTTTTTCTTCCAGTTTTGAATGGTTGGAGGTCTTATTCAGAACAATATTTTTTGAAAAAAGTGTCTTTATGAGATTGATTTTGGGTTTCTGGCCAGACCAGAGTTCAAAACATGAGACTTTAGTCTTGAAAGAAGGAAGGCAGTTTAGTATGGTGCATGAGCTGACCATGATTTCATCACAGAGTTCAGTAGGGATATTCATCTCAATAATGAAGGTTTGGGTAGATTCTAGCTAGGTTTGATTTCCCCTTTTGGAAATGGGGTTGTGTTGTGTAGTATAGGGTTCAGAAGTTGAGTGGGTGATTCCATTTTTGTTGAAGAAAGTGGATAACTTGTGATTGAGAAATTATCCACCATTTTCCAAGTGGAATTTCTTTAACATGTGTTCAAATTGATGTGCGCTTAGTTTGAAAAATTTGATTACTTCATTGGCAAAATTGGACTTGAGTTTGGTTGGTATTCAAGTCATGAATTTGGAGAAATCATCAGTCAGGAGGAGAAAGTATCTGAATCTGGAATGAGAGATAGGATTTATATGTCTGTAGAAATCAGCATGTACCAGTTCAAATGATTGTAGAATCTTGGGAAGATGCTTTCCAAATTGGAGGCAATGGATCTTTCCCTTGGCAAACAAGACACAGTTAATTTTATCCCATCTAATTTTTGCAAAATTTCTGGAAATCAGCTTGGTTTTATCTGCATGTGGATGTCTGAATTTTTGATGAATCAAGGAAAAAGAGAGAAATGAGTAGGCCACTTTGGGAAGATAGGAATTGCCTTTGTGGATGAAAATCAAGTTTTCCTCAATGGTTCTGCTGAGAATTGGTTTTCCCTTATAGAATAATCCAAATTTTCCACAGTCCATACGGGTTAGAGAGCATCCCTGACTAATTAATTGTCCTAGTGAGACAATGTTTACGGAAAGATCTGGAAAAAGAGAAAATTCCTCAGTTTTAGAGATGCATGATGGGTGTTTAACTTAGAAACCCCAATCCCTAAAGATGGTAAATTTTGAGAGAGGAATCTCACAGTTAGATAATCTGACTGTAAACTTGAGAGGTGACTTTGAGAAATAACACAACAACCTTGATGTATGGGCTGAGGTTGACTTGGGTTTGAACTGATTGGATCAATATTTAAAAAGAGACAATGGGTTCAATAAAAGAGAATTAGATACTAGGTGGTAGGAGACAAAATGTGGGATAAAGAAGGAGACATGGGGATGAGTTTGGAGGAGGTGAAGGAGAAGTGAAAAAATGGATGATTGCATAGTAAATAAATCAGGAGGACAGAATCTTAAGGGAGAGGACTGGAAGGTGAAGTTGAATTGAAGGGTTCACACCATTGCGGTGTAAGACTCCAAACGGTGCTAAGCCGTGGCAGTTCTGTGGAGGGGAAAGGTGCTGTTTAGGCTGCCCTCCTAGGAGTTACAATAATATTTAAATGTAACCGGAATCAAGGTCCAGAACCTTATGGATGAGAAATCAAAGTAAGGGAAGAGGATAAGAGTTGTCGGTAGCGATGGAAACAACACTATCTGAGGCAAGATGGTGCAGGTAAAGACTTGAACAAATAAGTCAAGGTTTGTTCAGAGTTCAATAGAACAAGGCAGTTGTAAGTAACAACGCCCACAAGCTAATAACTCTGGTTGTCAGCAGCTGATTAGGAAAGATCAACTCAATCCCAACCAACCTCCAGGTTCTCAATGAACCTGCCCAACTCTCCGCAATCAAGCGCTTGAAGGGTACCAGATAACTGTGGGAGGCTGAACAAAACAAAAGCAATTTGTTTATGAAGCTCTAGAGGCAAATCAATAATGAATTTGAGCAAGAATATCCCAACACTTCTCAAGGAACTCAAGAATAGCGTGGCAAAATTCAACCTCAAAGAAGAAGGGAGGTATAACACTCCAGGTTTTAAGCTTAATAAAACCTCTTCAATCAAACGTGATTGGCTCCAGAAAGATGATCAAGGAGAGATCAAGACCAGTATGGTCGGAAAAAGGGATCAGAGTGGTATAACACACTCAAGAATTCAGGCAGACAGGAATTCTTCTTCAACCAGCAAGGCTATTGGTTGGTGATAAGGATCAAGGTCACAAAGGACAGAGTTTGAGTATGGAGGCTCAAAGGATCAAGGGGCAATCATAGATATACCCAGATAATTTGCTCAGATAAGTGGGGAAGGATGCCCACAGATAAATTGCTTATGATGATGGTCTCATTAGATGGATGGGATCCTCTGATGCTCTGATGCTGGGCCAAAAGGCAGGGGAGAGCCCCTCCTTTTATAGACATGAGGCCCTGTATACTATGTACAAGAGAGATTTACAAATAGGTGCGGAAAAAAATGAAAACATAAAAAAAAAAAAAAAAAAAAAATTATATGAGAGGAAAAAGAGATGTCGCCCGCGTCGGGAATGACCGGGGGCAACCAGATGGACACCCGCGACAGCGGTCGTGGGTGTCGACAACGGTTGTTGTCGCTCGATTGGCGGCAACAACAGAGTGAAGGTTCCAACAGCCGCGAGCGGTCGCTCGCGGTCGTCGGTCGGATTGGATCTGAGGATGATTGAGTAAGGCCTTGGTGGGATCAATGAGTCTAGGGTTGAGGGGGATCGTTGAAGGGGATTGATGAGGGTGATGATGGATTTGAGTAGATTGATGAGCGGAGGGTGGTTGATGAGTTAAGGATCAATATGGAGGCAGACCAGAGATGATCGACTCGGTGCCGATGAGATGAGACCAGAGGGGATGATGAGGAAGACCAGCCATGAATCTTGTCTTGATTAGCCATAACGGGTTGGTAGCAATAGTCAAAGAAGCACCGGTCGTGATGGCGGCCAGGATATGAGTGAGGACATCCTTATGATGATTTGGCCTCGAGTCGGACAATTTAGCTTTGGCGGCATCATAGACTATGAAGTAAATCGCCCAGGTCGGCAAATAACCAATGATTGTCGGACCCAAGCCACGATAAAGTCCCCGGAAGCTCTCTTCTCTCCAGATGATCTTCAGGGTACCAAAGAGGCCCTTGTAGGAGTCAACCGATGGGCAGGCGTGAAGGAGGCCACCTCCCTGAGCCTGAAGTTTGGTCTTGACGACATCCAGGGGACGAGTGACCATACTACTCACCAAACCAGCCCCGGCGCCTGATTGAAAAAAAAGGGGGGGATGGTGATGAGGATTGGTTTGAATCAAAGGATGATTGTTGGCGAGCCTAGAGTGGGGAGGATCTCGTAGGGAGGAGTGGGTGGTTGTTGGATTGGAAGAAGGAAGGATGATGATTGGTGGTGGATGGGATTGTCAAAAGTGGTTCAACGATCCCTCGCGTTGCCAAAAGTCAGGGCCGCGAGCGCGAAAAGTGGGAGTTGAACATAGGAAGAGGGGAGCGAAGCGGAGAGACAGGCAAGAGGCCTTTCCTAGACCGCTAGGACAGGGAGGAGTTGAGAGATGGGGGGAAATGAAGGTAACCATAGGGGTACAACTGAAATTCGATTTTTTTTTTTTTTTTTTTTTTTTTTTTTTTTTTTTTTTTCCGTGGTGTCCCGGATTGGTCACCACAGTGGGTGGTTATGAGAAAGGAGAGGAGAACTATGTGCACAACAAGCCTCAAATATTCACCCTCTTGATTGCAAACCCCATTCTCAATCCCTCACATCTCTACATTCATACTATATGTAGCCTCAAAGACAATCCTACCACCATTGACACATAATCTTCATCTGAAAACAGAGTTAATCCATCCAAACCTCCTCCTGGCCCTACAAAAACACAAGGAAATCCACCTCATTACAACCAACAATATCAAAACATGAACAAGCTACAACACCACAAAATAAATTAACACTTCTTCAAATTCTGGAAAAAGCTGGGTATTTTCCTACTTCATCAACAAAGGAAGAAAAAAAAAAGTTATGTGTATTTTACCTCTTTTATGCAGACATGACTGTGGTAAAATACTCCTTCAAGATAAATACAAAAGCATTGAATCATCAAGAGAGAATCTCATGCAAATTTTCAATACCTATAATTCCCAAAAAATATCTGAAAACCAAAGAATGATTGAAAGCTTCATGAAAGGGGAAAGAATTGAAAAGACAGTAATTCTGCAGTCTGTTATTTAAATCATCATCTTTAACTGATCTCTTTTGTTTTTAGATGGAACTCAGAGCAACATCATTAAAAGAATGATTTTGTGTCTCATTGCCAATGCAAAACTCCCTTTTTCGATTTTGGAGCACTCTTCTTTAATCAAACTCCTGACTCTCATCAATCTCCTTGTGCATCCAATGCTCCTAACTCAAAAAGCAATATCAAATGAGGTCTGAAATTTTGATAATTCCCACCTTGCAAATCATTTTTTTTCGGAAGAAATACCAATGGTTTCTTTTACCATTGATGCATGCATTTAACCAAAATTTATGGATTTATTGGATATAAAAGCCAAAAATATAGACTGCAAATGGAAAATTATCAATATTTACATTGGAATGGCAACAATATCTGAAATTTTTTGCTTTGGTTCATTTCATTTTGTTTGAGAAATTGATCCAAAACTCATATTGTCTAGTATTACATACAAGAGCAAACCTTCTAAATTTCTTTTGTGGTGCCCTCAATAAGGTTTGTTTGCTCAAAAACCTCTCAGTCATTATGCCCAAATACACATCAAACAATGTTACAATTTCCAAGAAAATTTTGGAGCTCACCAAACAGAAATTTGACAACAAGATGGATTCCCTGGGCTGTATGGCCCATACCATCAACCTTGGAGAAAAGGAAGGCCTCAAGAAATTTGGCTCTGGGTTTGATTTGGAACCAAACAGCAACATCAACCTAGATCCCAATCCACTTTTGATTCCAAATCTTTTCAACCAGACCAAGGGTGCCAATGTAAATCTTGGTAATGTCCTGCAACACAAACATGGACTTTCCACTTGGGTTTGGTCATCACCTCAACAGTTCAAGCAGTTTCAAACCTGTTGGAAACTCTTAAAAAAATACAAAATTGCCACTAACTCAGCATGTATGCTAATTATTGATGTCAAGATATTGTGAAATTTGACTTACCTGATGATGAAAAGGGCTCACAATCTGAGGAATACATGCAACCTCTATTGCAAGCAATCACATACCTTAATTTTATGATAAAATGAGTTTAATTGGAAAAGGAAAAAAAAATGATCAAATTCCTGGAACCACTGCATGATTCAACAGAAATAATCTGCTTGACAAAATACCCTACCCTGAGCTATGCCCTCCCAATCTTCCTTTCTCTGGTAGGTGATGTTTTTAAAGTGAAAAAATACTATGATTCCAAGAAGCTCATCCCAGTTGCCAACAATATGATCACCAAGCTGAAGAAGTAGTTGTTCCATTGGTTAGCCAAGGTGTCTCCAACCTGAGAAATGATATTGAACCCCCAGATCAAACTCTTTTGTTTAACTAATAACCACAAAACAATCCTCAAGAATCTCAATGTAAATATTGGTCCCTCAAAATTCCTAACCACATCTAGGACCAAAGCCCTCAAATTTCAGACAACCCAGCCTTGTTATGATTTCACTGAATTTTCCAGTATAGATCAATAGTTTAATTCTCAAATTTCATTGGAAAGCAAAATATTCCAATCTAATCATGTAAAAGGTGATATTGAGTTCAAAACAAACCAATATTTATCTGAAATTGAATAACCTAAAGAAATTAACATACTTTTTTATTGGAGCTCCCAAGTGTCCATCTATACCACTCTATCCAGTATGGCTAAGCACTACCGAGAAATTCCTGCCACAAGCACCCCTTCTGAATTCATTGTTTCAAAACCTAAATGAATTTTTGGGCCTCAATGTGCCTCCCTTGATCTGGAATAGATGTAATATTTTGTGTGCTAGAAAAAGTGGTATTGAAAATTTGGAAAATTGGAATTTTAAAGCTTTTTTTTATACCTCTAGTTTTTTTTCTACCAAACACAAAATCAAATTTAATACACAAATAACTACAGTAATATAAAAATAACTCTATACAAGCATTGATCTGTTCAATCTTTTTTTTACACTTCTAGTTTTTTTCTAACACATGATCAATTTTAATACACAAATCATCTACTGTACTAAAAAAAACTGCACCATGGGTCCAAATTATCATTGATTCCCCAGCTCCAATGGTGCTGGTTTGAAAGAACTCCCTTAGTGTGCAAAAGCCATTGAAAAAAGTTTGGTGTTCCAAAACCTCAATGCTGGTCAAGAGCCTGCTGACATTTTATTTTAAATTCCAACCTTGGTGCTGGTGAGACAGTATTGATTTTATTTCAAGGAAAATCTAACTTCTTATTGATTTATCATCTCAATTTCAAGAAAATTTCAAATCATTGTCTTCCTTGACAAGTATTTAATTTTTTTTTTAAATTCAATTGTTTGTTTGTTTTTAATCAGATTTTAATTGATATTTTGATAATCTGCAATAAATACTATTACACATTTTCCACATTTTGATAAGGAGAAAGTTAAAGTCTTATTTTAATAATGAAATAGAGATAAAAGTTTAAAAAAATCCAGAAAAAACTTCTGTTCATTCAAATCTTGGACATTGGTTTTTTGAACTGATCAACACTGCCTGGTTGATCAATTTCATGATTTGAGTGATTAACCTGAAGCCTTGTGAGTTTTCTTTTCCTTTTCTTCCTCTTTCAAGCTGGGTTGGAGAAATCAAGAGGAGTATCTTCAGCTTGAGCTGGTTGAGAGGAGATGATTGTAGATTGATTTTCACTTTCCCCAATAGCCTCAAACATGTCAAATGAACTGCGTTGGACTCACCCAAACCTGAACCTCCCCAATCTGGTAAACTGTTTTGCATACACAGGAAATGCAAAAAAGTGGATCAGATTCAAGCAGGGGAGCTTGAATCATGGAATTTTTAAGGGTAAAAACTGACCTGCTAACATGAAACTTATTGTGGGGATAGATGGATGGATGGGGAATAGCCTAAATCAAAACCACATCTGCCTTGAGGTTGACATTGGAGAACTCTTCCAAGATGGTATTGATAAGTTGAATATTGAAATAATTAAAACTGAACTTTATTTCAAAATAAGACCAATGGAACTGAGAATAATAAAAGTATCAACAGATGTAGTGCGTAAACGCAGATAATAACTGGAGTAGAGTTATGACAAAGATTCTTACCCAAGAATTTCTCTGACAAACGTAAAAAAAGGATTTGAAAGATATAGAAAAGAAAGCTAAATGAAGTATAGAATCTAAAAAAAACAGTTCAAAATACGTGTAAGAAAATTAAAATAAAAGATTGATGATTTGGATGTTTCTCACATCTGATCAAATGAGTGCTGAATGATCTGTGGACTTGACCGTTTTTGTAGAGAATTGAGAGGTTGATATTGAGTATTGATGAAGCGAATAGATGTTGATGAATAGTTGATCAAAAGGAGTATGAGTTGAGGTGATCTGTATAGCAGAGATTTGAGGATGATTGTATGATGATGTAGTAATGGAGAGGACAGCTTGAGGACAGCTTGAGGTTGAGGTTATTGAAGAAGTTGGATGATGAGGATTGGAAATAATGAGAAGATGGAGAGAGAGAAGCGTATGGAGGGGAATGAGGGAAGATGAGGAAAGGAAAGGATGTAGCAGAGCGGAGCGTAGCAAGATTGACGGAGGGAGGAGAGAAGCGTGAGATGGAGGAAGTTTGGGAGGTTGATTGATTAATTGTGATTGCTGGGAAAGAGCGTTGGATGGGAATGAAGAAAAAAAAAACTAGTATTGGAATTGGAGTGTTTGCAGCCTCACAGACGCGGTTGAGCCAAGTGAAAATGACACACCGCCGTGATCAGATGTGAGGAGACATAATAGTGGAGGTTAAGTGTACAACAGAGCTTCTCAAGGCAGGCTTGGTCAGGGAGTCTGCCAGAATTGAGTTGGAAGGAATGAGTTGAGCTATTAGCCGGTGATTAGCCTTTTGTTCTCTGAGCCATTTTATTTGTGTGTCAACATTCTTAAGTCCTCCATGATGTGACTCTTGATTGAATAGGTCATCAAGTGTTTTATTGTCGATGAATGAGGCATGAGTGAGATTGACAAAAGGGTTCATTTCACTTAGCAGTTGCGTTACCCAGATCTTCTCCTGTGTAGCAAGCACAAGCGCTTTGAGTTTGCCTTTGGTGGAGGATAGAGAGACCGTGGTTTGCAACTTGCTGTGCCAAGAAATGGGACATCTGTACAACAGGACCAGATATCCTGTGTGGCTTTGTCTTGTATTGGGATCATTTCCGCCGTCGGAGTTGCTGTACACTTCAATGTCGTGGTGGAGTTGGGATTTTGGAGTCGAAGTGCCATGTTGTTTGAGGTTTTGAGGTATCACCAGACATTTTTGGATTTGATCCAATGGGACATGCCTGGTTTAAAATTGAAGCGTGATAAATTAGATACTGCATATGAGATTTCTGGACAGGTTCTACTGGCTATGAAGGTTCAAAATCCCGTTGATGATCAATAGTTAATGTTAAGAAAAAGAAAGGCTTGATGGTTGGTGTCAGTGGCAGGGGTAAGCTTAATGTTAGGTGTAATTGGAGTGTTGATTAGTTTGCAATCGTCAAGTCCCAATTCAGAGAGACCGGTTTGGATGTGATTTGGTTGAAGTAACCCTAGGCCATCCTTTGTTTGAACAAGTTGATTACCAAGAATTTTGCTTAAGGGGCCATTGTGAGAGATTTTGAATTTTGATTTAATGTTATCCCTGAATTTGTCCGAATTGCCAATGATTAGAAGGTCATCAAGGTAAACAAATACGTACAAACTATTGATGCTATTGATGTACAGACAGGGATCTGCACTCAAAGTCACAAAGCCTTGATCCAGCAGCCAAGCCCTCAAAGTCTTGTACCAGCTCTTTGGAGCTTGTTTCAGCCCGTAGAGCGCTTTATTAAGCTTTAGATATGGAAAGGGTGAGTCATAGCCGAGAGGAGTTTTAATATAAATGTCCTCATCAAGGGGAGAGTGAAGAAAAGCTGATTTGATATCCATCTGTCAAATAGCAAGATTGTGATGGAGAGCAAAAACGAGAAGAGTACAGAGAGTAGTGATAGACCCTGTAGGGGCATAGGTTTCACCATAGTCAAAAAATTCTATTTGTCGGAAACCTTAAACGCAAAGCCGTGATTTGAAGCAAACGCCAGAGCCATCCGGTTTGTCCTTGATGAGATATACCCAGACAGTGGTGAGTGCTTTCTTGCCGTTTGGTAATGAACTACATCCTTCCCAGACTTTCATGAGATCAATTCCACTGAGTTCTTTGTTCATGGACTTGATCCAATTATACTTATCTTCACAGCGAGTGGCTTCATCGTAAGTCTTTGGAATTGAACAAGCAATGAAGCCGTATCTTTGAGTTTGACAAAGAGTGGATCGATTGCGGAGTGAATGAGCTGGTCCTAAAGTTGGAGACTGAGATTCCGAGGAATCTCCAGAAGGGATTGCGGCAGTCTGAAATGATTCATCATTAGATTGACAAGTAGGAGTGGATTCAGAAGCGGGATTGGAGGTTTCAGGGATAATGTTGGAGGGGAGGGGAGAAAGATTGAGTGATTCAGGTGATGTCGGAGTAGTATTTGTGAGAGGATTTGAAATGTCCGTTGGACGTGGGTCAGAATTAAGTATGTCAGTAAGTGTTTTGTCAACGTGCAGAAGAGAGTCAAAAGGGGAATCTGAACAGGAAGTTATGTCAAGACAGGAATTGTAGGGAGTAACATTCTCAAAGATTCTAACATGTTTGGAACAAACAATGTTCCGAGAACCAGGACAGTAGACTTTGTATGAATTCAATTTGGTGTCAAAACCAACTAGAATGCCTTCTGACCCCTTTTCGTCGAGTTTGCTGAGATGAGACAATTGATTGAGGACAACAGTCTTTGATCGGAGAATTCTTATAAGGTGGATTTTGGGAGGTTTACCGGTCCATATCTTGTGAGCGGAGGTCTTTTCTTGTGCTGGTGAGATCATATTGAGAATCTGACAGGAACTAATCAGTATCTTGTCCAAAAGAAACAAAGGAATCTTCATGTTGATCATTGCTGTTTGAGTTGCCTCAAGAATTGAACGATTCCCTCTTTCGGCGACGGGATTGTGTTGAGGAGTATATGGTTCAGAAGTGGTGTGCTTTATACCATTATCAACAAAGAAAGTATTTAAGCAATGATTAATGAATTCGCCTCAATTGTCGGAGTGAAAGTTCTTCAACATCCTTCCGGTCTGGTTTGCATGTAGTTTGATAAATTTAATGATCTCATAAGTGACATCGGACTTGCTTTGAATTGGAATGCAGATCTTGAACTTGAAATAGTTATCCGTCAAGAGAAGAAAGTAACGAGAACCGGAAAGTGAGGAAGGGTTAATTGGCCCACAAATGTCTGCGTGGATCTGTTCAAAAATGCTCTCACTGGGGGGCAAGTGATTGGTGAAGGGTAGTTGATGAATTTTGCCCTTTGCGCAAGAGACACAGTTGATTTGATCCCACTTGAGATTGGGAAACTCCTTTGATATAAGTTTGGTTCTTTTGAGATGGGGATGACAGAACTGTTTGTGGATGGTAGAGAGGGAGACAAAAGAGAAAGAAATGGAAGGAACCAAGGGGAGAGACTCTTCTATAAAGAGGAGATTATCTTTGATGGAACCAAGGAGGATATTCTTGCCATTGTATGTGACAACAAATCAATGAGGGGAGCATAAGGAAAGAGTACAGCCTTTCTGAATCAATTGGCCAAGTGATACCAAGTTGACCGCAAGATCAGGAACGTAGAGTGAGTTTTGCAGGTTCAGGGTTGCAAGACTGGTTGTGAGTTTGGCCGTGCCAATTCCAAGAGAGGGGATTGGAGCATCGGGATTTCCGGTTTGAATTTTGGTGTGGTCTGGTAGAATCTGAAGAAAGAAATCCGAGCAATTGAACATACTGTTTGAGGCACCGGAATCAAGCAGAATACGGTTTCAATCAAGTGAGTGAGAGTTGACCATTGCAAAGGTGTACGCGAGATGCGTCAAGGCCTTAGAATTCTGCAGGGATGATGAGGTTGGAGTGAGTCCTGATCCAAATCCGTCGCCGTGTCCTGCGTTGGGTTGAAGATGAGGGTAGAGCCACTAGCATTTGCTACAATCATGGTTAGCTTGCGGATTGTGCCATGTAGGTTTACATTTAATTGCTTTGGTTTTGTTGAGCATGGCTGATGCATAGGAGTTTGCTACAACCTCATTCTTGACTGGATTCAAATGTTGTAGCACAAGATCACCGTTGATTTTTATATCCCCGAGAGAGTGAGTAATGGTGGTCTTAAGGTGATTGAGCTGAGGAGGAAATTTTTAGAGAAGAAGATGTGCCACTATATTGTTGTCCATCTGTATTCCTATTTCAGCGATTTGCAGTAAACACGCTCTTGCGTCAGTAATAAACTTCTTGACTTTCTTCGGATCAAACTGTAGGTTAAGAAAATTGAACAAAAATTGTGACCGATTTGCCTTTTGCAATGAGGAGTAATATTTGTTGATAGATCTCCATAGCTCAATGCCGTTGGTAAGAAGGTGCCTCCTTACACAGTTTATGTACGTTCAATTATCCAGTTTTGCTAGAATATACACGACGATTTCATGATTGATTTTGGGAGGACATTTTTTGGGTTCAGTTGAGTTGAGCCAATGAGCAATGCCCTTCAGAGAGAGAATTGTGTGGATTTTTGATCGCCATAATGAAAAGTTGGTGTCGGATAGACTGGGAATCGAATCGGTGAGTGTCTTGAGAAGAGTTTGAGTGTATTCCATTGGTCTGAGATTTGTGGATTGTTCATCCGGTTAGCCGGCTAGCTTGAAGTCAAAGCGAGATCGTTTGGCTTTTAACCGTGATAAGTTGAATATTTAAATAATTAAAACTGAAATTTATTTCAAACTAAGACCAATGGAACTGAGAATAATGAAAGTATCAACAGATGTAGTGCGTAAACACAGATAATAACTGGAGTAGAGTTATGACAAACATTCTTACCCAAGAATTTCTCTGACAAATGTAAAAAAAGGAGTTGTAATATATAGAAAAGAAAGCTAAATGAAGTATAGAATCTAAAAAAAACAGTTCAAAATACGTGTAAGAAAATTAAAATAAAAGATTGATGATTTGGATGTTTCTCACATCTGATCAAATGAGTGCTGAATGATCTGTGGACTTGACCGTTATTGTAGAGAATTGAGAGGTTGATATTGAGTATTGATGAAGCGAATAGATGTTGATGAATAGTTGATCAAAAGGAGTATGAGTTGAGGTGATCTGTATAGCAGAGATTTGAGGATGATTGTATGATGATGTAGTAATGGAGAGGACAGCTTGAGGACAGCTTGAGGTTGAGGTTATTGAAGAAGTTGGATGATGAGGATTGGAAATAATGAGAAGATGGAGAGAGAGAAGCGTATGGAGGAGAATGAGGGAAGATGAGGAAAGGAAAGGATTTAGCGGAGCGGAGCGTAGCGAGATTGACGGAGGGAGGAGAGAAGCGTGAGATGGAGGAAGTTCGGAAGGTTGATTGATTAATTGTGATTGCTGGGAAAGAGCGTTGGATGGGAATGAAGAAAAATAAAAAACTAGTATTGGAATTAGAGTGTTTGCAGCCTCACAGACGCGGGTGAGCCAAGTGACAATGACAGGTATGATTGATCTTGATGGTCATTTATTAGATGCAAAAGAGAGTGCCAGGGGTCACCCACAAGGTATCTCTCACTCCTCAAGAATCCAGGAAGGTCTTGAAAAGCTAAAATTAAGCCTTGAGATATTCTGCCAACAAGACTTGTCAATGGCCCTCTTGGTCAAACTTGAGTAGAAAACCATGATTCTTTCTGAATCCATCTTATCATCTGATATCTTACATGTAATACTTGATATATTTCTGCTTATAAATCCAAACTGAATCAATATTCTGATTGATCCAATCATTATTGTCAACAATCTGGGAGGAGGAGGAAACTCAAAAACAACCATTACACAGGATATGAACAAGAATCATGATCATATCAAAAAGATTGAACTAGCATTGGTGATAAGCTTACATTCTACAACATCAACCTTGAGTAAGAGAGGGCATGCAATGGCAATAGTATTGTTGATTTTTTTTATGAATTGAGCTTGCACTGAAAGAAGGACAGAGGGGGTTATGGGGTGAACAGAGAAGGGATCAAAAAAGTAAATCTCTGAGGGGTGTGAAAGATGGACCATAGGAGTAATGGGAGACTGACCCTCCTGAGAGCTTCAAAATGGTAGAGTGATTGAAGACCAAGGTTTGTTGGGTGCATCCTTTGACAATGTTTGCTTCTGAAGACCAAGGGTGTGGGTTTTTTTGGGTGTGTTTGGATGTGCGGGTGTGTGGGTTTTTGTGGGGGATGTGGGTCAGAGGGAGAAAAGGGTGAGGGGATAGAGGAGGGAGGTGAGAAGGGGGAGGTAGGAGTTGTAATTGGCTGGATGAGGCTAAAGGAGACAGGAGCTTGGGTTGTTCCTCAGAAACTTTTAGAATATGTTAGAATAATTAATCTATTAAATTCAAAGATGGTCCAAAGAAAAACCAGAAGGCTGAAACTAGGTTTTAGAACCTGAACAACAAATGAGCAAGATATTTGATGAGAATAACATCCTACCAGGCTTAAGTAAAAATTACTAAAAGTTTTTAACTAATTGGATTTCTGATGAAGAACAAAATTAAGAAAGGACTTAAGAGGGCTAAGAAGGAGACATCAATGAGCCAGGAATCAAATATAAAGGAAGAAAGAAAAAGAATCAAAAATAAAGTAGAGAACAAGAAACAAACATCAAGCTAAGGAACTCTTAGCAGAAGACGAGAACAGGCATGTTGAGTGAGATTGAGGTCCAATAAGCTGATAAAGATGATGGGTGGCTGTTTGCACGAGTGATGATTGAGTTAGAGATAATCCACAGTAGTTGAGAGTAATCGAGGAAGTTCTGGGTAAGTCTTACCAGTCAATTTGAGATTTATGTCGATGGCAAGAATATTCGTGAGTTGAGTGTTGATGAATATGGTAGAAGTCGAGAAGAATAAGAAGTGGAAAAAGATTAAAGAAAAGAAAGAAAAGAGATGTTGAAAATGAAGCCAGTGGATGAGATGATGAATAATGAGACAGTCGATTAGAGAGGTTTGTCTAGGATGAGTTTGGCATTGAAGAATCTGGTTGGAGTATTTAAGATGTGAATAGTCGCTGATGGTCATAGTTGCAATGAGGAGAGATGACAGGCGTGTGACTGAGAAGACTAGTGTGACTTGAGACCGTGCGGTGACATGAGAACCCGCAAGCAATGAAATGAGAACTAAGACACGTAAAAGAGTAAAGAGAGTAAGGAAGGCAAAAGAAAGAAAGAACAATGAAAGTAACAAGAGAAAAGAGAAGGAAAGAAGAACAGTAGAGAAAGAAGAAGGAGTGACATTATTCAACAAAAGTTGGACTTGACACCAGAAACTGTTTGAAAGGTGAAAATAGACAAAAAATCCTCTGCACACACAATCCAAGAAAAAAGACTTGACAAAAGACAACTGAGTGAAATAGTCAAAGGTTAGTCACAGCTCAGGAGTGAGGGCAAGGTACTGGTTGCACCAAATAAGTTGAGCCCTGGAATGAGATCCCTTTGAGTATCTTGGTTGACCTTGGTTTTTTGATGTCTTGCTTCAGTGATGCCAGTCAAAGGTTGTGTTGTTGATGAGAATGGTTTTCCACTGCTATTTGTTTGCTGAATTGTCCTTGTTGACAAGAGTAGAAGCAATCAGTACAAGAAACAAGATGAAAATGCAACAGGACCTTATAGCCGCGCGCGCGTGAAGAGATTGAAGCAAATGACACAATATGATATAATAAAAGGAGTAAAAAGATAAAAAATAAAAAAATAAAGATAAATATCAGAATAAAATAAGAATGAAGTAATGAAAATAAACAATAAGATATAAAAATCAATTGGATCTCAACACCCCCCCATAATTCAGTGCAACCTCCCTTGAAAAATTTGGCCATCAAATTCTCCAGGGCTTGTCTGTTTGATGCCTTGGTGAGAGTGTCTGCAACCATTGAATTTTTGGTAATGAGGTCTACACAAATCTTATTTGCTGATGAATGATTGCATAGCCATTTCATTTTCATGTCTATATATTTGGTTTTTGAGTTTGAACCAAAATGTTGGATTTTGTCAACTAGTCCCTTATTGTCCACATGAAACCTGGAAGGGAGAATCAACAAATTATTCCATAGGTCCTGAATGATGGATTTGATCCAGATTTCTTCTTGCGCGTTGTCAGTCAAAGAGTTCAGCTTGGCTTCAGTTGAGGAAAGCGTGATATTCACTTGCTTTCTTCTCTTCCTCACAATAGGAGAGGATTACCCAAAGATGATTTAGCCAGTCTAAGATTTCCAGCTGCATGGATGATTGGTGTAAACTTTCAAAGATAACTGTTCCTTTGTGTCGGGCTGCAGGGCCAGAGCAAAGGAGGAACCCTCCACCCGGTATTTCCAGACATGAATCACCTCTCTCCAGTGAGTTGAACCAGGGATTTGGTTGAACCAGGAAAGAATTGAGGCGGCTGCAGAGATGTCTGGATGGTTTCAAGAGGAGATATAGTTCAGAAACCCAGTGAACTTCCTCAAATTCACCCCAATTTTTGCAAATTTGAGTTGTTTGATCTGCCAGGTAGGAGAAAGTTTAATTCCTGGCGTAAGAGGGGTTTGAAAATTTTTACAGTTAGTCAGATTGATCTGTTCCAGTGTATTTTGAATAAGCTTGTTTTTATCAAGAGTTATTGCGTTGTTAACCTAAGTGAAATCCATCCCTAGGATTGTATCAGGTTTGTGTGCTGAAGAACGTGGAAATCAATCAAGGAACCTTTATTTGAACCAGTCCACTTCTCCAGTAACAATAATATCATCAACTTGAAAGAATAGGAAGGAGGTCCAATTTGATCAAGTGTATAAGAAGGGACCAGCATTGAATTGATTGTAGCCAATCTCCTCTAGCAAAGTAGTCAGATTCCTGTACCAATTTGATGGAGCCTGACACAGTCCCTAGAGATATTTTTTTAATTTCAGAAACTTGGTTGAGCGCGGGCTCTCTTTTTGTTTGAGAATGAAAATTTCTTCTTCCAAAGGAGCAAACAGAAAAGCTGCCTTAACATCAAATTGCCAAATTTCAAGCTTATGATCCAGCCAGCTTAGAAGAAGAAGAAGTAGTGTTGAAAACTTCCCTGTGGGCGCGTATGTATTGCCAAATTCTAGCTCAGGTGTCTGTTTATTTTCCGCGATGCAGAGTCAAGACTTTAGTTTTTCAGGTGACGGACTTGTTGCCGGTTTGACTCTGTCTACCCACATTTTCCTGAGGAATTGATCAGTTTTGATTTCAGTTTCTTCCCAAAAATCTTGGTATTCTATCTCTCTGAGCTCAATCAATCTCTCTCTTGAAAAATAAGATCTGTCTTCCATTGAAACTGAGGCGTAGGATTACTTAGGCGGTTTGACCAATGGCTTGTTCTTGCCTAGGTTGTACCTGGGAAGTGTCAGCGTTGGAGGATCTTCTGAGATTTCAGCAATTTGGTTGGTTTCAACCATTGGAGTAACCTTGTCAGCAGTTTAGTCAACCAGATCATTTGCAGGTTTTACGGGAAGAGGATCAGAATCAGATAAAATAGATCAATCAGACTGTTCAGGGTGCTCCAAAACAAGTGTCTGTGCACCAGTTGCCTATTTTTATGGCATTATCAAATCTTTTAATGTTGGCTCCGAAATCCATCAGTGTCATTGCTTAGTGTTACTATCTTTTTGTCTTCTGTTAAAACTTTGTAAGACAATAAATCTTTGTTATAATTGTAAGAATAAAGACAGCTTGAGCTCTAATGAGATTCAAGTATTAAAGAATGAGTTAAAGGGGCTTGTATCATCAAGCGTAACGTACCTGAGATCCGGAGAAAAAGGAAACTACAGTTGATATGTTGGCAGAACAGATGATGAATTTCACCTAAGAGCACAGGAGTTTATATAGACTAAATATGCAATTCGCTAACCAGTGTTTGAGTAAAAAATGAATAAGTTAAAATTAGCATAAGCGGTTTAAGTGACATGGTATGTGAAATTCTATGACTAAACAATCTAATAGCTATGACCAAACAGTCTGGTAATCACATTACTACAAAACAGCCTAGTTATATTTTACCAATAGTTTTAGTACTTCAAGGTTAAAAATAATAAGATCAAACCAATCCAATCAATGATACTCTGAACTCCAGTGAAAGTCACATATATAAAAACTCCAATTCTAACACACCCGCTTGACTTGCACTGGAGGAAGATACTGTCCTAAAAGGGAATCTAACTCTTTTTCTTAAATTAAAATAAAGTCCTACTAACCGTTGCAATAAATCCACTTATAGGTTAGTTACTGATTAATAAGATGAGCTGAGTAACTTGTAAACTTCCTGGGGCATATTTGATTCTAACTGCTATCTTAATACTTTCTACTATTTTCTGGGATAATATTTAGTTCATATGGTGAATTACTTGTAAGATGTGCTGAATTGTTCAAGGTCAGATTTGATTGCGGTGAATAGACAGAATTTGTTAAAATACGTATGCACTTACGTTTGTGCTACATATAAGTGTAATCCAAATGGGATGCACATGTGGGCCTCTGCGGCCCATTGAACACACACACCAACCGTACATGCCTGTGTGGATCTCACGGATTTGGGGAAACTGGCCTCAAAATGGGTGAAACAGGCCTATTGGTACACGGACCCTAACGGGCCCAGTTGGCTATATTGGAAAATACAGCCAGATGGGCTTGTATTGGCATAATTGGTCCCATGGTTTATTTTGTACATACTTGGCCAGACAGGCTGGCCTGCCAAAGTATGTTAAACTCAATTTTTGGGCTTGGGGCAGCCCATTGGGGTCGCCGCCTGTCTCGCAGCCCATTAGGTGCTGCCGCCCATGTTGCGGCCCACTTGGGGCCGCTTTTTTTGCTTTTGGCCCATTTATGGGGCCCGACAGCCCGCGCGGGGCCGTTGTAGCGGGAAGAGGGACTCAAAATGGAGTACCCCCACCCCAGTCGCGGCTGTTGAGCCAATTGCAGCTGCCTTGCTGGGTGGAAGCCGGCTGTTGGAGCTGGGGAGCTGGGGCCAATGGCCCCAGCTCCTCCCCGTCCCCTTGCTTGCCATTGCAAGGGGGAGGAGGAGGGCTGGCTGGGTTGAACCAGTCAGCAAATGGTAAAGGTGGGGGGGACCTCATCACCCTCCCACAAAATTTCTGTGGCTAGACTGGACGCAACAAGGCAACCAGCTGTGGGGGGGACTTGATCACCCTCCCACCATCAAACAATAGTGGCGCTCTCCCCCCCCCCTTTACCAAGGGGGAGGAGCAACAGGGCTGAGGGGATTTGACCACCCCCCAGCCCACTTACCTATGACAACACCCTGGGCGTATCAACCCTCAGGGCCCTGGTAGGGGGATTTGACTGCCCCCTCCAGGCATCTGTGAGAAAGAGGGGGTGGACAACATGTCCGCCGGTCACACCCCCCCAGGTGAGTCTGAAATGGGACCCAGGTGTGTCCTGGGTCCCACCTGGTCATTTTTATGGCCAGGGGCTGGTTGCATGAGGCAACTAGCCAGAATGTGAGGTAACAGGGCATTTAGTAACAGACAACCGGCCAGGGGTTTGAACAGCTAAGGGGATGTTTCAGCCCCATTACGGTGGAAACACCAGAAATGACCAGAATAGGCTGGTCTTAAGGGTACAGGGACTGACACCATGTGGGCTGATGCAGCCCAAACAAAGTAACAAGGCCTTTAGAGAACTTTTGGGGCGGAAAATTTGCCTTTTGGCGTGTTGTATCATGGGCTCACAAGAGGCCAATATTTTGTACTTGTGGAGCTCTCCTCCCTGCTGTTTTCCATCATATATTCATCATCCAATCAAATCAAATTCATCACCAATATCATCCAACGTATTGCCCCATTGTGAGAGCCAATTAGAAATTATTGACACCAGGTGTCCCGCCATTTCTTTTGCTTTAAATACTGCTCATTTTCCTAAGCTAGTTGCTGTCCATAATTATAACACATTATCAGTACCAACATCATCATTACTTCCAAGCCATCTAGACCCTTGTACCTTACTCTGGAGAAACTCAAAGACCTCATGTTTTCCAAGAAGATGTCCTATATCCCTGATTTTAACTCCACCAAGATTTTTCTGAACAGTCAGAATTATAATTCTTGGGCTGTCCTTATGGATAGTGAGCTGGAAAACATCTTTTGTGGGGAGATAATGGATGCAGATGACACTTTGATCAGTTCAGAAGTGGGGAAAAAGTCTTATTATCTCATACTTAGGCATCTTCAGAAGAATCATGTGACATGGGTTGCTGATAATCTTAGGGAAGATGAAAGAAGGAGGGGAAGCATGCTTTGGAAGTTGCTTAAGTCCAAATCTGCTGGTGATTCTGTTCACCAGAAGGGTATAGCTTTCAATAGACTATTCAAGTTTCAATATTCAAATTTTAAGCAGTTTGTTGCGGAGGCTAGGTCTAGCATAGCCAAGTTCAAGTCATCAGGACTTAGCATGGATCCTGAGTGTTTTTCACTCTTAATCCTTCAGAAGATATCAAAGGAGTTTGATTCTTTAGTCAGAATTATTTCTCAATTGGATCCTCTTCCTGGGGAGGAGGATGTGCTGAAGAGGATTGAAAAGGATTATCTTCAGTTAAAGATGAAGGGGGGCTCTGGAAAAGCCCTTGTTGGAAAGACTGTAAAATCTTTCACAAAGGCAAAAAAGGATTTGTCCAAGTTCTTATGCTATAATTGTCAGAATACGGGGCATTATGCTAAGGATGGCAAGGAGGCCAAGAAGATGAAGAAGTCCAAAGAGGATGACAAGGAGGTAATTCTCACTACAGAAAACGTTGCAATGGTGGAGTTGGATGGTCCAATGGAAGAGTTTTTTGGGGAAGAAGGTCCAAACAAGAAGGCCAAAATTGATGAGGATTGTTGAAGTTAAAGAATCATGGTTCCTTTTATTTTTTTATTTCTTTTATTTCTTTATTTTTATTCTTCATTTTATTATTTATTTTCACATTTGAATTATTATATAATTTTATCTCCATCAGAAGTGGCACGCGCGGGCCTTATCCTTCAAGACTTGCAAGTGGCACGTGCGGGCAAGGAAGTTATGCATATCCATATTCATCTGAGTAGTGGCAGTCTCATTTTTGTATAATAAATAGACAACCAACATCCCAGTCTTCTTCCTCTCTCATCAACTCTCTCCTTTTCCAACATCCTTCTTGAAGAGTTGAAGAATGACTATATTGCCATGAGGGATGAAAAGGTAATGGAAGGCTATGGAGGAGCCTGATAAGGAGTAATGATGAGGCTACAAAGAGCCAATAGAGAGAGGATATGTCTTGTATAGTCAAGAGGAACTGATCTGATGAGGAGGAAGGGGAACTCCGGTATTGTTGACTGGTAATCAGATCAGTTTCATTCCTGGTCCAAGGGGAGGACCAGTATTTAAGCACAACTGGAGAACCCCAAAGGGGGCCTAGGGTAGCAAGTTAAGGACAACTAGAGAGCCCCAGAGGGGGCCTGAGGCAGGGTTAATGAGATAATTAAAACAGCAAGTTAGAAGTAAAGGTAACTAAATTTGTTAGTTACAGAATAAGAACAGAAAAAGACAACACACCACCTTAACTGACAAATTTAGGAACCAATTTGAGACCAATCAAAATTTCAGAGATTCATGAGAATTGAGAAGAGAATATGAGAATGAGAGGTATGAGATTTGAGAAAGGATGACAAGACACCACCTTGTCAGCATATGAGATGGGGAATGAAAGCCTATTTTAAGAGGAGCAACTAGGACCTCAGGAATAGTTGCCTCGCATGATGAAAGCCTATTTTAAGAGGAGCAACAAGGACCTCAGGCATAGATGCCTAGCATGATATGGGAGGAGTGATAATACTATTTTAAGAGGAGCAACAAGGACCTCAGGCATAGCTGCCTAGCATCATGGAGAGGATGATATGATGATAATGATAATGGTGATGATGAGGGTAATGGTAATGGTAAAGCTAATATGATAGTGGTGGTGATGGTGATGATGATGGTGATGGATGATGGATGGGATGATGATGGTGATGGGAATGGTAATGGTGATGGTTTTGAAATGGATTGGTAGCAGTTGTAGGATAATGGTGGGTGATGATAGAATATAATAGTAATGAATGTGATGGTGATAATGAAAGAGGGTGGAGAGCACAAAGCAGATAGTATTGAACATAATAATGGGAAGATTCCAACACACCAGCCTGTTCAATACTAGATGAGAGGAATGTTAATGTGTTGTTGGAGTTGAATTGAATGTTGTTGATGGTGTTGAGAGTTGATTGTTGATATTGTTGATGGAGAGCGGATGGCAAAGGATGATGGAGGTATTGATGATGTAGCAGGTGGAGCAGAGGAGATGGATGGGAGAAAGCAAGCGGCTGAGATGGAGCGGAGCGAGCGAGTGGTGATGTAGCGTGTGGAGCGGATGAGATGGAGAGGAGCGAGCGAGTGGTGATGTAGCGTGTGGAGCGGAGGAGATGGAGCGGAGCGAGTGAGTGGTGAATGTTGTAGAGGAAGCGGCGGAAATGGATGAAGGGAGCAAGCACAAGGTTGGATCAGATAGAGGGGAAATGGATGAAGGGAGCGAGCACAAGGTCGGATCGGAGAGAGGACAATGGGCGCGAGCAAGATGATCTGGATGTTGGAAGAGGACAGGTAGTTAGTGGACCAAATCGCGCGCGAGTGGGCAAGGGATTGAGAGCCGGACGGGTTGACAGCAAATGACTGGGCGAGCGCGAGATCGGATTGGCAGGAGGCATTGGTGGAGGGAGACGGTAGTGGATGCTGAGAGCAAGGTGAACGACAAGAACCGGATCGATCGAGCGAGCAAGAATGTGGGGATGAGGAAGGTGACAAGCAAGGAGGAGAGGGAGAAGTATGTTGCGAATGATGGAGAAGGGTGATCAATGCCTCCAGCGAGGAGACAATAAGGAACCAAGTAAGAAGTTGTTGAGAAACAGATGAGGTTGTGACCAAGGTGGAGTTGTGCGGCAATTGAGGTCATGATGGAGATAGCAAAGCTGGTGCGAGAGCGAGGTGAAGCAACTTGGATCAATGGTGAGGTAGGACCGTCTGGATGAGTTAGGGCATTGTTGGTATGATGAGGTGATGGATTGAGCCTAAAATCTCTGACGGTACTCGTGATACTTTGGGTCTGGGTTTTCTTTGGGGAGGTTGACGTTAGATCGTCCGGTTTGGAACAATCTTTCAAGCCACTACGATCCTTGACGTTTTCACCAGATGGAGTATTGGGACAAGAGTGGGAACAACAACAAGGCCGGGTAGAGGTAGGACAACTGTGAGAGTGGATGCTACTGGAGGAATGATGTGAGCTGCGAGTCACTCAAGGTGATCCTGACATATTGAATAGACCGTCCAACTTGCGCAAGGCCTTGGCGGAATAATTGTTCTGGCTGGCAACTTGTTCCATGTCGAATGCTTCTAGATCTTTAGAGCTCAGGCTTGATGATGCGGTCCTAAGGATTGACTGAGCTATTGTTGAAGGAGAATGGTGAGAATGAACGGAGGAGTGAGAGTGGTGGGGATAAGAGGAGGAGGAGTGAGCAGTTGGGGAGAGGACCAATGATGATCCAATCGGAGCGGGGGGAGGAGGGTTGAACAAATCAATTTCAACGGGATGACCGGTTGCGAAGGATTCCAAGGGTACCGACCTGGTCACTTGATAAGGAGAGGGGATAGAGGCACCAATTTGCTCTTCCCGGTTGGGTCAAGGATTGTTTCAAGCAAATGATTCAATGGGTGTCCAATCATATTGGTGTTTGACACCCGTGCCCGTAGGTGCGCTCATGGCAGACTTGAGGTCCTGGAGAGATTCGCTGGATTTGGCCAAGGATATCTTCCGGTTAGGCTGTAGATCGTGAAACAAAGAGCTTGAGGAGGTTGAGATGGGCGATGATGTTGAGGTTGGATGAAGATTGAGTTGAAGGTTGACCACGTGACGACGTGATGGATGGCGGGGCTGCGTATGGGTCAAACTGTTGAGGGCTTGGCTGGAGGATTTCGAGGGGTCCTGAGATGAGCCGGGATGACAGGTACTGGGTTGATCGGGTTGACGGGTGGAGTGGTTGGGATGTAGGACGTGAGGTTTTACTAGATTGCTCGTGGAAGGATTCAAATGATTGGTGTAACTCCTGAGGATATCGCTCTCCCAATTGATCGCTTGCTCGGCTGAAGGATTATGTGAGGTTTGCTCGGGGACGGTTGAGGGGCTGATCTGAGAGACCTGAATGTCTCGAGGTGATTTGGGCGAGCTAGGTGAGTTTGGAGAACCTTGAGCCGATGAATCGAGCCGGAGATGATGTCGAGCCGAGATGGGTGAGAGGAGGGAATAGCTGGGAGGGAGATGAGAGGAGCTGAGGGGAGTATTGAGTTGAGAAGCGTCGGGATGGTGGTGGGCGGAGTGATGAGTGGTAATCGAGAATGAGGGCTGAGGCTGAGGACCAGATGAGTGGGAGATAAGAAATGAGGTCAAGTTGGTTGAGTAAGGAGATAAGAAAGATTGGTTGTGAAGGTTTTGAAGGAATAGGGATGGAGAGGAGAGACAAAATTGGATAGTGAGGATGATGGGATTGATGAGATTGGCAATGGAACAACCAGTTGGAACAATGAAGTTGACCGGATGGCTTAGTGGGATGAGTTTTCGGCTTTTAACTGTGAAGAGTTGAAGAATGACTATATTGCCATGAGGGATGAAAAGGTAATGGAAGGCTATGGAGGAGCCTGATAAGGAGTAATGATGAGGCTACAAAGAGCCAATAGAGAGAGGATATGTCTTGTATAGTCAAGAGGAACTGATCTGATGAGGAGGAAGGGGCACTCCGGTATTGTTGACTGGTAATCAGATCAGTTTCATTCCTGGTCCAAGGGGAGGACCAGTATTTAAGCACAACTGGAGAACCCCAAAGGGGGCCTAGGGTAGCAAGTTAAGGACAACTAGAGAGCCCCAGAGGGGGCCTGAGGCAGGTTTAATGAGATAATGAAAACAGCAAGTTAGAAGTAAAGGTAACTAAATTTGTTAGTTACAGAATAAGAACAGAAAAAGACAACACTTCTGATTCCTGTTCTCATCACTCAAGATCTAGAAGAAAGGTTCTAAGTCAGATCACTGAAGAATTCTTCAAGTAATTTGGTGCAATCGTTTATTTCTTTTTACCTTCTTATTTTTCCTTAAGTACTTCTGACTCATCTATCACGGAAAAAAGATTTTATTTCTTTTCTATCCAAGGCGTGTGATCCTACTGCTTATGATTTGAAGTATCATCAACATCAGTCATATTCATTCCTTGGGTAGGACAGGTCTCTTGTATTTGTTTTATGATTTGTTTTACGTTTTTGTTTACTTCTTTCTGAAAAATGAAAACTAGTTTCTGGTCAAAATATTTCAAGGATCAAGAAATGGACTGGATTGATTATGAATTTAGTAATATTTACCTCAAAGATGAGACCTTATCAGTGATTGATAAAGCTTCTTTCCTATTAGGAGGATTGAAGGAGGATGTTCTTGTTTTGATTGATTCTGGTTGTACAGATCACATGTTCTTTGAACCAAATTTATTTTCAAATCTTATTGATTATGATGGAGTTGTAAATATTGGTCAGAAAGGAAGAAAAATTCAGATTGAGGGAATTGGAAAATTTATTCTTGCAAATCACTTGGGTTTCAAAATTTCTTTTGAGAAAGTTTTCTATGTACCAGGGTTGCCTTATAACCTTGTATCTCTTGGAGTTTTGTGGAAAAAAGGTTTCCAGATTTGTTATCTTAAAGAAGATAGGTTTGTTATTGGTATGGATGGTGTGTTGCCAAATCCTGGACACCCTGGCCAGTGCGGAGATTTTAATGTTTTCCTTATCATCATTCATAGGTATCATTATCAAAAAAAAAAAAAAAAAAAAGAAATTCCGCTCACATTTGTAAATCTCTCTTGTAGGTAGTCTACAGGCCTCTGGTCTATAAAAGGAGGGGCCCTCCCCTGCTTTTTCTGGGGGATGATCAGCATATCAGACATCAGATCATCAGTCAATAGAATCATCCATAGGGGTGTGTGCCTGTGTCCCCCATCATTGTGAAATTTAATCCTGATCCTTATCCTGGGTATATCTTTGATTGCCCCTTGATCCATTTTTTTGACCCAAAGTCTTTGCCCCTCTGTGTCCTGATCCTTATCACCAACCAATAGCCCTGCTGGTTGAAGAAAAATTCTGTCTGTTGGAATTTTTGAGTGTGTTATACCACTCCTTGATCCCTTTCTCTGACCATACTGGTCCTGATCCCTGATCACCTTTCTGAAGCCAATCACAATTGATTGAAGAGGTCTTATTAAGCTTAAGAACTGGAGTGTTATACCTCCCTTTATTTTCTTTGGAGTTGCATTCTGCCAGCCTATTCTTGAGTCCCTTGGGAAGTGTTGAGGTTATCCTTGCTTCAAATCAGTTACTGTTTTCTTTGGAGCTTCTTAAAAATTGTGTTTTGTCTTGTACAGCCACCTTCAGTTATCTGGTACCCTTCAAGCGCTTTATTGCGGAGAGTTGGGCAGGTTCATTGAGAACCTGGAGGTTGCTTGGGTTTGATTTGATCATCCCCAATCTTCTGCTGACAACCAGAGTTATTAGCTTGTGGTTGTTGTTTACATACAACAGCTTTTGTTCTTTGAAATCTAAGAGGACTTTAACTTCTTTTGTTCAAGTTTTTCCCTGCATAATCCTGTCTCAGATAGCGCTGTCCCATTGCTACCAAACTATTATCATCTTTATCCTCTACTCCTTGATTCCTCATTTACAAGGTTCTGGACCTTGATCTTGGTTACATTTAAATATTTTTTGTAACACTCAGGAGGGCAGCCTAAACAGCACCTTTCCCCTCCACAGAACTGCCACGGCCTAGCACCGTTTGAAGTCTTACATTTGGTCCCTTGGGCCGGGATCAAACCAGAAACCTTGGGATTTACAGTCCCAACTTGAAGAATCAACTCCGAAATCCAATCCAAATTTTTTTCTTTTCTTTCTTTTTCTGTTTGTTCTTTTTTCAGATCTGATCCGTGGAGGAAACTTGGTCCAGAAGTAAGTCCTCTCAGTTGTGCACCATGAGGGCAAGATCCTTTTCCTTTTTTGTGAAACTCTACTCTTGCCACACTTGTGAGCCACCTTGAAACTCTGCTTGTTTGGATCTCTTAGGAACCCTTCAACATGGAATCTTCTGGATCCTCTCTATCTCTTTAGGCCAACATAGTCAAAATCAAACCTCAGAACAAAGATTTAGGCTTCAGTGGGACCAATGTCAAACAATTCCTGGACTCCTATGAGATGGCTGCAAAAGTGGATGGTGCCAGTGAATATGATATGGCTTATCAGTTACAATTTTTTATCTCTTCTGAAAAAGTTATGGAGGTTATTGAATTGTTCCAGGGATTCAAAACTCACAACTGGAGGCTCCTGAAGGAGGCTATGTTGGCCTATTGGGGAAAAATAGATGTAGGAAGATTTACTTTGCAAGACTTGGATGCCCTGATTTCTCAATGGATCTCCAATGGTGGTATCTCCTCAGCCTCTGACTATCAGACTTTCAAAAAATATTGGGACCCTATCCAGTCCTATCTTATCAGGAACAATCACATTGATATGTTGTACAAAATTCTAGTGCAATTTTTTCAGTCTTTCTCTCCAGGAGTGCAGGAAAGAATTAAGGATGAATTGGTGAAATCTGGATCCATGATCACAACAAGAGACAATTGGTTAAAGCTCCCTGCTTTCATGGTTCTTAGGAATACTGTGGATAAAGTGATGAAAGGTCAAACAGCTCTCACCTTTGAAAAACCTAAAATCACTGAACCAGTCCTTGCCCCCTCTTTTCAAGCTTCTAAAAAAATCATGAATAAGATGGAAGCCAATTGCAGACCTAAACCCAATCCTCAGACCCACCAGGAGACACCTACTATAGATGAGATCACTAAATTAATTCAGGAATTTGAGAATAAAACAGATCAGAAAATATCCACCTTAGCCACTCCTAAACCTGCTAATTCTGTTCCTAAGTCTACTATAGTCTGTTATTATTGCCATAGGGAAGGCCATGGTACCAGTATATGTCCTGAACTCCAGAAGGACAAGGAGGAGAAGTTAGTAGAGCAGAAGGGAAATAATGTTTTCCTTCCTAACGGTGCTTTCATCCCTTTTTATTTTTCTCAACCAATCTGTCATGTGGTGGCCTCATACCAACCACCAACTCCTAAAAAGGCAGCCTTGTTCTCTGTGGATTTTTGATCATCCTGTGGAACTCTGAAACCTTGGTATCCTCCAGCTATCACTTCTTCCAGCTTCCCTGGCACCTACCAATCTGATCCAGCTAGGAAACGCCATGAGGAACCAAAACCTCATAAGTCTCCTCCTGTTCCATCCTCAATTCTGCAAAAACCCGTTAAATGTCAATCTTCACCTGAGCCTCCTTCCTCTGATGCGGAAGACATGGAAGTAAAAGGGAACCACTTATGGACAGGTTCCAGGACAACTCTGATCTTCCCCCTCTTCAACCTGTCCAACCCTCAGATCCTCTTCCATCACCTATTTCACCAGATCTTCCTCCCTCCACCCAGCCCAAAGTTTGATTCGAGAGGGGAATCTCAAAGGACTACCCCAATGCTGTGGAAGGAGTATTAAAGATAATTTCTGATCTTAAAATTCCTTATCTATCTGTGGCTGAACTCCTGTCAATCTCTCCATCTGTGGCTGAAGGGATGAAGAAATGGGTTTCTTGTCAACGTGTGGAGATTGGTCTGGAAAAATTAAAGGTCTCCTCTGGTACTCTGATGGAGGATTCTGGTGGAACAGATCCCTCTTCAGATACCAACCTGTATTACTGTCCTCTTGTTTTTTGTTCCATGTTACCTTGGCGATTCAACTAAAACGGTTTCTCTCCATGTGGATTTGGGTTCTTGGCTCAACTTTATTTCGGAATCCATGTCCTGCAAGCTTAAACTTAGCACAAGGGTCAGTTTCAACTCTGCGGTATATGGAATTGGGAATCAGTCCTGTGAACTGGTTGGTATTGCTGAGAAGATTCCTGTTCAAAATGGTCAAAATATTGTTGGCACCTGTCACTTCTGGATCTCTTGTCTGGATGGTCACATGATCTTGGGAAGGCCTTTCTTAATGGGCTTTGGCGCTAACCTGATGTTTTCTGATCAAGTTGGGGAGAGAATTCTCCTCCCTGATGCTTATGGCAGAAAGATTGAAGTTCCTCTTTGTTCTTTGGATTCTGGTTGTTTGGAAAGAGACTTCCCTGGTCATCCTCCAAAATCTGTCATGAAAGAAAAGAAGAAAGAAAACTCTCATTCCTTTCATCCTCATTTTTTAGCAGAATAGTAGGCCCTACTGATAGTTGTAGTTCTTCTCAGCCTCAGACTTCAACTCATGAACCAACTCCCACCTCAGAGGCATATTTTTCTTTTTCCTCATCATTTTCTTCTCATCCAAATAGGATCAAAACCCAAACACATGAAAAATCCAAAAAAACCAAAAATATTTCTTCTCTGTCTGGATCTGTTGTATCTTCTTTTTCCTATCAGCCTGATCACTCATCCTCTATTCCATTTTTGAATCTCTTCAATGAGTCTAAACTAGATCTTGATCTAAATTCTTTTCTTGGTGGCTTTGGTATGAAGGAGTTTGGTCTTAGGTGGAGGCAATTTGGGGTAGAAGTAAGTCCTCCCAATTTTGCACCACCAGGGGATTCTACTACTTTCGTTCTCAAAACTCTACCCTGTGCCACACATGTGAGCAATGTGTTACCTTTTGGATCCTCTTTTATGGAGAAGGAAACTTTCAAGGATGCAGCAGAACATTGGACTTGGAAGATGTTGGAATATGGTCTCAGTTTTCGTAGTCAGGTCTCACTGGTCAATGCTTGGAGGAAGCAAGGATTCATCTCCTTTTCCACCAAGTACAAACCAGTTGAAAAGAAGGTCCAGCCAGTCAACCAACCAATGCCTCTCAACCTCAATCCTCCTCTTATGCGTCCTCCTCTATCCTGCAATCCTTACTTTGGTCTATCCAAATCCGTCACTGGTCCATTTATTCCCTCTGGTCAGGTCACTGAAGAACCTCTGAAAGTGGTAAAATTTGGTCCAGATGGATGGCTTCTTCCTGATGAGTTAAATTTGATCAAAAATATCTTGTCTCTAAGGGAAAATTCTATTGCATTCTGTGAAGAAGAGAGAGGTCTCTTGAAAGAATCCTATGGTCTCCCTTACATCATCCCTGTAGTTGAACATGACCCTTGGCAAAAGAAAAAGATCCCAATCCCTGCTGCTAAAGTCAAAAAATTCATCAATTTGGTCCGCAAACAAGGCCAAACCAGTTTATACAAAAATTTGAATTCTAGCTATTCCAGTCCTGTTTTTTGTGTTCTAAAGAGTAATGGTAAAATGAGAGTAGTTCATGATCTCCAACCTTTTAATAAAGTTACTATTAAAGACTCTGGCGTGCCTCCTGCCACTGAAAAATTTGTTGAATCCTTCTGTGGGAGAGCTTGCTATGGTCTAGGTGACATTATGGGTGGCTATGACAAACAATCCTTGCATCCTATTTCTTGTCCCCTCACTACCTTTGATACCCCCCTTGGTCTATTTCAGCTGACTCAATTGCCTCAGGGTGCCACCAACTTGGTTGCAGTCTATCAGGCTCAGATGATGTGGATCCTCCAGGACAAGATCCCGGATCATGCGGGTATCTTTATTGATGATGGTGGGATTAAAGGTCCAGTTTCTGACTATGATAATGAGCTCTTACCTTGGCACTCAGGAATCCAACAATTTATCTGGGAGTATGCTACTGTTTTGGAAATAATTTTGTTTCAAATCGAGGAATCTGGCCTTACTGTCTCTGGATCAAAACTTGCCGCCTGTGTCCCTGCCTTGGAAATCATTGGTCATATAGTCTGCAAGGACGGAAGAAGGATGGGACTCTCTAAAGTCAACAAAATCATCTCCTAGCCTACTCCAATAAATCCAAAGGAAGTTAGAGGTTTCCTAGGTGTTGTAACTTATGTCAGGATCTTCATTCCCTCACTATCCAAAATCTGTGTTCCATTGCATTGCTTAACCAGGATGGATGCTGAATGGATTTGGACCCAAGACTGCAAACAATCATTTCATTTTCACAAAACAATTGTTGGGAAAGACATTGTTTTGGAAAAGATCACTTATGGACCCAGAGCCGGCAAGATCAAGCTGGAAGTGGACTCTAGTTATCAATCTGTTGGGGCTGTTCTCACCCAGGAAGATGAAAATGGTTTGGATCGTCCTGCTCTGTATGAATATCTTCTTTTTTCAGATGTGGAATACAGGTATTCCCAGCCAAAACTGGAACTTTGCGGTGTGGCCCAAATTTTGAAAAAGCTTCAGAATGTCCTTTGGGGTCAACACTTCAAGTTGCAAGTCAATGCACAATCCATTATTGAAATGATCAACACCCCCAGCCTTCCAAATGCTCCAATGACTCATTGGGTGGCTTTCATCCAGTTTTTCTCTTTTGATATTTTTCACAGGCCTGGGAAATCTTTCACCATGGATGATGGTTTATCTTGACAATCTATTGGAGACAATGAATCAGAGGTTGGAATGGATTTTGATGAGGAAGAACCCTTGGTCCGCCCTGTCTTTGCCTTCTCCTCCCAAAATTACTCTGGTTTCCAGCAAGGTTTCTGGCTTAAGTTAGAGAAGTACGTTTCAACTCTCCAAAGACCCCCTGATCTCTCTGCCAAAGAATTTTGGTCCCTTAAAAGGAAGTCCTCCAACTTCTTTGTCAAAGGTTCCAGGCTTATGAAAAGAGCAACTCCTTGTGCACTTGTTGTGGTCACTATCCCTTCTAAGCAAGATTTGATCCTGGAAAATCTCCATGAAGGCCTTGGTCATGGTGGGGAAACCAAAAATTATCAACAAATATCCAAACGATTTTGGTGGCCATCCCTGAAGAAATCCGTTGCTCAATGGTGCAGGAGTTGTGAAGTGTGCCAGAAACGTGATCTTAGGCGCCCGGCCAAAATTTTTTACCCCACTGGAGAGTCCACTGTCTTTGGGAGGATTGCTATGGATGTGGTTCACATTAAGGCTGGAGGAGCTAAGTACCTCATTGTGGCTAGAGATGATTTTTCTGGATTGGTTGAAGCAAAGTTTCTTAAGAAACTCAGCTCTGAATCAGTAGCAGCTTTCCTTCATGAGACTTGGACAATGCGTTATGGCTTGGCTCAATCTTATTCTATGGATGGTGGCTCGGAATTTGGTGGAAAACTTGCTGAAATGATCTGATCACTCCCTGGACAACATAGAGTTACTACTCCCTATTATCCTGAAGGCCAAGGCATGGTGGAAAGAGGCCATGCTCCTTTGAAGGCTGCTCTTTTCAAATTGGCTGGTGAAAGTGGCAAGAATCGTTGGAAATTTCTCCCCTTGGTCCTCTTCTCTGATCAAATTTCCACCAAGCAAACCACTGGTTACTCTCCTTATGAAATCATCTTTGGTCAGAGGGCTGTTCTTCCTCTTGATCTTGAAATGGAGTCTTTCTTGGGCATCTTGTGGGAACATGTTTCCTCAACTACTGACGTGTTAGTTGCCAGATCAAAGCAACTGGAGCTGAGTGAAGATATTTGAAACAAAACTTATCAGAAGATGATGGAATCAAGAGCAAAATCAGTGCAGTATTGGGAAGATAAACACCTAAATCAAATCAGGGACCCTTTAAGCCCTGGTGATCTGGTATTGGATTATAATTGTTCCTTGGAAACTCAGTGGGGAAAGCTTTTCTCTAACCTCTGGAATGGTCCTTACCAAGTGGTCCGTCAAGTTAGAGGTGGATCATATGTTTTGGAGGAACTGGATGGTACCCAGATGGCCAGAAGGTTCACTGCTCATCAGGTCAAGAAATTTCATTCTCGTGGGGGAAACTTGTTCCAAAAATAAGTCCTCCCAATTGTGCACCACCAGGGGCTTCTACTACTGTCATTTTCAAAACTCTACTTCAGGCCACGCATGTGAGCACCTGGGACGCCTTCTTCATTTCCTCTCAACCACTTCTAGGATTTCCCTTTGGATGGATCGACATATTCTTTTTCACTCTCAAGATCAAAATGGCCATTTCTTGGTTTAAATCATCTTTCTTTCCTTTCTCTTTGTATGGCATCAAACTAAGGAGCAGACTAGGGACAGTCTGTAAGTTGGGGAGAGATGTGGTGCCCCATCCTTGACACCCTGGCCAGTGCAGAGATTTTAATGTTTTCCTTATCATCATTCATAGTTATCATTATCAAAAAAAAAAACCATTGCCATCGCCGTCCATCATCACCCACCAGGTCCCACGCCAAGCTGAACCAGCCATCAATCAAATGCAAGAGATCCAAACAAAGGAACGAAGCAGTCGAGCAAACCAGCGAAGCAAATAACACTGTTCCAATCAAGCGTTGGAAGCGTCGTAGGAATTCAACCCATCAAGCACCTGATGATGTTGAGAATTGCACCATCCCCATCCTTCTCCCATGTCCACCCCCACTTGCAGCCTCCTCCTGTTTGGTTATCTGGCTCAAGCTTTGGACAACAACCCTCTCATTGGCATCGCACTCTCCATTTTTGGAAACCTACTCATCTTCCCTGCCCCACCAAGCCCATCATGATCTCAGATATCTGTCCTCCCCCATCTGGTGGACCGTCTTCATCCTCATGTCCTCTGGCAAACTGGAAAACTTCATCTCTTACTGTTTTGCACCCGCTAGTGTCATTGCCCTGATTGGAAACTGTGTCATGGCTCCAATCATCCTGGGTGAACGTTTCAAACGACGCAATGGGCTTGGCATCAGTTTGGATATCATTGGTACCATCATGATTGTCCTCAGTAGTCCCCGTCATTTGGAGGCTTTGGAACTGGATCCCCTCCTAGGTCAGGTCGTCCGCGGGTCTCTTACGTTGCCGGTGCCCGTCAGACACCGGCTGGCGGTCATCCACGGCCACGGCAGTTGCCCAGGCCCGTCGGACACCTGCCAGCGGTCATCTGCGGCCTTGGCAGTTGCCCGGGCCCATCAGGATGCCCGCGGGCGTCCCACTTTGGATTTCTTTTTCTCTGAGTACCTGTTTGTTTCTTTTTTTTCTTTTTTTTTTCTCATGATCTTGATCCTTAAAAAAAAAAAAAAAAAAATTCACTCCCATTTGTAAATCTCTCTTGTAAATAGTCTACAGCCCTCTGGTCTATAAAAGGAGGGGCTCTACCCTGCTTTTTCTGGGGGATGATCAGCATATCAGAAATCAGATCATCAGTCAATAGAATCATCCATAGGGGTGTGTGATTGTGTCCCCCCATCATTGTGAAATTTAATCCTGATCCTTATCCTGGGTATATCTTTGATTGCCCCTTGATCCATTTTTCGACCCAAAGTCTTTGCCCCTCTGTGGCCTGATCCTTATCACCAACCAATAGCCTTGCAGGTTGAAGAAAAATTCTGTCTGTTGGAATTTTTGAGTGTGTTATACCACTCCTTGATCCCTTTCTCTGACCATAATGGTCCTGATCCCTGATCACCTTTCTGGAGCCAATCACGATTTATTGAAGAGGTCTTATTAAGCTTAAGACCTGGAGTGTTATATCTCCCTTTATTTTCTTTGGCGTTGCATTCTGCCAGCCTATTCTTGAGTCCCTTGAGAAATTTTGAGTTTATCCTTGCTTCAAATCAGTTACTGTTTGCTTTGGAGCTTCTTAAACATTTTTCTTTGTCTTGTACAGCCACCTTCAGTTATCTGGTACCCTTCAAGCTCTTTATTGCGGAGAGTTGGGCAGGTTCATTGAGAACCTGGAGGTTGCTTGGGTTTGATTTGATCATCCCCAATCTTCTGCTGACGACCAGAGTTATTAGCTTGTGGGCGTTGTTGACATACAACAGCTTTTGTTCTTTGAACTCTAAGAGGACTTTAAATTCTTTTGTTCAAGTTTTTCCCTGCATAATCTTGTCTCAGATAGTGCTGTTCCATTGCTACCAAACTATTATCATCTTTATCCTCTACTCCTTGATTCCTCATTTACCAGGTTCTGGACCTTGATCTTGGTTACATTTAAATATTTTTTGTAACACTCAGGAGGGCAGCCTAAACAGCACCTCTCCCCTCCACAGAACTGCCACGGCCTAGCACCGTTTGGAGTCTTTCAATGGGAGAGCTGTTATTAGTGGACAAGTTTGGAATAGGCTTCTGTGTGCAAGCTTGTTGAAATTCTCAGCTCTGAGCACTGTTCCTCACAATAGAAGTGGCAATAAGGTAAAGGACAGCAACTGTGAGAGTTTTACATTGGGGGCTAAGACTAGAAATGTTTTCTCTAAGAGTAGAGGTTGCATTGATGTTCCTAGAGAGGAATTTTACATTGATTTGGCAGGGCCATTCACACCAGAGTCCCTTGGTGGGGCAAGATACTTCATCAATTTAGTTGATACTGCAACTAATTATGTTTGGGTTAAACCAATTTGATCTAAGTATCAGACCACAGAGGAGGTTTCTGTAAGCTTCAAAGTCTGGAAACAGAATGGTATAATGAAGGAGATCAAGAGGGTTATTACCAATGGAATTGCTGAATTTCTGAGTAAACAGTTTGAGAGGTTATTGAAAGATTATGGTATCATTCATATAGTCACTACTGCAAGTACCCCAGAGAATAATGGATTAGTTGAAAGAATGAATAGGACTTTACTGGGAAAGGTCAGAACTATTATTTCTCAATCTTGTCTACCAAATTTCTTATGGGCTGAGTTGATGTGTACAGTCTGTCTGTTTAACAACATTATGAGTGTTAATGGGAAGAGTCCTCACTATCAGTTTTGGAAGTTGTACCCCAAAACATCACACCTAATAATAATTGGTTTCTTGATGTATTATAGTGTCCACCATAATGAGATGGTTGGAAAATTAGACCCTAGAGCCAGAACAGGGGCACTTGTAGGCTATGATTTAATAAGTAAATTGTATAGGATCTATTTTCCAGGGACAAGAAAGATTATCCGTAGTAGGGATGTAAAATTTGATGAAAGTACCTGTCCACTCAAAAGGAGTGACGATGTTGTTGGGAATAAGTCACAGCAAGAAATAGAATTAGCACCTATTTCACCAGCAAAGGCTGAGGAACATGTGGTTCCAGAAGATGAAGAGTTGGAAGACGTGCCACCAGAGGGTTTAGTGCCCGCTTCAGGGGAGTCTGTTAATTTGGAGCCTGATGCGCCTCCACCTCCATTTAGAAGGAGTAAAAGGGTTAGAGTGCCAGTTGATAGGTACGGGGAATGGAAGTCCCATTATGCTGCCGCAGGATATGAGGAAAATACATTTCAGGAACAGTGTATGCTCAATGAAGTGCTGAAGTTGAGTTCAGAACTGAGTAACAGGGTTAAACAAAATTTCTTTGGCCAAGCTATGAATTCTGATCAGAGAGCCAACAATAAGAGTGCTTTTTTGAGGAATTTGATTCTCTAGAAAATAGTAGTGTCTTTGAAGTGGTTAAGCTGGATTCTGTTCCAAAAGGAAAGACCCTAGATTGGTTTTAAACAGGAATTTTGACACAAATGGTGTTTTGAAGAGGTTCAAAGATAGATGTCTTGCACAGGACTTAAAGCAGAGAGAGGGAATCAATTACCAAGAAACTTTCTAACCAACTGGGAGGCTGTCCACCTTCAGGTACACCATTTCTCTGGCAGTGGGGTTGTGTGAAGAAATCAGACAAGCTGAGCATACTTGAATGCAAAACTTGGAGAGGAGGAGACTGTTTATATGTCAATTCCTGATGGTTTTTGTGAATTGTTAGTAGAGACTAAACCAGAAACCATGAAGAAAATCTGTGTTAGAAGTTTTCTGTCAGCAGATAAAGGGGAATATGTCCTCAAGCTGTGTAGATACCTGTATGGACTGAAGCAAGAAGCTAGGTCATGGTATAATGCCATGAGTAAGAAACTAATACAGATTGGTTTCAAGACGTCTGAGGCCAACCCTTGTCTCTTTGTGAGAAAGGATGCAATTATTTTTCTATGGGTTGATGATATTATCATTATTGGGAATGGTGAATAGCGAGTCCTGGAGACACTCAAAAAGGAATTCAAGATTAAAGATCTTGGTATGGCACAACAGGTGCTAGGAATGAAAGTCAGTAAGAGCAAGAATGGTATCAAGTTAGACCAGAGCCACTACGTGGCAGCTCTTCTTAAGCAATATGGCTTAGAGGATGCAAAGGAGTTTGGTGCTCCCATGCATTCAAAGATTCATTTAGAGAAGTCTACAGATTAGGAGTATCTGGAGTTTGTTCAATCTGGGAAAAACTACAGGTCAGCCATTGGATTGCTTAATTGTTTGGGGAAGTGTACCATTCCTGATATTGCCTTTGCAATCGGTGTCTTGTTGCAACACTTAGAGAAGCCAAGCATGAGGCATTGTTCAGCGTTGAAGATAGTTATGAGGTATGTTAAAGGAAAACACAGTCTGGGACTGTTTTTTAAAAAGTAAGCAAACTTTGATTTGGTTGGTTATTCCAATGCAAGTTGGGCAGATGGTAACACTAGGGAATCAACAAGTGGTTTTGTGTTATTCTTAGGTAAGAATCTGGTGTCATGGTTTTCCAAGAAGGTATCAGCAATAAGTCTTTCATCAACAGAGGCTGAGTATAGAGCTTACTTAGCAGCTTCACAGGAAGAAAAATAGTTGAAGAAAGTCTTGGAGGATACACATAAGCCACTTTTAGAATTATGGCCAGTAATTAGCTTAGGCAAATGAGAAGTATTTAAAGCAAAAGAAATGCTGGAAACTGGGTGTCAATATTGTCTAATGGGGCTCTCACAATGGGGAAATATCTTGGATGAATTTGATTGGAATGATGAATGAATGGATGGAAAACAGCAGGGAGAAGAGCTCCTTAAGGACAAAAGATTGGCCTCTTGTGAGCCCATGATACAACAAGCAAAAAGGTACATTTTCCGCCACAAAAGAGCTCTACAGGCTCTACTAGCCTTGTTACTTGGTTGGGACTACATTAGCCGGCATGGCGTCAGTTCCTGAACCCTTGAAACCGGCCTATTCTGGTCCATTCCAGTGTTTCCACCATTACAGGGCTGAACCAGCCCCTTTCTGTTCAATCCCCTTGGATTGTTGTCCGTTACAACCATCCATGATGACATAATTACGTTGTTTAAGGGCTGGTTGCCTCATGAAGCCAGCACCTGGCCCCTCAAATTGGCCAGGTGGGACCCAGGGCACACCTGGGTCTGGTCTCAGACTCAGATGGGGGGGTGTAACCAGCGGACATGCTGTCCCCCCCCTCTTTCTCTCAAATCCCTGGAGGGGGCAGTCAAATCCCCTCACCCGGGGCCCTGGTGGTGATACCCCCAGTGCATCGTAAAGAAAGTTGGCCTGGGAGGTGATCAGGTCCCCCCAGGCCCATCGCTCCTCCCCCTTGGTAAAGGGGGGGGGGGAGAGCGCCCCTGCTCGGTTGCTTCACACACTGAATGGTGGAGGGGTGATGAATTCCCCCCCCACCTGCCGGTGGCTATGCTTGCGGCGGGCGCCACCACCTCCTTGGGCAAGGGGGTGGTCAGGTCCCCCCTTCCCTGACCAACAGCACTGTCGCGGCCATTTTCTGGCTGTTCCAACCCAGCCAGCTTGCCCCCATCCACCTTGCGACGGCAAGAAAGCCGGGGCTGCAAGCCTTGGCTACGCGGCGCTGGTTGCCGGGTGCAACCAGCCGGCCCATGCGGGATCCCTGGGCCCCACAACAGCCCCGCGTTGGCTGTACCGAGGAACACAGGCGGCCCAGGTAGGCCGCAAGGCGGGAAGCGGCCCCAAATGGGCCGCAAGGCGGGAAGCGGCCTCAAGCGGGCCGCAACACGGGAGGCGGTCCCTAGAGAGCCGCGACAGGGGCAGCAGCCCTGATTGGCTTCCCCAAGCCTGAATTGTGAGAATTACATACTTTTGCGGGCCAGCCTGTCTGGCCAAGTATGTCCATAATAAAGCTTGGGCCCTCTCATGCCCAAATAAGCTCATCTGGCTTGGGTGGCCCATCCACCCTGGTGGGCCTGTCAGGGCACGTCTCCCAAAAGACCATAAAAACATGTTTTGGCGCCCAAATCCCCAAAACCAATAACACCCACATAGGCCCCCATGGCCCACGTGATTTCCAATGGGCTGTGGAGGCCCATTTTTGCATCCCATTTGGATTACACATTTCTATGCACATTACCTGAGTGCATCCTCATTTTAACACACCCCCTTAATCCGAAAGGGATGCCATACACATACTAGATACAAAAACTTCATGTTTGTTCCTATCTAACGCCTTAGTTAAGATATCCGCAATCATTGCCCCAGTAGGCATGTACTTTAAAAATATCTCTTTGCAGTTCACTGCATCCCGTATATAGTTATGATGAAAATCAATACGTTTTGTTCTAGAATGGAACACTTGATTTTCTGCCAACGCAATGGCACTCTGGTTATCAGAATACAAAAACGCAAACCCTTGTGGTTTATGAGTATCCTCTAAGACCTTTCTCAACCATTTTGCTTCCTGTGAAGCTGACAAGTACGCTCTGTACTCTGCTTCTGTTGACAAAAGACTTATTGCTGACACCTTTTTAGACATCAAAGACACTATATTCTTTCCTAAGAAGAATACAAAACCACTTGTTGATTCCCTAGTGTTACCATCTGCCCAACTCGCATCAGAATAACCAACCAAGTCAAAGTTTGATGACTTTGAAAACTGCAGTCCCAGACTGCTTGTTCCTTTAAGATACCTCATAACTCTCTTAAACGCTGAACGATGCCTCATGCATGGTTTTTCTAAGTGTTGTGACAAAATCCCAATGGCATAAGTAATATCTGGCCTTGTACACTACCCCAAGTAATTCAAAGATCCAATAGCTGATCTATAATCATTCCCATATTGAACAACCTCTAGATGCTCTTCATCAATAGACTTTTCTAAACTAATGTTAGACTGCATTGGAGTACCAAAATCCTTTGCATCTTCTAAGCCATACTGCCTAAGTAGAGCTGACACATAATGGTTCTGATCCAACCTGATCCCATTCTTGCTCTTAATAACTTTCATTCCCCAGCCTCTGCTGTTCCAGACAAAAATCTTTTATCTTGAACTCCTTTTTGAGTTTCTCCATGACTCTCTCCTTCCCATTCCCAATAATAATAATTTCATTGACCCATATAAACAAAATTGCATCCTTTCTCACAAAGAGACAAGGTTCAGACAAACTTGTTTTGAAACCAATCTCTATCAGTTTCATGCTCATAGTATTATACCATGACCTAGCTGCTTGCTTCAATCAATACAGGGATCTACACAGCTTGAAGAAATACTCCCCTTTATCTGCTGAGAGGAAACTTCTCACAAAAATTTTCTTCATAGTTTCTGTCTTGGTCTCAATCAGTGTCAGCTTGCTACTATTGCAGAGCAAGCTGCAAAAGTAACAAAAATAACATAAAAAAATAATAAACAATTAACCTTACAAGGAGTAAGAAAACCATAAATATTATTACAGAAATGGATTCTCCACCCAAAATTGGGTAGAGTCACTCACTGACCCCACCCTTGAAATCCAACTCCTTATATTTTTAATAATTAAGGAAAGAAAAACCAAAATACTACGGCTCCATTATTGATCTTTGTGGCCAATTAAATACTTGACACACATTGTCACTTATAGTTTTCACACCTAAAATTCAGTCAGAATTGAGGTGTTGTGTATATTTCAGGAGTTACAGGCGGAAATGTGTTTTGTCACAATTCCGGCACGCAGCCGCGGCAGCCAAAGAACCCGCGCACGGCTGAGATACAGCCCTGTCACCCCGTCAAGGTTTTGGACGCAGCCCCGGGCCTCTGAAAAGTACGCAGCCCCGGGACTACGGGCTGACAGAGTGACAGGCGGCTCATGTACCGCGTAAACAGGCTACAACATATACGGGAACTTTCTACATATGTAATAAAGGTTCCCGTAGATAGTAGACTGTCCAAAAATACATAATATTATATTACAATACATAAATAATCCTTACACGTATTTTTTAATTAATATCACGCAAAGTACCAAGAATGTCAAATTAAGACAATGACAACTTCTAAAGATATATTAAAATTCTTCAATATAATTTTATGAGAATTACTATACATCAATATCTTTGTGACATACTGAGGAGGATAATGATGTAAAAAAATTACATGAATTCCCATGACTTATATTTTTAAGTAATTATCTTAATAAATCAACTGGAACTCGAAAATAAAGAGTAAAATCAATATTATGACTTTTACTCCAGTTATATAATACATAATGAGAACTTACCTGACATCAAAATGTCCGTAGAAATGTCTATTAATATAATTATTAAATTACTTGGAACATTTACTAAGGATAATTAATTAAATAATACATAAATAGGACAGATCAGTGTTATTCACACGTCCTAATGTCTATTATAAGGTAGAATAATTCCCATACCCTAAGGAATTAGATGCTACCCGGGCTATAGCACCAAGAACACATGACAGGCTACCCCTGGTACCCTCCTAGCCTTTGTGTCCGTCCTTTTGAGAACCTACAACCCTCAGAAGGACCATATTGGGACTCCAAAAGCTATAAATAAAGAGCTCTTTTGATGATATTGATGGGCAGAGACCCAGTAATATTCATATCCAGAAGCCGTGCCAAGGAAATCAAGTACTTATAAGAGATAGGTAAGTGATTTATGGCAATTTCTGATCAGTAATATCCGTCCTCAAACCTCTTTTTATCAATTAAAACTGCTGAAAAACCTTTTAACCCCACTATACAGGTTTAACCTATCAGTACACGTCTCAAACAGATACCCAAAGGATTTAATAAAATACCAGTGAGTGTTATTATCCTTTCTCTGTTGTGGTAGCTTGGCTACAAGGCCCTGCCACTCCACCGTATATTTTATATATATATTATCTTTGGGTATAATAATCTTTAAACTAAAGAACCCAAAGTAACCAGGACTACGTGTTTTCATACTGAAATCCCTGAAGAGATTTGTTAAAGATACCCAATATAATTGTGGCCCCTCTATAAATATTTAATAATCAATTTTGATTTGAAACAATAAACAATAACCAAACCATTTAACCTTGCAATAAGCTTAACCCAAGTAATCTACGGATTTTTCCTGCATTTATTAAATAAAATATTTATTATTTAATCTATCACCTCTGGTAGCTAAAGGATAGCAAGGGTCTTGGCATCCAGGAGGCTGAAAATCAGCCATTCCTTGAAACCATCAGGAATTGACATATAAACAGTCTCTTCCTATCCAAGTTTTGCATTCAAGTATGCAGTCACAAAGTCAGCCTGTCTTATTTCTTCACCCAACTCCACTGCCAAAGCAATGATGTACCTGAAGGTGGACAGCCTTCCAGTTGGCAAGAAAGTCTCCTGGTAATCATTAACCTCTCTCTGTTTGAAGCCCTGTGCAACGCATCTAGCCTTGAACCTCTTCAAAACTCCATTAGTATCAAACTTCTTTTTTAACACTAATCTAGAACCAAAAATGGTCTTTTGTTTTGGAACTGAATCCCTCTTAACCACTTCAAACACACTATTATTCTCTAGAGAATTGAATTCCTCAAAAATAGCTGTCTTCCAATTGGCTCTCTCATCAGAATTCATAGCTTGGCCAAAGCTATTTGGGTTAACTCTATTACCCATTTCTGAATTCAACTGTAGAATCTCATTAAGCATACACTGTTCCTGAAGTTTATCTTCCTTGTATTCCGCAGAAGCATAATGGGACTTCCATTCCCCATACCTATCAACAGGCATTCTCATCCTGCCACTCCTTCTAACTGGAGGTGGAGGCTCATCAGGTTCTGATTCCACAGACTCCCCTGAAGTGGGTACTGAACCCTCCTGTGGCATGTTTGCCACCTCAATATCATCACTAATGATATTCTCTCCAGCCTCTGCTGGGGAAATAGGCTCCAATTCTATTTACTGCCGTGATTCCTGAACAGAACTAGATTCACCCCTTTTTGAGTGGAAAGGTACTTTCTTCAAATTTTACATCCCTACTACGGATAACCTTTCTTGTCCCTGGACAATAAATCCTGTATGACTTACTTATTAAGTCATAGCCCAAAAGTGCCCCTGTTCTGGCTCTAGGATCTAACTTTCCAACCATCTCATTATGGTGTACACTATAATAAACCAAGCAACCAATTGTTCTTATGTGTGATGTTTTCGGGTACAACTTCCAAAACTGATAATGAGGACACTTCCCATTAACACTTACAATATTGTGCAACAGACACACCCTGCACACCAACTCAGCCCATAAAAAATTTGGTAGACCAGATTGAGCCATAATTGTTCTGAAATTGTCCAATAAAGTCCTATTCATCCTCTCAACTATTCCATTGTTTTGTGGAGTACTAGCAGTAGTAACTATATGAGTGATACCATAATAATTCAATAGTTTCTCAAAATCTTTACTCACAAACTCACCCCCTTCATCAGTAATAACCCTCTTGATCTCCCTTTCCAAACAATTCTGATTCCAGACTTTGAAGATTACTGAAACCTCCCCTTTGTTTTGATCCTTTGATCTTATTGGTTTTACCCAAAAAAAATTAGTTGCTGTATCAACCAAATTGATGAAGTATCTTGTCCCTCCAAGAGACACTGGTGAAAATGGCCCTGCCCAATCAATGGAGAATTCCTCTCTAGGAACTTCTGTGTGGTCTCTACTCTTTGAGAACACATTCCTGGTCTTGGCCCCTAAGGTACAACTCTCACAGTTGCTTTCCTTTACCTTATGGCCACTTCTATTGTGAGCAACAGTGCTCAGAGCTGAATTATTGAACAAGTTGGCACAGAGCAACTTATTCCAAACTTGTCCACTCAGGATATTTCTCCCATTCAAAACAATAAAAAACTTATCTTCTTTAAGGTAACAAATTTGGAAACCCTTTTTCCAGAGCACTCCAAGAGACACAAGATTATAAGGCAAATCTGGTACATAGAACACTTTCTCAAAAATTATTTTGAAACGCCTGTGATTTGCAAGAATAAATTTTCCAATCCCCTTAATCTGGATTGTTCTTCCTTTTTGGCCAATATTTACAACACCATGAAAATCTCTAATATTTGAAAACAAATTTGGGTCAAAAAACATGTGGTCTGTACAACCAGAATCAATCAAAACAAGAACATCCTCCTTCAACAATCCTCCTGTAAGGAATGAAGAATTATCAGCCACTCATAAGTTCTCACTTTCGAGGTTAAGATTACATAATTCATGATCAATCAAGTCCATCTCTTGATCCTCTTTGATTTTAGCCTTCTTGTTGGGGCCTTGTTCCACAACAGCTTGTTCCATTGAAACATCCATTGCCACCATAGCAAAATTTTCCATGGCAAGGTTGACCTCTTTGTCTTCCTTTTCACTTTCCTCAGATTTCTTCCTCTTCTTGCCCTCCTTGCAATCCTTTGCATAGTGCCCCCTCTTCTGACAATTATAACACAAGACCTTTGATAAATCCTTTATGGCATTTTCCTTCTTCCCAGATTTTCCTGTCTTGCCCACCAGAGCAGTTCCTGTGCTCTCCTTCATCTTGAATTGAAGATAATACTTTTCAATCCTTCTAAGCACATCCTCTTCTCCTGGAAGGGGATCCAACTGAGATATGATCCTGACCAAGGACTCATATTCTTTTGGCAGCATTTGAAGAATTAAGAGCAACAAACAATCAGGATCCATGTTCAGCCCAGATGACTTGAACTTAGCAATACTAGATCTAGCTTCCCCCACAAATTGTTTACAGTTGCCAAATTTCAATTTAAACAATCTATTTACAGCAATCCCCTTTTGATGAACAGAGTCACCAGCATACTTTGACTTGAGCATTTTCCATAAAAAACTCCCCTTCCTCTTCTGTTCCTCCAACAGAGCATCAGCAACCCATGTTACATGATGCTCATCCAATTGTTTAAGAATAAGATGATAGGACTTCCTCTCCACCTCTGACCTGATGAAAGTATCATCTCCTTTCATAATATCCCCACAACAGATTTATCCAACTCATTTTCCATAAAGACAGCACAAGCATTATAGTTCTGACTATTCAAAACTATCTTGGTGGAGCTGAACTCTGGGATATAAGACATCTTCTTGGAAAACTTGAGGTCCTTGAGGTTGTCCAAAGTAAGGTATAAGGGTCTATATTTCTTGGAAATAATGATGATGATGGTACTGATGATGTGTTAGAATTATGGCCAGAAATTAGCTTAGGAAAATGAGCATTATTTAAAGCAAGAGAAATGCTGAACACTGGGTTTCAATGTTGTCTAATGGGGCTCTCAAAATGGGGGAATATCTTGGATGAATTGGATTTGAATGATGAATGACATGGATGGAAAACAGCAGGGATAAGAGCTCCTTAAGTCCAAAAGATTGGCCTCTTGTGAGCCCATGATACAACAAGTCAAAGGGCAAATTTTCCGACCCAAAAGAGCTCTACATGCTCTAATGGCCTTGTTACTTGGTTTGGACTACATCAGCCCACATGGTATCAGTCCCTGTACCCTTACAACCAGCCTATTCCGGTTATTTCTGGTGTTTCCACCTCAATGGGGCTGAACCAGCCCCTTAACTGTTCAATCCTCTTGGCTGCTTTTCCGTTACAACCAGCCATGATGACCTCATTGCCTTGTTTACGGGCTGGTTGCCTCATGCAGCCAGCCCTTGGCCCCTCAAATGGGCCAGGTGGGACCCAGGGCACACCTGGGTCCAATCTCAAACTCACATGGGGGGGGTGTGACCAGCAGACATGTTGTCCCCCCCCTGTTTCTCTCAAATCCCTGGTGGGGGAAGTCAAATCCCCTCACCAGGGGCCCTGGGCGTCAATACCCCAGGGCGTTGTCAAGTAAGTTGGCCTGGGATGTGATCAGGTCCCCCCAGGCCCACCGCTCCTCCCCCTTGGTAAAGGGGGGGGGGGAGAGTGCCCCTGCCCTGCTTGGTCGCCTCAAACGATTGATGGTGGGGGGGTGATGAATTCCCCCCCACCTGCCGGTCACTAACCTTGCAGCCGGGGCCGCCACCTCCTTGGGCAAGGGGGTGGTCAGGTCCCCCCTGCCCTGACCAACCACACTGTAGCAGTCATTTCCTGGCTGGTTCAACCCAGCCAGCTCGCCCCCATCCCCCTTGCAATGGCAAGTGAGCTGGCGGCGCTGGTCGCCGGGGGCAACCAGCTGGGCCCGCGCAGCATCCCACCGCGCGGGATCCCTTGGCCACACGACAGCCCCGCCTGGTCCTTTGGGCCCCATGTGGGCCTGTCACGCTTTGCACTCAGGGATTATTGTCTTTATCACTTCGACATGTCCTCTCTACCTCAGTCTAAAAGCAGTACACAAAAAAAGCACAACATCAATGGTGTGATCCACTATTTCCTCTGGCTTGCGTTGACCTTCAAATCTTGGCAACCAACTCAGTATATACTTGCAAACTTCGCGGTTAACTCCATACCGGTTGGCCCTCCATTATGAGATCCAATCTCCTTCCCTGGCCAATCAACAGCCTTGGACTTCCATCTTTGGTCATGCATTGTTTGTTAGTTCGCATCTACGTCTAACTAAGCAATCATTACTTTAAAGTTTGCAATTTGACTGGTCCCTACCTTGCACAAACTATTACGTCTCATTTGCATTACCTTCAACGTCACTTGCTCCTGTCCCAATTTGTCATAACAATTGTACGCTCAGATTCTATTGTCTTGCACTTACGCTATGACCTCTGATAATGTACTATTAATTCATTTCCTATCCCGTTCCTGTCATTCATTGCCTCACCGCTTCAACTGTAGTTAGCTCATGACCAGGTTGTATCTAGTCACTTCGGATTACCTTATAAAGGCTATCCCCTTGCCTGATGATTTTCTCCTCAGTTAGTTAATTTCATACGTTCTTGCCTTTTGCTACAACCTAGGTATCACATAGGACTCAGGTTGAAGTTTCCTTCTTCAAAACACATTCCATTCCTCTCGCCGTTTGTTGAGTGGCATAACCAAGTTTGCACTTCGCAACTGAGTCTCGCTACTTGCACTTGCCCTCGCACTCAGCATTTGTTTGCGCTCACAATCATCTAAGAATTTCCCTATAGTACGTGGGGTGGTCATGTGACAGTAAATTAACCAACTCAACTCATCTATTGTAGCCTGCCAACCTATAGTAGACTTCTTTTTCCCAATGTCACGTATTTGCTCAACCTGGAATGCTTCCCTTGCCCCTTAAAATGATGAGATCCATTGGGTAGGGAGAACCAGCGCTCCTTGGGCCCAAAAACCCTTAGATCCCATTCCTCCTTCAAAATTGCCATCTGTTGAACCCCTCAATGATCCTCGGACTTCTTCACAGGATGTTCCAACGTTCCCTCTCGCGGAATTTGCAGATTCCGTCCATTCTTCCAATGAAACCTTTACTTGTGGTAGACCAGGGGTTCGCACTACTGCTCCCGAGCCCAATGCTCCAACCCTGCTTTTGACATTGATCCAGGCCCTCACTCATGGTGCCCAGCAATCTAGTCCGAGTACTCCTAGCTTTCGCACTCCGGGGATGAAACAACCCAATCACTTTACAGGGGAACACCCTCATAAGCTTAGATCCTACCTACAGTCTTGTAAAATCATCTTTTCAAATAACCCCAACAATTTCCCTTCCAATAGACATAAAGTTATGTATGCTTTGTCCTTCTTAGGAGGTAGAGCCTTGCAGTGGTTTGAACCGTACCTCAAACTTTTGTCCAACAACAGTCCCACTTGTATTCTCAACAACTGGGAAAGGTTCAAGCAACAACTTTTCACCCTGTTTGGCAACCCCAATGAAGTTTGAAACGCCAAATACAAACTTAATAATTGAGTTATGAAGGAAAATAGTAGAGCTTCCGTTTATATTTCTCATTTTCAAACCTTGCAGTCTTGCATCCAGTGGAACAAAGCCGCTCTTCTATTCCATTTCAGAAAGGGTCTACCGGCACGCTTAATCAAACAGGTCGCAGTTGGGGGTCATAAGACAACCTCGCTTCAGCAGCTAATCAATCGAGTGATTGAGCTTCATAATGGCTATCACAACAAGAATTGCTCTTGGCAAAACAACCATGGACCATCCACCTTGGCTCCAAGGGTGGACAACTCCTCAAAGCAAAAAACAAGGAACCCAAAACTATCCAAACCAACCCCGACTTTGAACTCCAACTCAAAAAGGGAAAACCATTGCCAAAACTCCCAAGTTCTTGGACAAAGAAACTGGGATGCTACAGAGCAAGGAATGGCTACAAAGGGAGAAAAATGGGCTGTGTATGTATTGTGAAGGAAAACATGATGTTGACAGTTGTGTAAAGCGGCTAAGCAGTCAAAAAATTAGCTTGTAGTTTTTCTGATACTCGCAAGGAAAACTACACATTATCTAAATCACCGCAAGTAAATCTTTGCACTTGCAAGTCACTAGTGTTAGAGTTTGAGTTTATATATATGTGACTTTTACTGGAGTTTGAAGTATCATTGATTGGATTGATTTGATTTATATTATTTTTGTTATTGAAGTATTAAAATAATGGTTAAAATATAACTAGGCTGTGTTCTTAGTAGTGATTGTCAGACTGTCCAAGCATAAAATTTCACTTACCATGTCACTTAAACTGCTTATGTTAATTTTGCCTTATTCATTTTTTACTCAACCACTTGTTGGCCAATCATGTATTTAGTCTATTCAAACCATGGTGCTCTCAAGTGGAATTCAAGCATCTGTTCAGCCAACACATCAACTGGAGTGTCCTTTTCCTCCTGTCCTCAGGTCCGTTACGCTTGACGTTATAAGCTCCTTTCACTCATTCTTTAATCCTCTCTTCTCACTAGAGCTCAAGCTTTCTTTACCCTTTACAACTAGGTGCTCCGAGGTCAACATTTATCCTATTCCATTCCGACAAAACTCGTTATCAAGTATTACTTGATTCCGGCGCTAATGTTTCCTTCATCAGTGAATCTTTTGCCACTTCCAAAAATCTTACGCGTTCCGAGATAGATAAATTTCCTATCTATTTAGTAAGTAGTGCAACTGAACCGTCTTATTGGGTTTCCCAAAAGGCAAAATGGACCTTTGAATTCTCCAATTTCCCCAGCTTTGAGTGGGATTTATTTATCTTGGCTATACCCGGAATGGATGATACCATTCTAGGCCATGATTTCCTAGTTTACTGGAATCTGGATGTGAATTGGCAAGAAGGAGTAATTAACCTTCAAACCTTGCACCCCCAGAACGCTAATTTTTCCGTCAATCAGGAATTAAAAAGCCTACCTGACACTGTCATTGAGTTGGATGAAACTTTTCTGCCAGGATATTTGCAATATCCTGACCTTCATTCCCAAATTCCCGCTTCAGATTTAGGAGTTATTGCTTACCTATCCAGCTTACCTCTTTCCTGTTCCTTTGAAGAGAAACAGACACCAACCAAAAGGTTTATTTTGAGCTGCCTAATCCTCTTGCACCATGCAAGCACCTTGAACCTGGTGCTCAAAGATGACAAGATTGAAGATTTAGAAATAATTTGAGAGTCTTTAACTTTGGTTTATCCTGAATTTTCTGACATCTTCTCAGCTGCAAAAGCAGATAAACTGCCTCCATCCCGTCCTTGGGATCACAAGATCAAACTTACTGGCCAACCTCCGGCACCAGGACCAGTTAAATCTCTCTCGACGCAAGAATGAATTGCACTTCAAGACTAAATTGTGGAAAATGTAGCAAAAAGATTTCTTCAACCAAGCAATTTGAATACTGGTTCACCTGTACTATTTGTTCCAAAAAAGAATGGCGGACTTTGCCTTTGTTTTGACTACAGGAAACTGAACCAGGTAACCCGGAAGAATGCCTATCCAGTACCGCCTATGTCACATCTCCTTACCCTCTTCCATGGAGGTGCTTATTTCTCAAAGTTAGACCTTCAAGGTGCCTATAACCTAATTCGCATTAGGGAAGGTCATGAGTATTTGACCGCGATGAGAACCCGGTTTGGAATTTATGATTAAACCATTATGCCTTTTGGCCTCTGTAACGCTCCTTCCACTTTTCAACATTTTTTAAACAACATTTTGGCCAATTTCCTAGGTAAATACCTCGTGGTATATCTCGATGATATACTAGTCTAATCAAGGAAACTTGAAGATCACATTGCACATGTGCAAGAGGTGCTGCAGCAACTTTGCAAGAATGACCTGTTTGCAAAAGCCTCTAAGTGCGAGTTCCATTCATCTTCTCTTTGGGTTCTAGGTGTTGTAGTCTCGCAGCAAGGACTATCAATGGACCCAGCCAAAAGCAAACGCATATTGGACTGGCCTCCACCTTCTTTGGTTTAATCCCTTCAAATTTTCCTTGGTTTCAGCAATTTCTATAGAAGGTTTATTGCGTGTTATGCCAAAAAAACCGTGAATATTGCTAACCTTCTTCAAAAAGACACTCCTTTTGTTTTCACCAATAAAGATTCTTCGGAGTTTGAAGCTCTGAAGAAAGCGTTCACCACTGCTCTGATACTCGCTAACTTCAACGAGCTAGCTCGCACTATTGTTGAAACAGACGCAAGCAACTATGCAATCGCAGGAGTAATCTTGCAGTTCTCTTCCTCCACTTCTCTCTTTCATCCCGTAGCTTTTGAGTCTTGCAAGTTTCTTGCTGCAGAGCTTAACTATGAGATTCGTGACAAGGAACTTCTCGCAATTGTTTATTGCTTGAAGAAATGGAATTCATACCTTTTGAGCCTTAGGGAATCCTTTGAAGTTTTAACTGATCATAATGTTTTAAAGTATTTCATGAGCTCAAAATTCACACACGTAGACAGGCATGATGGGTCAAATGACTCTCCAAGTTCCACTTTACAATCACCTACCGTCCTGGGAAACAAGCTGTAGTTCCTGATGCTTTATCACGTTGGGACAACATTTACCCAGGGGGGGGGAGCACCTTTGCTGAAAACAACCCTGAAAATGTTAGGACCTCTTCTCAACCCAATCTGCCCAACTCAGTTCGATCATTGCTCACTTGCAAGATTTGGCTTCTGAACTCCAACAAGCTCAACGCAACAACCCCAAGTGCATCGAACTTTGCAAAAGTGCAAAATTATTAGATAGTAGTTACAGTATAGATGATAATGAATTTTTAGTTTATGATAATCGTATAGTAGTACCAGATAGTTCTTCCATTAAGTTATATATCTTTGATTCATGGCACGATTCTCCGCTTGCTGGTCATCATGGGCAGGATAAAACCTACCAATTAATTGCACAAGACTTCTACTGGCCTTGTATGACCAAAGAAGTAAAAGACTATGTTAGCGCGTGCTATGATTGGAATTGTAACAAGTCCTCAAAACACCGGAAGTATGGGCTGCTTCAGCCACTTCCAATTCTGCCTTGTCCTTGGCACTTGCTTTCTATGGATTTCATCTCTCAATTACCTTCTTATAGTGGATATGATGCTATTCTAGTAATAGTATATTGCTTCTCAAAGATGGCTTTATTTTTGCGCAGTAATGTGACGGCCTCTTCAGAATACTTAGCTAACTTGTTCATAGAATATGTATTTTCAAAACATAGTCTCCCTGATAATATAGTTAGTGATTGTGGATCTCTGTTTGTCTCAAGCTTCTGGACCTCGCTATGCCAACATTTGAAGATCACTCGCAATTTATCAACGGCTTACCACCTGGAAACGGATGGGCAAACCAAGCAAGTTAATCAGATTCTTGAACAAAATCTTTGAATGTATGTTGCCTATCAACAAGACAACTGGTTTCAATGGCTCCCACTAGTCAAATTTGCCTACAACAACTCCACTCATTCCTCCACCAAACAGTTGCCCTTCCAAACTCTTTATGGCAGGAACCCGACCTTCTCTTTCCTTCACGTAGCACCTTCTCAACCTGCTACCAATTACCTTGAACAAATTCAATCCCTTCAATCGCAACTTTGAACCAACCTTGAAGAAGCAAACCAGCTCTATAAGGAGCAAGCAGACCAATCTTTCACTCCGGCTCCAACCTTTGCAGTAGGAGATCAAGTATGGCTCAATTCTTGCAACATTTGCAGCACTCGCCCAACTCGCAAAGTCTCCAAAAGAAAGCTTGGCCCCTTTAAAGTAGAATCAGTCATCTCCCCTAACACCTTTAAACTTACTTTACCTGCAAAATGGAAAGGTATCAACCCTGTCTTTCATGTGTCTCTCCTAGAGCCAGCTTGAGTCCTATACCCGGGCAAGACTCATCCCCCTCCTGAACCGGTCACTGTCCTCAATCATCAAGAGTGGGAAGTAAGCCATATTCTGGATTCCAGGTTACGCAAAGGAAAACTTCAATACCTTGTTGAATGGTCTGGCTTCCAGTCCCACAAAGATTGCACCTTGTGGGAACCAGCCCATCACCTTTGAAATTCACCCAATCTGATTCAAGACTTCCATGCAAGCTACCCTTGCAAACCTTGACAATCATGATTCCATCCCATCCAATCCCATTACATTCCACATTCAATCCCATCCAATACCATTCCATTCCATTCCACGTTCTATCTCATCCAATCTCATTTCATTCCACATTCCATCTCATCCAGTCCCATTCCATTCCACATTCCATCTCATCTAAACCCATTTTATTCCACACCAACATCCCATCAGTCAAATCCTCCATCTCACTGTGTTATTCCTTTTTCTCATTTTACTTTCATTTCTACTAAATAAAACTTCATTCCTTATTAATAAAAAAAATTTCTATTTATAAAAAAAAAAAAAAAAAAAAAAAAGAGAGAAAATATATATTTATAATAAATAATTACAAAGTTTCCTTTATTTCCTTCTCCACATCCTCCCAATTTGCAGTCAATTCCGCAACCATGGATCAAAAAGTATCCAGGTCTTCATCATTGATTAGTGCGGACATTCTTTGGAGAACTAGCACTTCCGTTACAATATGCCTCTCAAAGATTTCCTTGAACCTTGCAATCCAAGCTCACTTTGGTGAAGCATTCCATCCACCTTCCTCCAAGAGCTCTTTGTGCGCTCTCTTCCTTTGGCCTCCCGACGTGCCTTCTCCAATATTGCCCATCAGCCGCCTCGCATCCAATTTGACCGGCCCTACGACTCGCACCGGATCCGCTTTGCCTTGGGCCTCCATTCCGTCTGTTCCATCCACTCCATCCCTTCCATCTCCTTCATTCCCTTCTCCTAATTCTTCCGCTCCTTCTCTCCGTCCATTTGCGTTTCCTCCATTTCCAAATTCTCCTTCCGCTTTGTTTACTTCCTCCTCACTTTCTTCCTTGGTTATTACTCCAACCGGTTCCGCACCGGGCACTTTGCCTCGCACCTTGGCATTCATCTGGGCCCCCAAGAGTTCACTCGGCGGTCCCCAGTAAGGTGGTGGTGGTGGTGGTGTATTTGTAGTATAACTTTGGAAACGGGGAAAGACTAGTGAAACAAGCAAAATTTAGTTACTATTTTATGATCATTAGTCAGTCCAGATTAGTACTCACCAGGAACTATAGTCCCCAAGTATTCAATCTCTGGCAACAGTGGTATCTCATAGTTAACCCTTGGCGCGGATCTACAACTCCGCATCTCCCTCAATGACTCAGCGGGACCCTCAACAGTCCACTCAACATTTATAGGGAAATTACATGCCACTTTGCAAAGGAAACATTGCTCGCACTTGCCTTGAAGGCTTTGGACGGCAGTACTAGGGACACATTTCTTGTTTTGGCAAATACAGTTTTTGCAATGGCAGGACAACAATGACAACATTCTATATAAATTATAAATTTATCAAGTAATGAATTAAATAATGCAAAGGGTATAAAGTAATTATTAACGACTTGAAATCAATGGGAAAATTTATCTGAACGCTTGCAGGAGCTCGCGTCTTTATACCCGGGCAAATGTCATGCTTTGCACTTAGGGATTATTGTCTTCATCACTTCGACATGTACTCTCCTCAGTACCATCTACCTCAGTCTAAAAGCGTGACACAAATAAAGCACAAAATCAATGCAGCAATCCGCTATTTCCTCTGGCTTGCGTTGACCTTCCAATCTCGGCGGGCAACTCAGTATATAATTGCAAACTTCGCGGTTAACTCCATACCGGTTGGCCATCCATTATGAGATCCAATCTCCTTCCCTGGCCAATCAACAGCCACGGACTTCCATCTTTGGTCATGCATTGTTTGTTAGTTTGCATCTACGTCTAACTAAGCCATAATTACTGTACAGTTCGCAATTGACTAGTCCCTACCCTGCATACACTGTTACTTCTCATTTGCATTACCTTCAACGTCACTTGCTCCTGTCCCAATTTGTCATAACAATTGTACGCTCAGATTCTATTGTCTTGCACTTACCCTATGACCTTGGATAATGTACTACTACTTCATTTCCTATCCCATTCCTGTCATTCATTGCCTCACTGCTTCAACTGTAGTTGGCTCATCACCAGGTTGTATCTAGTCACTTTGGATTACCTTATAAAGGCTATCCCCTTGCCTGATGATTGTCTCCTCAGTTAGTTAATTTCATACGTTCTTGCCTTTTGCTAAAACCTAGTTATCACATTGGACTCAGGTTGAAGTTTCCTTCTTCAGAACACATTCCATTCCTCTTGCCGTTTTTTGAGTGGCATAACCAAGTTTGCACATTGCAACTGATTCTTGTAACTCGCACTTTCCCTCGCACTCAGCATTCCTTTGTGCTCATAATCATCTATGAATTGCCCTAGAGTAGGTGGGGTGGTCCTGTGACAGGGCCGTACCAAGGACCACAGGCGGCCCCAAACGGGCCGCAACGCGGGGAGATGCCCCAAGCGGGCTGCAACACAAGCGGCGGCCCCTAGCCGGCTGCAACAGTGGCGACGGCCCCAATGGGCTGCCCCAAGCCCAAATAGTGAGAATTACATACTTTGGTGGGCCAGCCCGTCTGGCCAAGTATGTCCATAATAAAGCTTGGGCCCTTTTATGCCCAAATAAGCCCATCTGGCCTGGGTGGCCCATCCACCCTGGCGGGCCCGTGAGGGCCCGTGTCCCAAAAGACCATAAAAAAGTGTTTTGGCGCCCAAATGCCCAAAACCAATAACACCCACATAGGCCCACATGGCCCACGTGATGTCCAATGGGCCTTGGAGGCTGAGTTTTGCATCCCATTTGGATTACACACTCCTATGCACATTACCTGAGTGCATCTGCATTTTATCATCTTCTTCATTGCATCAACCAAACCCCATCAAAACGGCCTCGGAGGAGCTTGGAATGAATGACTCAAAACCCATCAGTAATCTTTTAACTCCCAATGTTAAACTCAAACAAGCCTCAGAAGAAGATCATCAAAAATTCCTTGAACTAAACATCAATTTCTGTACCTCAACCGGCTACCTCAATTACATTTCTAGTCAAACTTGCCCTGATCTATCATATTCTGTCTCCTGTCTCTCTTGATTAAAAAAAAAACCCAGCTTTTCCCATTGAAATGAAGCTAAGAGTGTTTTTAGATATTTCTATTCCACCAAAAATCTAATTCTTAATCTACATTCCCCTTCCTATACATTTGACATTGAATGTTACAGTGATTTGGACAGTGGTAATAATTTGATGAACCTTAATTGCTGAGTAAGAATAAAACCAGCAACTACATAAAAGATGGTTAGAGATGTAGTGCGTTAGACTGAAAATGCAGAAACTGATGAAGTGATAGATCATACCCAGCCTCTATCAAGTCTAAGTCCGGTCACAGTATAGGAGGATAAAGAAATATAGATCTAGACTACCTCCATTGAAGACGCTGGTATACCTCTGAGAATGAATATGAAAAAAGAGTCAAAACAAAAGAAGACAAAGAATGAAAAGATTGGTGAACAAGGGATTGTGGCAAATTGTGAAAAACTCTATGTGAATGGCTGATCTTTCTTCTTGAGAGTGCTCAAAATTTGACAATCAAATCTTTAAGTCAAGTTATTGAACACTTTTGATTTTAAAAGAAGAATGTCAAAGAGTTCCTTCTTTTGAGATTAGTTTGAAATTCAGACTATGTACCTTTGTTGCGCGGAGTGAGAGTGGTGTATATTGAATAAGCATTTTGAATACACGCAAGTCCAGCATGATTGGTAGGGCGCACGTATAGTGCACATATAAAAGAATAAACGTGATGAGAAAAAACAGAACATAAGAAATAAAAGAAAAAAACAAAGAGTAAATAATGAAAATAATGAATAAGTATATGATAAAATAATAATGGAAAGAAATGCAGTATTATGTCAACAATATGTCAACATAATCCAACAACTTGAAAAAGTCATTCTGAATATATTTGGTTTCCTTATGGTTTCCCTGTGTCATGGAACAGTAAAATTCAACCCACAGTTTCCCTCTCATCCACCAAAAGAGATCTTAACTCTCTTGTCCTTGCTACTCAAGAAAACATCTGGCTCCTTAATCTCATCAAAGATGTCAGCCATGAGACATGTATTGGTGTCCTATAGGCTGCCCAACTCACAAGTCTTGGTAGTATAGTGGTTAAGGAATGTCTTGGTACCCTTCGGAGTACCTAGGTAGTGTTTTCAAGCCTCCATTAGTCCATTAAATATCCATATTTTTGACATATAAAGTTTCATATAATCATATTTTTATAGTATGTCTTAATATAAGAAATTATCCCATAAAACCTTGAATGTTTATATTATAAGTTATTGGAGATCTTATAACTTTACTCTAGATTACAATCCTCTGGAAGCTTCCAATTGGATGTACAATTAATTTCCTTAAAGATTTCCCTCTGTGGAAACTATATTCTGCAATAATCCTTATCTACCATAACCCAGATTTTTAGGTGAATTGTAAATTATTTTCTAATAACTCTCCTTCCAGCTTGTGCATAACTTTCAAGAATTTAATCATGCTGGAAAGGCGTACACTCAGAATCTAGGTAACTCCCCTGGTGCAGATAAACTCTGTGGGAATACTTACCCAGAGTATACATATCTATGTGGATTAAGAATATCTAATAATATGGTTGTAATTTTTTGAAAACATGCTCTGATAGATCTACAGAGAGTTAGAGGGTAAGTAAATCAATTCTGAAGCCTTGAGAGCGTCCTCTTGAAGGAGAATAAGTAACTGGGGGTATTCCCCCCATCACTTTAAACTTCTGAGTAAATAAATTACAACCTTACCTCGAAAATAGATCCCAATGAGTATGTAAATGTTATTATACATGGGGGATGATTTCTTGGGGCTCTGAGCCACTGCAGACGAAATCTAGGACAGTGGTGTACTCCCCTGATGATGCCCTGAGCCCCCCTGAGGACTCTTTCAATATAAAAGAGGAGGGTCTTGTCCCTACAAGACCTATTCCTCATTGTATTTTATAAACCAGATAGTGCATATTAACAAGCCCATCCAACTTAGTCCACCAAGAGGATTGACTGGGGCCTTTTAATTCTACATCTTATTATATTATCAATCAAACAATCAACTTCAATTTAGAGTACAAGGTCCTATTGGAGTTATAGTCCTTTTTAGGCTACCATAAAAGGTGTGAGCTTCCTTGTGTAAGCAATTCTCCTTTGAGCTTTATTTATTAAAGCTAGGCCCCTTATCTCTTTAGAGGTTCAAGGTGTGGCTTTTTTACTACTGATAAATTACTATAAGTTGAGTTTCTTATTGATATTATCAGTGTAATCATTAAAACTGATATTTTGCAATTATTATTATTTTTTTGCAGGTATCTACAACAGCTACTATAGCAATAGAGGCAATACTCTGACAAAAGAAATCAACCCAGATACTCAATTAACTCAATCTTCCTACATTGATAGCAAATCTCTGAACAACTTGTTGACTGTAGACCCCATCATGGAGCACTCAAACATATCAACACCCAAATAAAATGGCTTTGAGAACAATGAACCAAAAACCTTCTCATAACTCAACTGTTATCCTCAGGAAATATGCTAGCCAATTCTCTCACCAAAGCAGCCACTAAACCTTCTGTTCAATTTTTTTTTCATCTTTACTTTCATCTCACAAATAGAAACAATGGCCTGCTGCAAAGATACTTCTCCTCTCCTTCCTCATAAATTTAAAAAAATAAAAAATTGCTGAGCTCTAATGAGATGAAAGGATTAAAGAATGAGTGAAAGGGGCTTTTAACTTCAAGCGTAACAAACCTGATATCAGGAGGAAAAGGACAATCCAGTTGATGTGTTGGCTGAACAGATGATGAATTCCACTTGAGAGCACCATGGTTTATATAGACTAAATACATGATTGAACACCAAGTGGTTGAGTACAAAATGAATAATGAAAAATTAACATAAGCATTTTAAGTGACATGGTAAGTGAAATTTTATGCTTGGAAAGTCTGAAAATCATTACTAAGAACACAGCCTAGTTATATTTTAACCATTATTTTAATACTTCAATAACAAAAATAATATAAATCAAATCAATCCAATCAATGATACTTCAAACTCCAGTAAAAGTCACATATATATAAACTCAAATTCTAACACACCCGCTTGACTTGCACTGGAGGAAGTTACTTTCCTAAAAAGGAATCTAACTCTTTTTCTTCAATTGAATTTTTTTCAACTAACTGCTGGAATAATTCTACATACAGGTTAGTGACTGATTAATAAGATGAGCTGAATGACTTGTATACTTCCTGAGGCATATTTGAATACAACTGCTATCTTCAAAGTATAATTTCTACAATTTTTTGGAAAATTCTTCAGTTCAAAAAGTGAATGACTTGTCTGATGCATTGAATTTGTTCAAGGCTGGATTTGATTGTGTAGAACTCATAAGCAAAATTGAGTTGCTTGACTTATGGAGTGTCATAACAACAACTCCACTCAGCCATACTCAACCCTCAGCCATATTCAGTCTAGTACAATCTACCTTCCACCCCTGGATCTACATACTGCATATCCCCCAAGTAATCTCCCAGGAATACTCCCCACCTATCTATGGCTTGGTTCATCCCTATCTCTCCTTCAAACTCTATCTGGTATGAGAAGTACACAGAAAACCCATAGTACATACTCCAGGCTGGACAACCCATAACCCGTTTCAGTACATGACCTTCCTGGACAGGCCCATACTCAATCTGTCAAGCTACAACCTTCAGCCTTATTGGTCAAAATGTAATGCCATGGGCCTCTCAGCCCAGCAACAGCCATCTCTCCTCAAGGCCTCCTCCCAGTTCTCACATGTACTGGCCTCTCCTCTCCTCCTGGACTAATTCCCCTCAAGAAATTAGTATTCTACTTCTTATTGGTTAGTCCCTCATCCAATAGGTGTCATCTCAGCACAAGAAAGCCAACCAGCTTACCTTACTCATCTCACCTACCCCTCTGGTGTTACTCTTACAGTATTCCCTTACCCACATCCTTCAGAGCCTTACTCCCGGATTCCTCTTCTCCTCATTGTCACTACTCTACACCTCCTCTTCATATGAAATCAATATCTTTATCTCCATCCTGAGTTCTGTGAGAATTAGTGCCCATGCCATCAGCCCCTTGCACGCCAGGGGCAGTTGTGACATGGAGTTGAGTACTGGAATACATAATAGATTGATGGATTATTGATGAAAGAAAATATAGGATGAGCATGAGTGGACACAAGAAGATCCAGCCAAGATCTTGTAGGTACGGTACTCATTGCAAAGTTGGGGGGCGTTGGACTTGCGGGGTTCAAACTTGATTGTGACAGATTGAATGGCGATGAAGTTGGGAGTAAGCAATCAAGATTGACAAGTTGAAGGAAAAGCTTCTGCTGCCAGTGACCCTTGGAGGAGGAAGATTTTGAGCAAGTCAAGTTGTTGGTTGGTTGGATGATGAGGGTGAAGGTATGGAGATGGACTGCCTTCTGAGATCCTTCAATTGATTCTCAAAATTTTTATTCTTGATCTTTTTCTTGAGAGCCTCCAGACGTTCTGACTCTTGATCCAAGGCCTCCAGGGAACCCCCCTTTTGATTGGAGAATGCATAGGCTTCAACTTGTTCCCTGAGGAATAACATGATGTTGGAATATTTTGATTGGTGTGGATTAGCTTTGAGTAGATGGGATAATAGTTCTGAATCCTTGAGTTTGGGATTGGTGAGTAGATAATCACTTGATACAGACTGAGACGTGAAATTGATAAAGTTGAGGACAGGATTGGAGGTAGCTGGGGTTGAGGAACCAGATGAGGTTGATGAAACCACGTTGAAGGGGCTGACGGAGTTGGATGAATTGGAGAATCTCCCGATCAAAGCCAAGTGGATGATGATGGTCACTGGGATTGGGATTGGAATGGGCTGGGAAGGAGCAATGATTTTTAAGGTTGAATTGATTCAATTGATCGATAAAATCTTTGGTTAGGTTCTTGAACCCTGAAAGACCCCTCTTGTAAGCCATTGTGAGTTGATTGCTTGAGGGAGCTAGTCTTGGATTGATGAGGGATAAGCAACTCCAGACAATCATATGGCGATAATTGGATGTGATTGAGTATTGCCACTTGTTTTGATTGACTCAATAATCTAAACCATTGATAAACCGTTGAGGGTCCAATGAGAAGTGGGTGAGTCTCAAAGGGTCGGAGGATGATAACCTTAAGTTCAACCTTGGTCAATCTAGTCTTAGAGATTATATGAATCAATGACAAATCTTCTTTCATTTGGTCTCAACCTCAAACTCGAACTCAAACTCCATGCTTGTCATCTGATGATGATGATCCCGGCTTCAGAACTGGTTTTGGTTTGCTGGGATAGAGTCTGAACCTTGGTTGAGATGATTGGATGATCTCTCAATTCTTGAGGATGATTTGATTTTTATTGCCTTCTTGCTCAGATTCCGTATTGGACTCCAAATTGCTTTTATCCTAGCCATCCTTTGACTACAAAGGTTGGTCTGATTATTTTGAGGATGGTGATTGAGTAATTCTTGGGATGCTAGGTTATCTTGATTGTTCAATCAAATTTGATGGCTGATGCCTACTGTCAAAGTGAATGGATGGGATGAGCTTAATTGTCAATGACAAGGCTCATCCTCATCTCACCCCCTTGCCCAAAGATTCAAATCTCAGGATGAGGCTATTGAAGGTGAACCAGTTGAATGAAAGACGGTTGGCTCAGGTTGAGTATAGGCTTTTAACCATGTAAAAGTTTCAGTTAGATGCCCTGGTGAGATGGTTGAAGAAGATGGTGTGAATTCTTTGTAACGTCTAGAGGAACTGATCTAGGGAGTCAAGAGAGGGGCACTCCAGTTCAAAGTAATACAGAACAGATCATGAATTTAGCTTGAGAGCACCATGATTTATATAGACTAAGTACATGATTGACCAACAAGTGGTTGAGTACAAAATGAATAAGGCAAAATTAACATAAGCAGTTTAAGTGACATGGTAAGTGAAATATTATGCTTGCACAGTCTGAAAATCACTACTAAGAACAAAGCCTAGTTATATGTTAACCTTTATTTTAATACTTTAATAACAAAAATAATATAAATCAAATCAATTCAATCAATGATACTTCAAACTCCAGTGAAAGTCACATATATTTAAACTCAAATTCTAACAATAATCACCCGCAAGGGTGTGAAACCCTCAATTCCACTTCACCTTCCATTCCTCTTCCTTAAGATTCTGTCCTCCTGATTTATAGACTATTTGATCATCAATTTTATCACTTCTCCTTCACCTCCTCCAAACTCATCCTCATGTTTCCTTCCTTATCCAACATTTTGTCTCCTACCACTTTGTCTCTAATTCTCTTGTATCAAAATATTTTTTCTCATCAAATATTTATTGATTGATTTCAAAGACAAGTTGACCTCAGCCCATACATCAAGATTGTCATATTTTTTCTCAAAGTCAACTCTCAATTTTACATTCAGATTGTCTATCTGTGATATTCCTCTCTCAAAATTGGGTCACAATTGTTTCTAATTTCATTTCTATCTATCTCACCCTCTTCTACTTCCATTCATTGTCTTTTAATTTATATCCTTGTTTTCACATTCATCTACCTAGTTGTCAGCCTCTCAGCCTCCTGTTATTATTCAACCATAAAACTGGTGAGATTTCCTTGTTTCAATTCTCAAGTCTCTTTATTTCATTTCTTTTTATTAATCCTTCATTCTTGTCACCAGGATCCTTCTGGTCCTAATTTGAAATACAAATATAAAGTTTTCAAGGCTGTCCAGTTGTCAAATTTGGAAATGAGAATTGAGAAGGGAGACCCCCATGATATGAGCTGAAAGAAAAAAAAAGTGGATTTTATAAGACAAAAACCAACAATATGATTCAAACTTACCACAAAGAAATTGGAATGTGCGCAGAAACCTTTTAATTAAATTTATCTGTCATAAAAAAGGAGCAGACAGAGATAAAAAAGTGATATATTTGAGTGAAAGGCGATTATGTTGACTGAGAAATATATTGATAAATTGGATTTTAAAATAATAACACCAATGATATGATTCAATCTTACCACAAGGATATTTATTGAAAGATGTGTGGAAACCTGGTAAATAAATATATCTATCATAAAAAAGAAGCAGAAAAACATAAAAACAGGATATAGGTCAGAAAAAGGGCATTGTGTTGATTGAGTCTAGACTGTTGGCACAAGGATGATAAAAAAAATCAGAGGATGCCAATCCTTAATCAAACTAGGCTTAGGCTTTTTGGTGGGGGTGTACGGCGGAGTAGAAGATCATTGAAACAAATGGGGTAATAACTGGGTTGATGCTTGGGAGGTAAGTGAAATATTGGTTAATTTAAATGAAATTGATTCAAAGATATGGATGGTATAAGGCGGCATATTTTTGAATGTGAAGGATACTTGATATTGGAACCTGGGTATTCACCCAATATCTTGGGAATTGGGTTGGGCCTTCCAAAATTAATACCCAAGTAACTTTGGGTATACCCACAGCTGGAATCTGTCACATGACCACCCCCGTACTATAGGGCAATCTTAGATGATTGTGAGCGCAAAGAAAAAGCTGAGTGCAAGGGCAAGTGCAAGGTAGCAAGGGCTAACTGCAATGTGAAAACTTATGGTGCAGTAACTTAATACACAGTTAGGGGGATGAATGTTCCAATGGAAGGGAACCAAACCCAAGCCCAATGTGATGACTGGATTTAGCAAATGCAAGAACGTATGAAATTAACTAACTGAGGAAATAATCCCCAGGCAATCTGCGTAGCCTTTATAAGGTAATCCAAAATGACTAGATAAAACCTGATGGAAGGTCAAATCTAGTTAAAAGTGATGAGGAAATGAATGACATGAACCAAGTACAAAATAAAATAACAGTATGAATGTTTCCAAGGTCATAGCGTAATTGCAAGACAATAGAGGGAAAATGTATTGAAGTGTAACAGTTGAGACATGAGGTAGTGACTTCAGAGGCAATGAAAATATGAAGTTGTAGTTTATGCAGGGTAAGGGACTAGTCCATTTGAAAACTATAAAGTTGAGGTGGCTTGACTAGTGTGGGTGTGAACTAGCAAGAGCATGTGACTGGAATGGGAACCTGATATTATTGATACCAAGGGTGAAAAGGGGGAGCCCAAATGAATGGTTGACTGAGGTAAAGTTGACTGCAAGGTTTGCAATGTCAAATCATCCACTGAGCGGCTCTCTGCGCAGCTATCAAATCTTGATACTTAGTAACCCGCCTGTCCCCGGACAAAATTGACTGCACCGGGGGGGGGGGGGGGGGGCTCTCTCTAATCTGATCATTCTTGTCATTTGAACCTCACCGCCGCAGATTGCCTTTCAGTTTTCTACATCCCTTTTTCTTCTGACTCTTTCCTTTCTCTCTATTTTCCTTCCTATTCTTTTATCCTCAACGTCTCTTTTCTTCTTTTTCATTTCCTTGTTCTTCAATCTATAACTCAACGCTGTCACATCCTCAATGTTGCCAAATTGCTGTCAACCACTCAACCAACTTCTCAACTTGACCTGGTCCAATTCACTCCTCCAGGCTCACCAGGCTCACTCTTTTGACTTTCTGGTATGAATTCAGATCAATCTTGTCCAATCTTCTGATTGTTCTTCATCTCCTCTTTTTTTTTAATCTCATAGTTCAACTCATGCTATTATTGTTGTTCAGTTTGTTCCTAGTCCCTTCAATGTGATAATTCTTATCACCACTCACCTACTCAATTTACAAGGATAAAAGCCTAAATTGCACCACTACCTAACCGCTCAATACTATGGAGGGACTTGGCAACATGGACAGCTTCCAACAAATTATGCTCAAGGCTGCTCTCAAAGCAGTCCCAAATCTGATGGAAAAAAACTACTCAATTTGGAAAGACAAGATCACCATCCTGCTCAAACTCAAAGGAACCAAACAAATCCTCCATGACAACACCAAAACTCTCAGCCCCACAGACAATCTTGAAACTTGAGTCATTATTCTTTCCAAAATCAACACCATCCCGCAAAACAATGTATTTAACCCTGACAAAATCAATTTGGCTAATGGCTTATGTAAAAGAATCAAGGAAAGATTTTCCTCTACTCAAACCGCAAACCAAGCTTGATTCTTTAATAAATTTCTATATCACCCTTTCAAATCCAAAGAAATCACATCTTTTATCACAGAAATCAAAATTTCTCTCAAGAAAATGCTTGATGTTGGTATTGAACTTCCTTTGGATATCTTGGAATACTTGGTTCTTTTAAAATTCCCTCATATGCTTCACTCGCTTTGCCAGCAAATTATACACTCAGAAAAGGAGATGACGGTCAATTTAGTTCTAAATAATTTGATGCAGCTAGATAATGAATACAAATCAAAACTCACCAAGACTCCTGTCAGAGAAACTGCACTTGTAACTAACAGTTCCAAAACTTTAACCTCTAAAATTCAACAATTTCAACAAGAATACCATCATCTCAATGTTACTGATCATCCCAAGGAACAATGCTGGCAAAAGCACAAGCACCTAGCTCCCGACTGGTGGAAAGAAGCTCAAGCCAAATGGAGAGCTCAGAAGAAACCCAAAAGCAACAAAGTCGCTCACTACCATGCCCTCTTAACCACTTGGATCAACAAGGTGAAAACCAACCATTGCACCATTCTTGACTCTGGGGCTTTGTGCCACATGTTCAACTCCACTCAATACTTCACCTCCATACAAGAATGCAATGGCAAACACATTAGCACTGGAAAAGATGGAGCCAATCTCCGTATCAAAGGAAAAGGTGAAGTGGTTCTTGCCTGGAGAAACTCCCTCATTTGACTCTCTAAATTTATTTTTTTTCCCGATCTTGTTATCAATCTCATCATTCCTGGAATTCTTTTTTTGGAAAAACAATGCTTGTTTTCAGCCTATGGCAACTCTTTCAAGGTTCACCATAACGGAACACTTGCTTTTGAAGGCTTCATTTGAGACAATCTCTTTGATCTCAACCTCCCTCACTCCAGTGGGAACAACTCCAAAATCAGCTTTCTCACACCAAAAACTATCAATTACAACAAGATTCTCTATCTTCATCAATCACTTGGTCACGCTAGTCCTCACCAATTGAGAAATGTGTATCCTGAAATTCCCCACTCCTTTATTGACAACTTTCAATGCTCAGACTGTGTTTTCTCAAAAATTACAAAAACACCTTTTAACACTAAAGCAAACCATGCCTCCAAACCCTTCAAAAAGCTTCAAATTGATCTGATGGGCCTGATTAATCAGGAATCCCGCAACGGGATGAGGTATATCATGACCATCATAGATAGCCATTCTGGGTATCTGTCCGCTATTCCTCTCAGTTCCAAATCTGACGCCTGTCCTCAAATTTTATCCATTCTTAGATTTGAGAAACAAAAAAAAGGTTGCTTTCCCACCACTATCTGTACTGATGGTGGAGGAGAATTCACCTACCAAGAACTGAACTCCTTCTTTCAAGAAAATTCCATTCAACAAATTGTATCAGAACCTTACCATCACAAGCACAATGGAAGAGTCAAACATGCCAATTGGACTGTTTCCAAATCCATCAGAACTATCCTTCAAACTTCAAAGCCACCCCTCAATCTCTGGGCTGAAGTGTCCAAGGCCTCCACTCCCACGCTCAATCAGATTCCAAAAAACTCAAATGAGAAATCCCCCTACAAATTCTTCACAAACAAGACACTACCCTTGGATTATTTCCATCCTTTAGGTTCCAGGGTGGTCTACTTAAACTTGAAAATGACTCGCAGGGATAAGCTCAAAGAACAGGGACTTGAGGAAAATCTTTTAGGATTAAATCCCAATCTCTTGTCTTATTGAATCCTCAAGCCAGATAACTTGATTATTTCTTCTAAAAACATCAAGATAATCCAGTCTCTTCCCTGCACTCCCATCGCAGAAAGCCCTCCAGAAATAAACCCTTCTCTTGACATTGATCTCCCTTTTTTAGACTTCAAACTTACTCAGAGTAGCTCTCCAGTCACGAACACTAACCCTCAACCTGCCAATCACAGTTTACACTCAGCAGAAGCTGTTGAGTCTGCTGACAACCAGTCATCTCAATCATCGCAGGAGATTGCTGATGAACTGATTCCCTCTCAAATTCTATGTGATTGTTCAACGCTCAATCCACCTGATTGTTACAGATATCACCACTACTTTGTTCCAAAATCTTTTGAACAGGCCAAGAAATGCAAAGACCACAAAAATTCAACCTGTTGATGGATGAAGAATTGGGTGGCATAGAAAAGGTGGAAGTCTGGGAAGACTAAAACGGTCCCAAGCCCGCAAATCCTCTCAACACGACTTCGGTCTACCCCCTCAAGGAAAATTGTCATGGAGATCCATTGATTTACAAGAGTCAAATGTCCGTAAAAGGATTCAATCAGATCTAAAGCCTAGATTATCAAGACACTTTCTCCGCAAATGGAAAAGCAGCTTCACTCAGAATTGACCTGCTCTACAGCCTTTACCATTTGCTTCCCATTACTAAATTCAACATAAAGAGTGCTTTCCTTCATGCTCCTCTCCAGGAACTTGTTATCATTAAAACTCCAAAAGGATCAAAGAGAAATTTGAAATACATGAAACTCAAAAAGTCCCTATACAGGCTCAAGCAAGCTCCTCTCAACTGGTTCAACACTCTCATTACCTGGCTCTCCAGCGAGGGGTTCCATCAGTCATCTTCCAACCCTTGTCTTTACTTAAATCATCAATTTCAATCCATGATCTTCTTCCACATTGATGACCTCCTTCTGGTAGGTCTTGGCAACATTCTCAAGGAAAAATTTCTGCAACGCTTTCCAAACTAATCTGCTCACAATCCCAACACCATCCATGGAAATACTCCAAAACCAACAACAAAACTTTTCTCTCTTAACCCAACCACATCAATCACAGGCTTGAAGAACTCAAACCTACCAATTTCTATCCCTCCTCCATACCATTTACTTTGAACTTCAAATTACAACCTGCCACTGTTTAAGAACACAAGGAATTTAAAGCACTCAACATCAACTACAGATCAGCCATCTTCTTGATGAACTATATTGCATGCCTGAATCAACCAGACATCAGTTATGCTTTCTCAAGCTTAGCTTGGTTCTGCAAACGGCCCGGGATAAATCACTGGCGCAAAGTAAAACGTTGCTGGAAGTAACTGAAAGCCACCAAGTCTCTCTCTCTAGTTCTGGAGGTAAAACATTGAGAAACTCAAATTCAATGTTTCAGCAACTCCACCTGGGAGAATTACCTCAAAACCAGGCATTCTCAGTCCGGTTATCTGAACCTATTGTTTGGATCGCCTGTTGCGTGGAGCAGCTACTGCCAAATAAACATAACTCACTCAACCACTGAGGCGGAACTCAATCCTCTAGTTGACTCTTTTCTCAAGGCCATTTGGATGAGAGGCCTGGTATCAGAAATGTGGACAAATGTCATAACCGTAGTTCTGACACTCCTTCAACTAAACCAATCCAATCTCTTCAGCAAACTCACCCTCATATCAAACCCAACTTCACTACTCATGTACCTTCCACCAGATAGTACTACCTCTGCATCTCTTGCAGTCTTGATCCTCTTCCACCAGCTTCACCCTCTCCCTGTATGGTATAAGCTGTATGTCCATGTACACCTCACCTGTCATGTGATTCAGCCAACCTTCTCAGGACCTCTCACTCTCTCCATGGCTTGGTACAACCTTCATCACTCCTCAACCCAATTGGTATATGAGTTAGTACCTACTACACTTAGTATATACATAGTACATACTCTCCACTGTCTGTTCAGCCCATACTCCCAGGACTCCAGATCAGTACATTTCAAACCTTCCTGGATAGGCCCATCACCCAATTAGTCAACTGAAGCCTCCAGCCCAATCAGTCAACATGTAATACCATGGGAACTCCAACCTGCAACACCAGCCACTCATCCCTCAAGTCCTCCTTCTCAGCTCTCACATATACCGGCCTCTCCTTCCCTCCTGGACTAATTCCCCCCAAGGAATTAGTATACTACTTCTTATTGGTTAGCCCCTCATCCAATAGGCGTCATCTCAGCACAAGAAAGCCAATCAGCCTACCTTACTCACCTCACCTATCCCTCTGGTGTTACTCTTACACGATTCCCTCATCAGATCCTTCAGAGCCTTACTCCTGGACTCATCTCCTCATCCTTGTCCTTACTCTACATCCCCTCCTCATTTTCAATCAACCTCTTATCTCTATTCTGAGTTCTGTGAGCAGCAGTGCCTGTGCCATCAGCCCCTTTCACGCCAGGGGCAGTTGTGACATTATACTAATTCCTTCCCCTTAATTACTGCCCACTCTCTACCTCTCAAATCATCACCTTCAACCAAATCCATCCCATTCCATCTTTGACCTTGGATAATACTGCCTACGCATGTTGTGGACCAGTGTGTGATTGAGCTAAAAAGTGTGCGGCCTTTCACGTTTCCAAAGGAGTGCTATACAAGTTGTGGCCACCCCTGCGGAAGCTATCCATTCCCCTCATCAACTGCTCATTGGCCAAATCCCTCAACTTTCCTCTTCAACATCTTCAACCCTCCGTTTCAACACTTCCTCAAGAGATTCTTCAACAACCTTTGACTTTGACTTTGACGCTTCGACCTTTGACTCCAACGCTTCAACGCTTTGACTTTGACGCTTTGACGCTTCAAACTTTGACTTTGACGCTTTGACCTTTGATGCCTTCAACGCGCCTTTGACCATCTTTGACCCTCTTCAAACCTTTCCTTTGAAGCTTGTTCTACGCTTCTTTGACGCTTCCTGGAGGCCTCTTCGGCGCCCCACGGCGCTCCTACGACGCCCTTTTGGCGCCCCCTTCCTTCAAAATTTCTGGGAACTTTCTTCATTGAAAATTGGCCGTTCTTCCTCAAATCTTCTCTGGGTCCTTTTTTTGGGAAATTTCTCTTCTCTGGAGTATTTGGAAACCATGCCAGCCCAACTTGCACAACCTTCATTCATTTCAAGCCCACCCCTCACCAGAGCAGCAAGAGGCAGAGGTTCTGTCATCAAAATCTCTGATTGGGATCAGACAACTCCTCAAGCTCGTAGACGTGGGAGGACCCCTTCAAACCTTCCAATTCAAGCATGCTCCACTTCCATGGACACTGGTATCTTTCCTCCAGCTTCTCCTAGAGCTTCTCTTTCTCCTGCCCCACCTGCAGTTAGTCGTATCACTAATTGTGTAATTGGTAAATATCCCCAAGCAGGCTTTGGATTAGATTCTCCATCTTATGATCCCAGCATCATTCCAAGTCCGGAAGGCGAGGATGAGGAAGGAAGTGAGGACTCGGACTTTGATTCAAGGATCCTAAATAATCTTAATTCACAAACTATGGAACCTCAAGAAGCATTGTCAACTTCAGCTTCTACTTCAATCCCTGGACCTCCAACACAACCTCAACCTCCAACATCTGCTGTGGATCCCAATCTATTATCCCTTCTCCAGACCATGACTTCTGATTTGACAACACTCTCTCAACCCCCATCAACCAATACTTCTCACTCTGGCACCTTCAAGTCTCCTTCCATGAATGCTCCGGATACGTTTGAAGGCAACAATCCTAGCAAACTCCGACCATTCCTCCAATCTTGTGAACTCATTTTTGCAAATGATGAAGGAACCTTTAGCGTGGACCGGAAGAAGGTACTCTTTGCAGCTTCCTACCTCTCTGGAAGTGCCAATCTATGGATCCAACCCTATCTGGCTCACCTTTCCAACCAAGAGCCCTCTTTCCTCCTCAACTCATGGTCCCACTTCACAGAGCAACTTCACACCCTCTTTGGCGACAGACTAGAAGTGTTTAAGGCTGAAAAGGAACTGGTGAACTTGAGGATGAAGGACTCTGGCTATGCTTCAACCCACATCACTGAATTTCGATCACTTATGACCAAAGTCTCTGGGTGAGGTGATAGAGCCTTGTACTTCCATTTTTGACAAAGCCTCCCTTCACGCCTTCTGGACCAACTAGTAGGGTAAAATTTCTCTCAAGAAACTCTCCAGGACCTTATGGATATAGTTTTGGACTATGATACAAGGTATCATGAAAGGGTAAAAGAAAAATCCTCTTCTCTCATTAATTCTCAACTCCACAGTTCTTCTCAATCTCAATCTACCTCTAATCAACCTTACAAGGGTAGCGGTGAGGGTAGGGAGCATGACCAGTCCCCAGAAAAGTCAACTTCAACTACCACATTTACCAAACCCTCTTTGGACCTAGGTCCAGATGGAAAACTCAAGGCAGATGAAAGGGAAAGAAGAGAGAGGGAAGGCTTATGCTTATATTGTGGTGGTAAACACAATACAGAAGACTGTAGAAAGAAACCTGTCAACTCATCTTCTTCTCCTAATCCAGCACCTTCCAGTGCTTACCCAAGGCCAAACCAAGATTAGGCTCACCCTTTTCTTCCTCTTTTTCAAGGCTTATCTCTATTGTTTGTTTGATTCAGGTTCAAATCAATCTGTAATGGTCAATTCACTGGTTCAAAGGTATCTATACCTTGCAGCCCCCTCCTTCTGGGCAAACATATTTCATCTTTCCAACCTCGGCTCATCAAATCTACTTCCAAATGGTTTTACTTACTTCCTTTCCTAGCTTTGAATGGGAACCCCTTCAAGTCAATGCACCATCCCCTGAAACCTTCACCCTGGGAATTGACTCTCCTCATCACTGCAATCCAGAGGCAAACTTGGAAGATGGGGCTGATCACCTCAAGACACCAACTAACCACTGAACTTCCTTCCAATCCTGTTGAACTCAACCTGGCTACACTGCCTACAGCTGTCCTTCCCTTCAACTCTGCCTTTGGCGCTGCAGCCCAATGCATTCCCCCTCACTTCAGAACCTTTTGCAATTCCACAACACAACTTCCAATTCCATTTGAGTTAAACACTCTTTCCACTTGCTCGGATATTCATTGATCCTTTATTTTTTCACAGGAGGAAGATATACTGGATTCATCCTTGCATACAATGCAACTGGTTACTTCTTCTGATGTTTCTCATTGTTACTGATGAAGTTCCTGAAGAATCAGAAACCGTGTTGAAGAAAGTTACTGCTGATTTCCATTCATTCCAAGATTCTCTTCTCCCAGGTTAAAGCAGACCAACTCTCTTCACACCGCACTTACAACCACCATGTTGGACTGGAAGGGCTCATACCTCCAGTTGGGCTTGTCTGTTCACTACCTCACAATGAAAATTCAACCCTACAAGCCTACATAGCAGAGAACGTAGAGAAAGGTTTCATCCAGCCCTAGCACTTCAAGCACTGGAGCACCTGTCCTTTTTTCTTTCAAGAAGAAGGATAGTGGTTTACAATTATGTGTTGATTTTTGCAAACCTGATGCTGTTATCAAGGAGAACCTTCACCCATTTCCTCCAATGAATTTCACTGACTGTCTTTCCAGGTTCTACCATCCTCACCCAAACTGGTCTCAGGGTGCTTACCCCTTAAGCATCACAGGCCTTTGATTTACTAACTGATCTTTCTTCTCTAAAAGTATTTCCATGTCTTCCAAAGCTCTCATCAGCATACAAGAGTATTTCATGATACTCCTTTCCTTCTTCAACACTCACTTACAGTCTACGGAAGTTCTTCATTGAATTCACCTGGCCTCCTGTCACGTTGGGACAACTTGTTTCCAGACGGGGGAACGCATAATCTGAACAGAATCCTGACGAACTTGAAACTTCTAAACCTTTTGACCTCTCTTTGATAATTCTTGAAGCTCAACTGAGTGAATTGACCATAAATCAACAAGCTGAAAAGTTACTCCAGGATATTATTATTAGATTGAAGAAAGGGAATGAAGTTACTAACAATTCTATAGATTCCTACAGTTGCTTACTCCTGTTCATGGTTAAAGTGGGTATACCCAACATGCTGACTAACTAAAGCTAGAAATACTTCTTCAATCAACCAAACTCCTTTGATCAAGATCAAAACAGCCTATGGATAACTATAGGAACTATGCTGAGGACATCTTTGAGAGACATCTGGTGACGCAAGTGATGATCTTGCAAAGTCTGTCTTCTGTGGTGGACATCCAAGATTTGGATGAATTGAGGTTGATGGTAGAGGAATTGAATGAGAATTGGGAGGAAGCGGAGAGGGAAAAATTTTTTTAGAAATGTATTTTGTAATCTGATATATATATTATTTTTATTATTTTTATTATTTTTATTATTTATTTATTTATTTTTTTAAGGAAAATAGGATTCTGATTTTGAAATAAAACATGAAGGGATAAAATTATGAAAAGAAAAAGGGGATAGTTCTGAGGATGAAAAGGAAATAAAATAAGGAAATGGGATGAGATTAATGGGAAGGAATGGGATGTAAGTGTGGAATGGGATAGAAGTGTGGAATTGGATGGAAGAAATGGAATGGAATGGGAGCTACAATTGGCTAGGTTTGGGAGGGTAACTTGCATGGCAAATTGGGAGATTTGAAAAGGTGATGGGCTGGTTCCCACAAGGTGCAATATTTTTCTGACTGGAAGCCAGGCCATTTGACAAGGTATTGATGCTTTCCTTTTTGTAACCTGGAATCCAGGATACGGCTTACTTCCACTGTAACTGACCTTGGATGGTGACTGCTTCTGGAAGAGGATGAGTCTTGCCAAGGTTTAGGACTTGAGCTGGCTGTAGGAGAGAAACGTGAAAGACCGGGTGGATACCTTTCAATTTTGCTAGTAAGGTGAGCTTAAAGGCTTTAGGGGAGAAAATTGATTCAACTTTGAAGGGGCCAAGCTTTCTTTCAGAGAGTTTATGAGTTGGGCAAGTACTTCAAATATTGCAAGCATCAAGCCATACCCAATCCCATACTGCAAAGGTTGGGGATGAAGTGCATAGTCAACCTGCTTGTTCCTTGTAGCGCTGGTTTGCTGCTTTAAGGTTGGTTCAAAGTTGCGTTTGAAGGGATTGGATGTAATTAAGGTAATCAGTATCAGGTTGAGAAGTTACTACATTAAGGGAAGAGAAAGTTGGGTTTCAACCATAAAGAATCTCTAAGGGCAACTGCTTGGTGGAGGAATAAGTGGAGTTTTTGTAGGAAAATTTGGCTAATGGGAGCCATTGCAACCAGTGGTCCTGTTGGTAGGAGACTTAAATTTGGAGATACTGTTTGATTATCTGATTGCCTTGATTGGTTTTTCCATCCCTTTCTGGGTTTTAAGCCGTTGATAAATTGCAAGTGATCTTCAAATGTTGGCACAGAAAGGTCCAGAAGCTAAAGACAAACAAAAATACATGATCACTAATTATGTTATCAGGGAGACCATGCTACAAGAATACATATTCTATAAATTGTTGGGATACTATCATAGTCTCCCCTCTTTCTTCATAGATTCCTTTCTGTTTCATTTTCATTTTCTATTTTGATTCAAACCATCCATTTCACATACACACATGTCACAGACCTCAACTTTATGTACACTACCTGAGGACAGAGGTCGAGTCAGACAGAAGATTCTTTCCTCATCCTTCTGTCTGCTCTCTCTCTGCATATCCTCAGGTAAGTAATCCTTGTTTTCTTCATTTCCTCTTTATTGCTTCCTGATATATTTGCCTGCCAAGTTTCCATTCTACTCTATGATCCTTTTATATGAAACTCATCCTTCTGTCTGCTCTCTCTCTGCGTATCCTCAGCTCAACAGGTTATGAGCCCAGAGCTAACTTGATAACCAAACACACTCAGAAGGATCCGTCACAAGTGTTGTCAACTCTGCAACCATGGAAGAAACCAATTCCTCCCACCAAGTTCTGAAAACACCCGCAATCATTACTCTCAATGCCCCAGGCTCCGAATCAAACTACCTCGACTGGTCAATGATTCTGAGAATTCATTTTTGAGCCTCTGGTGTTGGTTATCTGATCAACAAAAAAACACAAAAATCTAATCAAGAAACCTGGTCACGAGACAATCTTGCCATATGCTCAGTGATCTCTAGATCTATCACTCCATCCAACTTCCAGTTTATACAAAAATACAAGGAGAGCGCCATAGGGATGTGGAACGCCCTGCACGACGCTCACCAAGATAAATCCTCTGGAGGAAGGATGTATTGGCTTTGGAAACTCCTCCTCACAAGACTCAACAAAAAGGATATGAAAACCCACCTGTCTGAGATAGTGTCATATGGAGAGAAACTCTCATCACTGATCACAGCTGAAAACCCTCTCACTGCCGACGATCTTCAATCAACTGCCATCCTTCTTTCCTTAACTGACGACTGGTTAAATTGTGTCTTGAGTATGATGAATGAGGAATCTGTCCCCTCCTCAAAACTCATTGCGTCATTGAAGCAAGAACACCTTTGACTCCAGACCAGGAATGAGGATGCGATGGCAAATTCAACCAAACTAGATCAACAGAGATGCAGAAACTCCTCCAACCAAAACCCCGACCATAGAAATCCTCTTACTTACTTTTTCACGTACTGCAACATCAAAGGACACTCTTTCTCAAGATGTACAGAGGTCCGAAAAGCGCTAGATCAGGTGAAAAGAACCAATAATAAGACCAAAAATTGTCCCCCCACAAATGATTCGAGGCCAGCAAACGCAAATTTAACTAAAACCAAAAACACCAAATCAAACTCCAAATCTGACAACTTCTCCAATTTGCAGATCATAGTCCATGCCGGATCAGCCATATGCAACTCATCATCTAGTTCCCATGTCGCGCAATATGACTTCAACCTTGACTCAGGCTGCTCCATTTAAACGACCCCATACCTTGACCAGATCAGAAACAGGCTTCAGACAACGCTGTAATCCATCTTTCAAACGGATCAACCATATCATCACTTGAAAAAGGAACTGTTGAGATTGTAGAGGTATCTTATCCCTTGTTCTCTGTGCAATGAACTGAGGCAAGTCCGCGCAACATGTCTGTATCACCCGGGTCTTCTTACTTTACCGGGTGACCCGGGTGAACTCCCGGCTTGGTCAACTACTGCGGATTCAAATATATCTTCTCCTTCTGCAAGATCTCTTCCGTCTCTTGACGGTGGTTCTTTTTTCTATTTATTCTTTTTATTCTTTATATATCTTTTCTTCTCATAATCTTGCTTGTACCTCCTCGCTCAATGAACTCTCTCCTCCATGCTTGATGAACTCTTCTCTACTCAAATCTATCTCAATCCAACTCTCCTATCCTACTTGTCTCTTTGTGAAATAACCTATGCCTGGTAAGAATCCAATCCTCAACACCGTCTTAAAATGATATCTCTGACAACCTAACTTAATTTGAAGCCTCCATCTTCTAAGTCTGAACTCTTCCAACTTCCACTCCGCCAAAACCCTATTCTGTCTAATCATTTTCTTATTTTCTGAATAAATCAAAGCTGTTGGTCCTCTCAATTTTCCCTTCTTTCTCTCAATTCTTATTTGATCTATCAAGAGTCTAACTTGTTGTCTACAGTCTGCTGGTTTTCTGTTCTGAGAAATTGCATTCAAATCTTATCAGGAACTATTTCTTTGCCATTTGGACAACTTAAAGCTCTGGTTGCCCCAGACCTCCACAAACCTCTCCTCTCCGTCTCAGGCATCTGCGATTCCGGTGATGGTATTTTTCCATAAGGAAAGCTGCAAAATCTTCCACAAATCAACCTCAAACATAAATCAACAGCCGCTCCAAACCGGGTACAGGAAAGGTTATCTCTATTATCTATCACAAGCGAATGTAAGCAGTGAAAAATCATTCTATTCAAGTATCTCTCAAGCCTTTGACTATAGTCTTTTTGGCTATCACTGTAGGCTGTCTCACTTAAATCTGAAGTCTCTCCAGAGATACCTCAATTCGCAAAGTATAACACCCCAGCCGAGGAACAAAAGGGATGTTCAGCAATGCACCACCTGCATTCAATCAAAAATGACACAATGTCATAACCAAATTGACTCAGTCTCCTCAGGCTTACTCAGCCCTCAGCCAACCTCAGCCCAGCTCAATCACACTCCACTACTGAACATCCTGAAGTCTCCCCCTGCATATCCTGCAGCCTTTAGGTAATCTCCCAGGCACACCCTCTACCTCTCTATGGCTTGGTGCATCCTCATCTCTCCTTCAAACTCTATCTAGCATGAGAAGTACATACATTAAAACCATAGTACATACTCCTGGCTGAACAACCCATACTCCAGCTCAGTACATGACCTTCCTGGACAGGCCCATTACTCAACCTGTCAATCTGCAACCTTCAACCCAATTGGTCCACATGTAATTTCATGGACCTCCCAAACCAGCACCAGTCATCCAATCCTCAAAGCCTCCTCTCAGCTCTCACATATACTGGCCACTCCTCTCCCCTTGGACTAATTCCCCCAAGGAATTAGTATACTAATTCTTATTGGTTAGCCCCTCATCCAATAGGTATCATCTCAGCACAAGAAAGCCAACCAGCCTACCTTACTCACCTCACCTATCCCTCTGGTGTTACTCTAACAGGATTCCCTCATCAAATCCTTCAGAGCCTTACTCCTGGATTCATCTCCTCATCATTGTCCTTACTCTACATCCCCTCTTCATTTGCAATCAATCTCTTATCTCTATCCTGAGTTCTGTGAGCAGTAGTGCCTGTGCCCTCAGCCCCTTGCACGCCAGGGGCAGTTGTGACACACAACAATCCTTCCACTCACTTCTGAGCTACCAATCATCAAAAGCAGGAGAGCTCATCCATACGGACGTGTGCAGTGTTGAGACCCTCTCCAGAGAGGGCTTCAAATACTTTGATGACTGTTCAAAGGCACTCTTTGCCTACCCAATCTGGCTCAAATCTGACGTCTTTCAATGTACCAAGTCTTTCATCTCTTTCTTCAAAAAAAAATTTGACGCGCAAATCAACACCTTACGGTCCGATAATGGAGGCAAATATCTAAACCACACCATGAAGGAATACCTAGCCAAAAAAGGAATCCTGCACAAACCCGGTCCGCCCCACTCGCCTCAGCTTAACAGAGTTGCCAAAAGATCCAACCGTACAATCTCCAACATGGTTTGTTGCGCACTTCTCTCCTCAAATCTTCCAAAATCATTCTGGGCCAATGCACTTCAACACTGTCTCTACGCCTTCAACTCCTACCCTTGCCAGACCCCACAGGGTTTTGTCTCCCCAAACTCAATCCTCGGAGCGACGGACATAAAACCAGATTCTCTTCACCCCTTTGGATGCCTCGTGTGGCACAAGGTCCCAGAGGCCAACAGGGCCAAATTAGATCAAAAGGGTTGTCCCGCCATCCTCCTCTCCTATCTGGCTGACCACATGGGATTTTGCCTTCTCAACCTGGTCACAAAGAAAACTCTAAAATCTTGTGACTGCCTTTTTGACAAATCCCACTTCCCCTATGGTTGTTACCCCGTTGATCAACCCGTTCATCCTCCAGCTGCCGTAGAACTTCCCTGGCCCAATGATCCTCTCCCCCCCTCGTCTGTTCCTCTATCCTCTCCTTCAATACACCCGTTGCCTTGTTCTCCTATCTGCTTGCCTCCACAACCCTCCCTGCCATTTCAGTGGCCACCTCCTCCAACACTCCCTAAACCCTCTGCCCAAATTGATCCTGTTCCCCTCTCTTTACCCCCCCCTCCTCCAGTAACCTCTTTACCCCCCCTCCCCCGTCAATCCCTACGCCTCAACTCTTTCTCTCTACCAGCCCTACTCTCTCAGACAACTCCATCCTCCTTCACCCTCCGGCTCTGACGCCATTGGATTCAATTCCTTCCTCCCCTGAGCCCTCTCCTGTCCTCCCTCCCCCAAGCCTCCCTGTAGCTCTCAATCCTCCCCCTACTGCTTCACCTTGCCGGTCATCTTGCGTCTCTCGCCGGCCATCCTGCTACAGTAACTATTCCCGCCATGCCTCCGTAAAGGACGATCTTGTTTCTACCAGACCTGGAGACAGCTCACGCGTTCTCCTCACTGCCCTTGGTGGCTCCTCTCAGCTCAGGAGGAGATTTCCTCCCTCCAGGGCATGGGCACGTGGATTCTTGTTCCGCCCCCCAAAGGGTCGCAAAATCATCCGCAGCAAGTGAGTCTTCAAGGTGAAGAGACGTCTGAAGGGATCCATTCTCAAGCTGAAGGCCAGACTCTTTGCCATGGGCTTTTCTCAGGTCCGCGGTTTGGACTTCTCCAAAGTTTTCTCCCCCACCCTTCGCCTTGAGACGTTGCGACTTCTTCTCACTCTTGTAGCCCACAATAACTGGGTCGGCCGCCAGCTGGATTTCAAGACGGCCTTCCTGAACAGCCTTCTCGACAAATTCGTCTACATGGCGCAGCCCCCTGTTTTGAAGACCCTTTCCACCCAGATTGGGTCTGCAAAGTCACCCGGTTGATCTACGGCCTCAAGCAGTCCCCTTGTCAGTGGAACATAGAACTCAACTCCGCTCTCCTTTCTCTTGGCCTCTCCCGGTCTCTTTACAATCCTTCTATTTACTATAAACTCTCCAACGGGAAGCTCATTGGTGCTGTTACTGCCCATGTTGACAATCTCGCCATTTTTGGGACCGACTCCTTCATCCAGTCCTTTATCCAGTCCATCAGCAAACGCTTCAAGGTTGGTTCGGATGATGATCTCTCCCTTTTTCTCTCTCTCTCCATCATCCGTGACCATGCCAGCAAAACCGTCTCCATCTCTCAGGGTCGCTACATTTCCACCGTCATGCAATCTTTCCTCCCCAACGACACAAAGGCCATTCGCTCTCCGACTGACTCTAACTTCAAGAGTCTTGTTCAACGCGCGTCTAATTCCCCCCAATCCCCTCCCCAATATGGTCAATTAATCGGATCCTTACTTTGGATCTCCCAATGAACCCATCCCAATGTTGCCTTTGCTGTCAACAAGCTTTTTCAGTTTCTTCAAGACCCATCGCTCAAACATTGGGACACCGCTCTCCAGATCCTACGCTACCTCTATGGCACTTGGCACCACCGCCTCACTCTTGGTGGCCCTTCCATCAATCTAACCGGCTATTCTGACTCTGATTGGGCCAAAGACAAATTGGATTGCCACTCCACCTTGGGGTACACATTCCTCCTGGGGCAAGGTGCAATCTCCTGGAAGTCCAAGAAACAACCAACCGTCTCCCTCTCCAGCACCGAGCCCAAATACAAGGCCCTCTTTGACTCATGCAAGAAGGGGCTCTGGCTCCGCAAAATCCTCTGCAAATTACATCTCCGGGATTCCTTGCCCGTGCCACTGCTTGTCGACAACAAAGGAGCCAAAGCTCTCGCCAAGAATCCCAAACACCACTCCCGGACGAAGCACATTGATGCCCGTCACCACTTCATCCGCGAGTGTTTTGACAGGGGCGTATTCAACGTAGGCCATGTCACCACGAAGGACATGCTAGCAGATATGCTAACCAAGCCGCTGTCAAGGATCCTTCTCAAAACTCATCAGCCAACATTTGGTCTCATTGGCTCTGGCTAGCAAGGGGGGGTGTTGGGATACTATCATAGTCTCCCCTCTTTCTTCATAGATTCCTTTTTGTTTCATTTTCATCTTCCATTTCTCCTTTTTCCTTCTCCATGTCTCCACCCCATGTCATGTACGCGCCCTCATTGATTCAAACCATCCATGTCACATACACACATGTCACAGACATCAACTTGATGTACGCTACCTGAGGACAGAGGTTGATTCAGACAGAAGATTCTTTCCTCATCCTTCTGTCTTCTCTCTCTCTGCGTATCCTCAGGTAAGTAATCTGTTGGAATGTTGTTAGAATCTCATGGTCCTTTGTGTCTTTTTCTTTTCTGTTCTTTACTTTCTGTTTCTATATTTCTTTCTATATTTATTTTCTGGTTTCTATCTGTTCCTCTTAATCTTATCCACTTCTTCTGGTCTCATCCACGCGCATCACCAACTTCATTGCGCGTGGACCATCATTCAGTCAACTTGCGCGTGCAACATCGGATAGGGCCATATGCATATTCATTTTAGTCTAGAATCCGCTCCTACTAAATACTACGCTCAAAGCCAGTCCTTCTCCTCCTTCTCCTTGCCAGACTTTCTTTTTCATATTCTTTGAACGTATCCTTCATATCCATTAACTCAATTAAATCAACAAGAACCTTTAAGATCAGAAGTTCTCAGGCCATCGTGGACATCATATTGTAATTCGGTGCGATGACTAGCAACACTCTCTGTAGCGTGATTCATTCTAACCTTCTCATCTCTACTATTCTCATTCATCTTTTCTTCTCAAAGTCGATAGCATCTTTCCTTAGTCGTATATCTAAGGTGGTCATCTCCTGATTTTCTTATCTCAACTGGCTTAGAGCTCTCTCACTACATCTGCTTGGATTTCTGGTTTTAAAATAATCAATCTTCTGAGAAAATTTAAGGTCTCAATTTCACACAATTAACAGTCAAAAAGCAATCAACAATCAACCAGAAACTTCAACGATGACAGACTCACTCACGGCCACTATTCTCAAAACCACCATAGAGGCAATTCTGCTTCTAACTCAGGATAATTTTTTGATTTGGCAAAATTGAGTCATTAATATGATGGATTTGCAGGAAGATCTCTATTCCAAGCTCACAAAGGAAAAACAAGATGCCAACGGGAATCCTATTGGACTTAGTCAAAGCAAAAACGTCAGAATTCGCACAATTAAAACCTCCAAACTCGACATTACTGTTCAAGCCAACATCATCACACCTGATAATGAAAAAGATGCTCACCAAATCTGGGCAGACATCAATGAATATTTTGCTTCCAACCATGCGTCCAATCGAGCCAGGGTCTTCAAGGAGTTTTGACGTACTCCTTTCACTTACTTGAACATTCCTGGATTTATAACTGATACAAAAACCGCCATGTCTAGACTCCACGAGGTTGGAATCAATCTTCCCACCAACATCATCGCCTATTTGATCTTAGAAAAATTACCGCCAAACATGGACACAGTGATTCAACAAATCACCCATTCTGACAAGGAAATATCCCCGGATCAAGTCTTGGATCACTTACAAATGTTCAATAACAACAAGTTTTTAAACAAGGATCTACCCGTTGACAAACCTGAAGAAAACTCAAACTTGGTATCTTTTCTTACCTCCAGCATCAGACCATGCAACAACAAATGGCATAATCCCAAGGCCGCACACCCCAAAGGTAGATGCTGGAAGTTGTATCCACACCTCAAACCCTCTTTTCCCAAGAAAAAGAAGAACGCGAGTGAATTGACGACGGAAGGAACATCTGTTAGCTCTTTCCTCACAAGCTCAATTTTTTCTTCTGGCCATTTTGTGGTTGATTTGGGCTCGTCAAGAAACATAGTATCTGATCTTCAACTCTTCACTCATCTAGACCAATCAATGACCGGCTTAATCTCCACCACCTCAGGAAGAAATTCTCTTGATTATGAAGGTGTCAGATCAATGATTCTAATGGATGATTTGAATCATGAAGTTACTCTCTCTAACGTGCTTTTCTCTCCCAATTCTAATGTCAATCTGTTGTCTTTGTGATGTCTTCTACTGGATGGTTTCATGGTAGATTTCAGGGGTAAAGATCTTGTAGTGCAAAAACACAAATGGAAGAAAGTTGGTTTCTATGATTGCAATATACCAATAATTCACTTCTCTGATTGTAAACCTACTCAATTAGCTTTCCTCACTCAAGAAGAGATTTTTCATAAGTCTCTTGGAAACGCAAGCTATGGGAGAATTTGACAAAAATTGGGATTACAAATCAAAAAACCTTCAACCTGTGAAGCATGTGCCATTAGAAAAAAAGAGTCGCAACCCTTTCAACAACAAACACACCCGCGCCAAAAGACCCTTCCAGGAATTGCACTGCGATTTAGTCGGTCCCATTCACCCCTTGAGCACTAACGGGGATTCATACTTTTTGACTGTTGTTGACAGTTGTACCAGGTTTTTTGCGGCGATTCCCATCAAATCCAAAAGCTTTGCAGCGACCACTCTTGAATTTCTAATTGAGGTTTAATCCAAGGGATTCAATTAAAAGCCTATGATTCTTCACTCTGATCAAGGAGCTGAATTCTGGAATCAGAATCTCTTGCGCTATTGCAAGGACAACAATATTCGTCAAACATTCTCCGATGCGTATTCTCCTCAGCAGAATGGATTGGCAGAAAGGTTCAATCGTCTCATTCTTGAATCTCTTAGGACTGTTCTTTTTGAATCTCAACTCAAAAAACGTCATTGGAAAGTACTCATTAAGTCCTGTGCTTTAGCTCTCAATCAGATCCCCGCTCAAAAGTCCAAGAAGTCGCCCTACGAGCTTTTTAAAGGGAAGACACTGAACATTGACTACTTTCATCCCTTGGAAAATCCTGTTAGTTATATTCTCAAAGATAGACCTTCATTTTCCAAGTTGGAACCTCGCGGTCTGGTTGGTAGGCTGGCAGGTTACAATGAGGAACTGTTATTGTACAAAATCTTAACAGCCAACAACAAGATAATTGACACGAAACATGTGACTATGCTGGATTTCAACTCAAACTATAGAAGGTTTGTCAATGACGTGGAGGTTGGTGACTGGTGTGTAGAATCAATTGGGGAGAGCAAAAATGTTTCAATCAAAGATGATCCCGATGAAAACAATGACAAAGATTTGGTTTCTATTCCTCATTCTCCGTGCCAAGATTAATCTACCACTGATCCCATTGAAGCAACCCAACCTGTGTAATCCACCAGAGCAATGGAGGACAATTGGGTTCAACCTTCTCAGGGCTATAATTTGCGCAAGCAAACCTCTTCAGTCAAACCCCACAAGTACTCCTATGGTTCCCTTACAAAGGATGAAGCCCTGGAATTCTCTCATGAAAAACAAATCAAAATCAATGAGATTGAGTCTCAAGACGTCTGGGAGGAGACCAACATCGAGCCAACTCACTTCCTTAGAACCATGTGGGTCGACAGGGTTAAACTGGCAACCACTCTGGCGCTGGAAAAACGCAAATTGCGTCTGTGTATCATGGGAAATCAGCAAAATCCTGGCGTTGACTTTGGGGATACCTACGCGCCCACCTGAAAGTTCAAAACGATTCTCCTTCTTCTTTTAAGCGGCCTGGATCTTGATCTCCAAATCAGGCAATTCGACGTGAAGGCTGCTTTTCTGTTTGCTCCACTCGACAAAGAAATATACATCCTCAAACCTAAGGGATGCGCGAGATTGTCAAAATTTCTAAAGCTCAAGAAGTCCCTTTACAGACTTTGACAAGCACCTTCTAACTGGTATAAAACTCTCACCGAGTGGCTCAAATGCATTGGCTACAAGCAGTCTCATGCGGATCCCTGTCTCTATACTCACAACGTTTGTCGCTCATCCGTGTTCTTCCATGTCGACGATCTGATTGTCAGCGGTGAAGTCAACTGGTTTGAACAAGAATTTTTGGAAAAATTTACACGATCTTCAGCACATGATCCTGACACAATTCTCAGGATGGAGTTTTCCAAATCCAAAAATAGTATTACCCTAAATCAAAGCAAAATTATTCATAAAACCTTGGAAGAACTGAACCTTTCAAACTGAAAACCGGTTCTCACGCCTCTCACTCCCGGAGTTCAACTGAAACCAGCTTTTTTAGATGAAATCTTGGAATTTAACAAGCTAGGTATAAACTTCAGGAAGTATACAGGTATACTAAATTATCTCGCGTGCCAACTAGACCAGATGTTTCTGCAGCTGCTTCGATCTTGTCCCAATTCAACCAAAATCCAGGATTGTCTCACTGGAGGGAGGTGGTACATGTCTGGAAGTATCTTGCGGGGACGTCTTCTTTCTCTCTCTCTTTAAAGTCCGATGCGTCTACAACGGGTTCTCTACAGGTCTATACTGACTCTTCTTGGGCCGATGATCCTCACAGTCGGATTTCTCAAACGGGTTTCATCATCTTCTGGAAATCAACTCCCATCGCATGGAAAAGCCAAAAACAATCCAACATTACGCTGTCCTCTACGGAGGCCAAATTAAACGCTCTAACAGATGGGGCACAAGAATTGCTTTGGATAAAGTCCATTATAGAAGATATCTGGAGGTTTTCAACGGTTAAACCGTTCAACTTTTACGTGGACAACAAAGGTTTGGTCGATAAGATCAAACACTTTGGTTTGAACTCCAAGACTAAGTATATCAACATGAAGATGAAATGGTTAAGAGATCAATTGAACTCAAAAAACATCAATGTAAAGCTCATTGTCACCAGTGACATGATTGCCAATTCACTTACCAAGGCAGAAATTAAACAATCTCTTCATCTTCTAACCTCCAAGTGTTTTCAATTCTCATAGCACTGAATTATGGGGGGGTGTTGGAATGTTGTTAGAATCTCATGGTCCTTTGTGTCTTTTTCTTTTCTGTTCTTTACTTTCTGTTTCTATATTTCTTTCTATATTTATTTTCTGGTTTCTATCTGTTCCTCTTAATCTTATCCACTTCTTCTGGTCTCATCCACGCGCATCACCAACTTCATTGCGCGTGTACCATCATTCAGTCAACTTGCGCGTGCAACATTGGATAGGGCCATATGCATATTCATTTTAGTCTAGAATCCGCTCCTACTAAATACTACGCTCAGAGCCAGTCCTTCTCCTCCTTCTCCTTGCCGGACTTTCTTTCTCATCTTCTTCGAACGTATCCTTAATATCCATTAACTGAATAAATCAACAAGGACCGTTACAATCAGAAGGTCTCAGGCCATCGTGGACATCATATCGTAATTTGGTGCGATGACTAGCAACACTCTCTGTAGTGTGATTCATTCTAACCTTCTCATCTCTACTATTCTCATTCATCTTTTCTTCTCAAAGTCGATAGCATCTTTCCTGGGTCGTATATCTATGGTGGTTATCTCCTGATTTTCTTATCTCAACTGGCTAAGAGCTCTCTCATCTACATCTGCTTGGATTTCTGGTTTTAAAATAATCAACCTTCTGAGAAAATTTAAGGTCTCAATTTCACATAATCCTTGTTTTCTTCATTTCCTCTTTATTGCTTCCAGATATATTTGCCTGCCAAGTTTCCATTCTACTCTATGATCCTTTTATATGAAACTCATCCTTCTGTCTGCTCTCTCTCTGGGTATCCTCAGCTCAACATAAATAAATTAGATAAGTCTTCCAAAGAGGCCATCACATTATTTCAAAGAAATAAGGCCATCTTTGAAAAGCAATCTACTACTACTAGAATAGCATCATAACCACTAGAAATAGGTAATTGCAAAATGAAATCCATAGAAAGAAAGTGCCAAGGAATTGGAGGAATTGGAAGTGGCTGGAGAAGCCCATACTTCCAATGTTTTGAGGACTTGTTCCAATTGCAATCATAGCACGCTTTAACATAGTCTTTTACTTCATTGGTCATACCAGGCCAATAGAAGTATTGTGCAATTAATTGGTAGGTTTTATCCTGCCCATAATGACCAGCAAGGGTAGAATCATGCCTTGAATTCAAGATATCTAAATTAATGCAAGGATTATCTGGTACTACTATACAATTTTTATAAACAAAATAATCATTTTTGTCAATACTATAATCACTATCTAATAAGTTTTCATTCTTTCAAATTTTGCTAGACTTGAGGTTGTTGAGTTGGGCTTATTGTATTTTGGAAGCTAGATCTTGAAGCTGAATGATGATTGAACTGAGTTCAGAAGACTGGGTTGAGAAAAGTGTCCTCAGGGTTTTTTTCAGAAAAGGTGCTCCCCCCTCCTGGTTCAATGTTGTCGCAATGTGAAAAAAAATCAGGGAATACAGCTTGTTTCCCAGGAAAGTACGTGATTGTAAAGTTGAACTCAGAGAGATATTTGGCCCAACGTGCCTTTCTGCATTTAAGGACTTTTGAGATCATGAAATATTTCAAAGAATTGTGATCATTTAATACCTCACAAGGTTCCATAAGACTCAAAAGGTATGAAATCCATTTTTTCAAGAAATAAAAAATTTCAAGAAGTTCCTTTTCATGAATCTTTTAATTGAGCTCTGCAGAAAGCCATTGGCAAAATTCAAAAGCTACAGGATGAAACAGAGAAGAAGAGGAGGAAAACTGCAAGATTACCCCTGCAATTGCATAGTTGCTTGCATCTGTTTCTACAATAGTGCAAGCTAGCTCATTAAAGTGAGCAATTATTGGAGCAGTGTGAGATGCATTCAGAGATTCAAACTCCAAATCAGCTTGTTCTGTGAAAACAAAATGAGTGTCTTCTTGAAGAAGGTTAGTAAGGTTCACAGTTTTCTTGGCATAATTCTTAATAAACCTTCTGTAAAAATTACTGAAACCAAGGAAAACTTGAAGGTATTTAACAGAGGAAGGTGGGGGCCAGTCCAATATGCTCTGGATCTTGGCTGGATCCATCAATAGTCCTTGCTGCAAGACTATAACACCTAAAAATTGAAGAGAAGGAGTATGAAATTCACACTTAGAGGCTTTTGCAAACAGGTCATTCTTGCAAAGTTGCTGCAGCACCTCTTGCACATGTGCAATGTGATCCTCAAGAGTCTTTGAGTAGAATAGTATATCTTCAAGATACACTGCAAGATATTTCTCTGCAAGGTCAAAAAAAATTTCATTGAAAAAATGTCGAAAAGTGGAAGGAGCATTGCAGAGGCCAAAAGGTATTACGGTAAACTAATAACTGCTGAACTTTGTCCTCATTGCAGTCAAATACTCATTACCTTTTGCAATGTGAACTAGGTTTTAGGCGCCTTGAAGGTCTAACTTTGAGAAATAAGCAGCTCCATGAAAGAGAGTGAGGAGGTGAGACATAGGGGGTACTGGGTAGGCATTCTTGCGGGTCAACTGGTTCATATTCCTATAATTTACACAAAGGCAAAGTCCACCATCTTTCTTCAGAAAAAATAAGACAGGCAAAACGGTGTTTGAATTGCTTGGCAAAAGAAATCCTTTTGATACATTTTCCGCAATGTATTCTTGAAGCGCGGTAGATTCCTGCTTTGAGAGAGATTAGACTGGTCCAGGAGCCAGTGGTGGGCCACTAAGTTTGATCTTATGATTGCAAGAACGGAATGGAGGAAGTTTATCTGCCTTTAAAGCTGAAGAGACCTCAGCAAAGTCAGGATAAACCAAAGGTAAAGACTCTCAAATGATTTCTAAATATTGAACTTGTCATCTTCCAGCATTTTTTTTGAAGTGCTTTCATGATGCGAGAGGATTAGGGAACTCAAAATACACCTTTTGTTTGGTTCCTGTTTCTCTTTGAAGAAACCAGGAAGAGGTAAGTTGGACAAATAAGCAATAACTCCTAAATCTGAAGAGGGAACTTGGGAATGAAGGTCAGGATATTTCAAATCTCCTGTTGGAAAAGTGTCATCCAACTCAATGACAGTTTCAGGTAGGGTGTTTAATTTCTTTTTGATGGAAGGTTTAGTTTCCTGGGGTTGCACAGTTTGAAGGTCAATTACTCCTTCTTGCCAATTCCCATCCGGATTCCAGTGGACTAGGAAATAATGGCCTAGAATGGTATCCTCCATTTGGGGAATATCCAAGACAAATAAATCCCATTTGAAGCTGGGGAAATTAGAAAATGCAAAGGTCCATTTTTCTTTTTGGGAAACCCAATGAGAGGGCTCAGTCGCACTACTTACTAAATAGACAGGGAATCTATCTTTCTTGGAATGATTAAGATTTTTGGAAGTGGCAAAAGATTCACTTATAAAAGGAACATTGGTGCTAGAATCGAGTAAAACACAATAAGGGGAGTTGTTGTAATGGAAAAGGACAAATCTCAAGCTTGGAGCACCTAGTGACTCACAAGTGCAAAGATTGAATTGCTGTAACTTAGATAATGTGTAGCCTTCCTTGCAAGTGTCAGGAAAAGTAAAAGATAATTTTTTGAGTGTTTTTCCGCTTTGCAGAACTATTGATATCATGTTTAACCCCACAATACATACATAACCCATTATTTTCCCTCCTCAAACATTCCTCATTCCGGAGCATCCCAGTTTCTTTGTCCAAGCACTTTGGAATTTTGGTGACGGGCTTTCCTTTTGGTTTGGAGTGCAAGGTTTGATCTGGTCTGGATTTCTTTGGATTGCTTTGGATTCTTCGAAGATTGTTGTGAGGAGTCGTCCTCATTTGAAGCCAAAGTTGAAAGTCCATGGTTGTTTTGTAAAGAGCCGTTCTTGTCATGATAACCATTATCAAGCTCAATCAACCGCTCAATTAACAGCTGAAGGGAGGTTGTATTATGTCCCCCAACTGAGAGTTGTTTGATTAGGCATGCCAGTGGACCTTTTCAAAAATTTAATAGAAGGGCTTCCTTGTTCCATTGGATGCAAGACTGCAGAGTTCAAAAATTGGAAATATAAACAGAGGCCCTACTATTTTCCTTCATGACTGGATTATTGAGTTTGTATTCAGTGTTTTAAACTTTATTAGGGTCAGAAAAGATGATTTTTCAGGACTGTAGGTAGGATCTAATCTTATAAAGGTGTTCCCCAGTAAAATGATCAGGCTGCTTCATGCCTGGGGTACAAAATTGAGGACCACTTGGACCAGATTACAAGGCAGTTTGGTTAAGCGCCTGGATCAGAGTTGTGAGTAAGGTTGAAGCACCGGTTTTGGGAGCATTAGTGCAAGCCTGCGATCTACCACGAGTCAAGGATTCATTGGAAGAGTCTTTGATTTCTTTGAGAGGGTCCACTTCTTCCCAAGAGGGAGCTTGGGGGTCATCAAGAGGTTCAACAAAAGGAGATTTAGAAGAAGGGACAGGATCTAAAGTTTGTCTGGCCCAAGAAACGCTGGATCTCCCTACCCAATGGACATGATCATTGTAAGGGGTGAGGGAAGCGTTCCTGGTTGAGCAAGTACGTGACATAATAAAAGAAATCTTTTATAGGTTGGAAAGCTACAATAGATGAGTTGACTTAGTTAATTTCCTGTCAAACAACCACCCCACGTAATATAGGGAAATCTTAGAAAATCTTGAGTGCAAAGGAAAAGCTGAGCGCAAGGGAAAGTGCAAGGTATTGAGGGCTAACTACAAAGTGCAAAATTATGGTGGAGTAACTAAACAAACAGCAAGGGGGATGAATGTTCAAATTGAAGGGAACCAAACCCCAGCCCAATGTGATGACTGGATTTAGCAAATGCAAGAACTTATGAAATTAACTTACTGAGGAAACAATCCCCAGGCAAGTGGAATATTCTTTTTAAGGTAATCCAAAATGACTAGATACAACCTGATGGACGGTCAACTACATTTACAAGCAATGAGGCAATGAATGACATGACCAGAGTACAAAATGAAATAAAAGTATGAACATTTCCAAGGTCTTAGCGTAAGTGCAAGACAATAGAGGGAAAATTTATTGAAGTGTAATGGTTGAGACATGAGGGAGTGATGTCAGAGGAAATACAAATATGAAGATGTAGTTTATGCAGGGTAAGGGACTAGTCCATTTTTGAACTATACAGTTGAGGTTGCTTGACTAGCGTGGGTGAAAACTAGCAAAAGAATGTGAACGAAAATGGGTACCTGTAGTTTATTGATACCCATGGTGATAAGGCAGAGCCCAAATGGACGGTTGACTGAGGTAGAGTTGACTGTGAGGTTTGCAAGTTGGTGCTGAGTCAGTTTCCAAGGATGGAAGGTTGTTATGCAAGTCAGAGTTGGTAAGCAGAATGCACCATTGATTTTGTGCTCATTGATGTTGTGTTTCTAGTTTTTCACGCTTAGGGACTGGGGTAGATGGCAATGAGGAAAATTTTCTTTCAAAGTGGGAGGACAATCATTGTTAAGCTCAAAGAGTGACAGGATCTTGGAGTTGATTTTTGGGTTGGGTAGGCCTTGGGGTCCATACCTCGATCACAAACTGAATACCAATACTTTTGAAATTTTGAAAGACATATTTGGAAAAATAAGATAAATGATCTTGCTGTGCAATCCCAAAGTATAGTGATAAAAGAATTTTAAACCTTATCTTGGTGATCCTGAAAACCAATGGTACTTCTCCCAGGGACAGCGCTGTTTCCTTTCATTCAACTCAATTAATCATTGTTATATTTTTTTTACATACCATCTTCCATCTCTCCCTCCATTTGTAAAGAAATTCACAAAGCTATTTTATTGCATGCTTGTCCAGCTCACCCTCATTTGTGTTTCAAGGCTTTGAGCCCAGGTTTCCAAGAACTTCTATTGAATTCATTGAAGCACTATGAGCAACAGAGATCATTTCAAGACTTTTTCCCTGTTTCAAGATGACAACTTTCCAGTGTTGAAATACTCCATCAAGAGCTCTCTGAAAATGAAAAATTTGCAAGTCTACCTTAGAGTTTCAAATAAATCAGCTCAAAAATATTTTCACACCTTCAAAAAGTATCAGAGAAAAATGGCTGGTACTAACCATGTATTTAAATGGGGTATGCCATTGTCCAGAGGCTGATTAAAACTAAAAATGAACAAAATTCAAGTGTATTTTGGGATCTCCTTACCAACTTCTGCAGTTCCCAATCCAAATAAAAACAGGCAAGAGCCTACACCAAGTTTCTCAAACTTGCCTTTAAAAATGAAATCCAGTCCTTTATTAACAATGTAAATCTCCACATCAATGCACTCAAATTTGGGGGACTAAAAATGGTTGATGAATCTGATGGCTTTGTTCACCTCTCTGAAACCCTTATGGGCAAATACATTCTCATTTTAATCCCCAATACCATTTAATTTAGAAATGAAATTATCTAATACAAAAAACTTTTAATCTTTAAGATTTTCTTTGAATTCCTTGATTCCAAACAACAGGAATCTGTTGTAAGCACATCTGTAAAGACAGAGGAAAATTGTATAAAGTCCTTCATCTGAAACAATTCAGTATGCTCTGAGAGAATTTGAGTTGAAAACCAGGACCGCTGGAGTTTTTCATTTCATTCAATGTGTTCAAGCACAAGTGAGAGCCAGAGTGAGCGTGAGAAAGTGAAGAAAGGAAAGAACGGAATGAACATGAAAAACAACCAACATGGGAATTGAAGGCTTGGGACCTAGGAACCTTGTTGAATCAAGCGGTAGGACATTCGAGCAGACTAGGTGGCTGAAGTAGCAACATGACAAGAGATTCTCTTAGATTCAATGGAGAAGAAACAGAAATGGAAAAGGCATACTGAAGTGTATGAAGATGACGGTGAGGTGATAACCAAGTTGACGTGATGGGATGAGTCGGGATTTGAGTCAAAGTCTGGTCAATGAAGAAGGTTATTTGGTAATGACTTGAGATCAAACCAGCTCTTTGTACCGATGATGTTAAAGGTCATCTGAAAATCTTCTTATTGTTCAATTGTTGGAGTATTCAATTGTGTAGGGATGATGGACAATGATGGACTAGTGAATAGACAGGAATGGTAAATGAAAAATAGAATAAAAAAGATCAAGGAGAATGATGAGCGCAAACTAGAAAGTCAAGCTAAGTACCATCTCTCAATATATGAAGACTCTGGATTGGAAGGAGTGATTCATGCAATACTCTATTAACAGAGTATTTGCAGTGAGCCCTCTTGAATCTCTTACATTCTCCAAAAGTTTCTGTAATCTAAATATGAAGCACAAAGAGTGGGACTTTAACAAGGTTGAGAATTCAGCAAATCAAAAACTGCAAATTACTGTCACAAATTTGACACAGATGTAGCTTTGATTTTATAAAGAAGCTGGTGTGATTAGACATTCTTTCTAGAGTATGAAAACCAGTAGAATAGACTTCATAAGAAAGAAACATCAAGTGGAGCAAGGTTAATGCTTATAAAATTCCAATTAAAAACTTTGATCCCTATGTTTTTAACATTTTCATGATACTTGACAGGATAACTAATCACACAAACTATATTATATAATCAAACCTACATCTGAGTCATGATTTTGACAAGGCCTCACCTGAAAAAAAAGATTATTCCTGCCTGTTTTTTGGAGAGTAGATATTCATTGGAATACTTTTTTAACAGATGCTGCCTTTGGAAAGGCAATAACTGAAAATGGAGCCAGTCCTCACATGTTCAAAAATAAAGGAAGATTCACCAACTTATGCAAACTCAACTATGAATTCAAATTGCCAATAGGAACTCCCTACAGGTCAAGCATGACAGTTTTTCCCAGCTTGAAACACTGAACTCAAAAACCATCACAGTTAAGACCCTGTTTGTCCCCTATCTACAGGGAGAAATTTTCAGCCTTTGAAGTCTGCTAGGAAATGGATTCAGGATACAAAAGTGAAAAAATTCAAACTGTATCTGCTTAAAGAATATGTACCACTTCTGGAAGCCCACCTAGCCAATGAAGTGTTGGTCCTCAACGTGTTGCCTCCAAAGGAAGGTACACTTGCTCTCAGTACTCATTTATCCAAAAATTCACCTGTAAAATATCTACACAGAGGCACCAAGCATCTGAGTAAAAAATAACCAAAAAAAATATGTGAGGTTGATGCTAGCTTGCTGCATTGAAAAAAATTTCAACAAAATTTTCTTTCCAAAATCACACCAACTAACATTTAAAGGGCAAATTCCAGAATTTTTTCAATCTCTCAAATCCCCCTAAAAGTATCTCAGTGGGAAAATAATGCCAGATTCTCTTTTGGTAGATCACTACTACTACTTCCAAATAACCATTTTTTTCCAGATTCTGATTTGCCTACATTCTTAAGAACAAATATGATTCATTCTCCCCATTTTTGTTTTTTCCACTCCAAATGGTCAACCTTAAATGATCTAGTTTTAAGATTGAGTAATTAATGGTGGTTTCTAATTCAATTCTATAACTTTTATTGATGGATATTTATTTTAAACAGCAAGACTAAAACAGAAATCATTGAATGAGAATCAACAGCCAGATAGAGTAATATAAAACTGCAGACATTTGAACAAAAGTAAAGAACACAGACACTGTGATGAGGAAGAAAGTACAGTATTCACTATGGTGTTGGGATTTGGCTGAGAGAGAACATGAAGAGGGAGCTGGACATTTAATATAAAAATTGCAGGTTGGTTTGTATTCAGATGATCTTGAATGTGGATTGATCTCACCAGTTAGAAAGTCAGGAGCTTGATGGGTTGAGGTTGATCAGTTTGAAAGAGATAGTTGACGGTCTTGAATCATGGTATTGAGTCTTGAGTTTGAATGTTTTGTTAGGAGATTGAGATCAAATATATATATATAGAAGGAAATACTGAAGAAGAAAACTTAGAAAGAAATTGAAGTGAAGATGAAAATTTTAAAAGGAATCTGAGGGAACAAAGAGAGATCGCAAATTGTTGTCACCTTCCCTTTACCGTTTGTCTAGCTGTGTTACTTCCAGGATAAGTGTCACAACCTTGGCCTTAATCTGAAGCATTTGCAGGGGTTTGCGGGTACTTGCAGGAGTCTTGAGGTTTCTGACATGTTTCACCAGTTCTATCATTCTCTACAAATTCCAAGCAATCCATGATTTTCTTTGAATTCAATGGAATAACCTTCCACTTCAATAGCCATTACACCCCTCAAGAAACCTCTGTTTCAGAGAAAGATAATTGTACCAAAATTGATAAATCACAAGCTCCAATACAATAGGAAAGTTTGCCTCCCACCTACTGGGAGGAGGCAGCAATGACTTCTGTCTTCCTTGAGAATTTTACCTCAATCAGGGAATCCAACCAGATTTTGCCACATCAAATCTGGTTCAACTTTCCATTTTATTATAACTGAATCAATCTGTTTTGATGTCTGTTTTATGTCAAAATAACCACAATTCTCTTTAAAATGGAATTTTGCAATATAATAGAGCATCACAGGGAATCCTTCTCAGGTACCAACTGGGTCCACCCAACTAGAGAATCCTGATGGCTGATAGCCACATTTTGAAAAGTCACAAACTCAAATTCTTTGGGCACAAATTACCTGTTCTTCATATCATAGCCCCCCCTCCTTCAATCAACTCAGCTCAAAGCTTGTTTCTCAAACTAAAAAAATTTCAAACCCACAAACTCATCAGACTCATCTTGGCTCCTCCCCCTTGACAAGGAAACTGTAAGTGCTCAACATCAACCGCTATAGCCTTAGAACTGCAGCATCTGAGCGGTATCCCCAAGAGGCCTGGGTTGTTAAGAATCTGGGCTTCCCTCTGTTAGGTTTACCCTTCTGTAGGCCACAGCACAGGCTTCAAAGGCAATTAAGAATTTTTTGACCTCAAGAAAGCATCTGGAACAACCCTAGATGACCTCTTTTCTCTTCTTTATCTCACCCCTTTCTTTATTGATTGCCTCTACTTGAATTTGTGAAATCTTCCTAAATTAATTCTTATTGACTCTTCTACTTTCTACATTCACCTAGCAGCACTTCCAATTTACTTAAATCTTGAAAAAAAAGCATTCTCAACACATTTTTCAATCACATAAAGCAAACTCAAATTACTCAGAAGCTTCCTCAGAACACAGGAGAAGCCCAAAGAAACTTAGGTGGAGTTCTAAGATTTTATTCACATCCACTCCTTTCTAAGGACACAAGTTACTTACTGATATTGTTGTGAAAGGGTCAAGGCTATATTTTGGCGTTGCTGTTTAAATTGGTGCTGCAATCAACAAAGTATTATCCTCATCAAATGGTAGCAACACGCTTTTATTGCCATCAAAGCAGATCAGAAATCCATGTACCAATAAAGAAACAATGGCTTCAGATTTTGAATATGGTGGCACAGATATTCCAATTCCTGAAAAATCTAGTGACTCTAGAAATGATTAGTGTTCAAAATTAAAAAAACTGATAATTACTAGGAATAAATGTTAAAAGTGGAAGACTGTGTTTCAAAATCTAATTATAATTAAGGCAAAGATGAGCTAATCAATCTGAAATGGATCAATAAAAATCAGCAAAAGAGATTTCATGTTTCTTGCTAGAAATTCTCATCAAGGAGGATCTAGGTGAAGCTTTTTCCAGTCTCTAGTTGAATATATCTCCATTCTTGAATCCAAGGGTTTGTGCAAAGTCACTATGCAAAATGCAAAGTGAATATTCATTAGAGATTTTTCAAAGCTTGAACCTAGCTTACTGAAAGCTTGGCCTGAGCTGTTCATAGGTTGGGCCTGAGCTCCTTGATGATGATTTCTAGAATTTTTAAATTTTTTTCAGTGAATGAGGACAAAAAAAGATATTGAAATGATACTGGGCTTGCAATAAATCTACTATTCAACTTTTTTGATTGAAAAATCAAGTGATACATCACCACTCATTGAAAGGACTTACCATTGGTGTTTGAATAACTGAAAAAAAAAATGCATATAATATCCACTCATTGTGATTGGAGATCAATTCTCCCAGTTGATATACCTGCTTTACCAACCAAACAATTTCATTCAATCACACTATGTGGGCTTCAGAGTCTGGTACCCTGCACTGAAGGAGACTCTCAATGCAAAAGAAGCCACTGAGATGGATAACTAAATTGGTGTAACTTCACCACTAGCTGAAATACTCTTTCTAAAGAGCTTTTAATTAGATCCTACTCTCAAATATCTTTTCCAGTCCTTTCATGATATTTGAGAATTTTGATTTTTTTTTTAAAAAAAAACAATTTTATTCCAGGAAACTTCCCTTGAAATTGAAAGCAAAGAGATGGTTCTACATGTCAGCCCCTCCAACCAGAAAGGCTGCTCACACAAACAAAACTTCACTTTCAAATCCATCATTCCCAAATTCTATACTCAAACTCAGTCCAATTCCAGTACATAAACCCACTCATCCTCTCTCTCTTTGCAAAACGTTTCTAGACTCACAAATCCCATAGTGAACAACTAAGTTTTTGATTCTAAGATGGTAGAAAGTGTCTTCAGCCAGATGGTGGACCCTAACAGGTTGAAAAAGACAAGATGACCAGAACCAACTTTTCTTGTAAATAAATGTATGCACCCTGCAAAGAGCAAGGGGTAGTAGTGTTGGAGTCAAAATATTCCCTTATCAAGAATGCCACCCAAGGATTATGAGTCTTGATCCTGAAAGCCTGAGAAGAATTGTCAAAAAACGCATAAGTTCTTTACAGGGAAAGACAAGCAAACCCTTGGAAATTGGATAGGCACAATGGCCCATCAATCAATGGAAAAATAAGCTTAATATAGTTCAAAACTAAATTTTTGATTATAAAAGAAATTGAAGAGATGCAGAATGACTATATTGCCATGAGGGATGGAGAGGTAATGGTAGGCTATGGAGGAGCCTGATGAGGAGAAATAATAAGGCTACAAAAATACAATAGAGAGGGGATAATTCTTGTATAGTCAAGAGGAACTGATCTGATGAGGAGGAAGGGGCAATCCAGTATTTTTGACTGGTAATCAGATGGTTTTTCATTCATGTTCCAAGGGAAGGACCAGTACTTATGGAAAACCAGAGAACCCCCAAAAGTGGCTTAAGACAGCAGGTTAGTGACAACTAGAGAGCCCCAGAGGGGGCTTGAGACATGAGTAGTTATTTAATGGAAAAAGTAAGTTGGAGATAAAGGTAAGTAAATTTGTTAGTTAAAGAATATGAACAGAAAAAGACAACACACCACCTTAACTGAAAAATTTAGGAACCAATTTAAGACCAGAAAACATTCCAGAGATTCATGAGAAATGAGAGGAGAATATGAGAATGATAGAGATATGAGAGTTGAGTAATAAATGACAAGACACCACCTTGTCAGGATATGAGATGGGGAAATGATAGCCTATTTTGAGAGGAGCAACAAGGACCTCAGGCATAGTTGCCTAGCATGATTTGGGGAATGATAGCCTATTTTAAGAGGAGCAACAATGACCTCAGGCATAGCTGCCTAGCTTAATGGGGAAGAATGGTATGATGATGATGATGGTGATGAGGGTAATGGTATAGCTTAATGGGTGAGAATGATATGATGATGATAGTGATAGTGATGGTGATGGTGATGGTTATGGTGATGGTGATGGTGATGGTGATGGTGATGATGATGGTAATGGTGATGGTGATGGTGATGGTTTTTGAGATGAAGTTGGAATGGAGAGTTCGCAAGTATATACTGAGTTGGTTGCCAAGATTGGAAGTTCAGCGCGAGCCAGAGGAAATAGCGGATTGCACCATTGATGTTGTGCTTTATTTGTATCATGCTTTTAGACTGAGGTAGATGGTAGTGAGGAGAGGACATGTCAAAGCGGTGAAGACAATAATCCTTAAGTGCAAAGTGTGACAGTTGCCCGGGTATAAAGACGCGAGCTCCTGCAAGCGTTCAGGTAAATTTTCCCATTGATCTCAAGTCTTTTAATCATCACTGTATACCCTTATACTTTATTTAATTCATTACCAAATAAATTTTTATAAATTTTTTAAAAATGTCTTCATCCTCATCCCACTGTTGCAAAAGCTGTATTTTCCGCAACAAGCTTTGTATTCCCAGTACTGCTGTCCGAGGTCTCCAAGGCAAGTGCGAGCAATGTTGACTTCACAAGGTGGCGTGTAACTTCCCTATAAATGTTGAGTCAACCGTCAAGGGTCCTTGGGAATCATTGAGGGAGATGCGAAGTTGTAGGTCTGCGCCAAGGGTCAATTACGAAATACCACCATTGCCAGAGATTGAATACTTGGGGACGCGAGTTACTGGTGAGTACTAATCAGTAATAACTAATGAAATTGAAATAGTAACTAATTATTTGCTTGTTTTCTAGTGTTGCCTCGTTTTCAAAGATATACTACTAATACACCACCACCACCACCACCTTACTGGGGACCCTCGCCTGAAAACCCGGGGACCCATATGAATGCCAAGGTGCAAGGCAAGGTATCCGGTGCAGAACCGGTAGGAGTTGTCACCAAGGAAGCAAGGGAGGAAGAAAAAGCACCGGAAAGAGAAGAGGAAAATGGAGGAAACGGAAGTGGAGAGAACAAAGAGGAAGCGGGTGAATGAGAAGAAGGAAATGAAGGAGATGGAAGGGAGGAATTGGCCAGGACAGAAGGAATGGAGGGTCAAGGCAAAGAGGATCCAGTGCGAGTTGTATTTCTGGTCAAAACCAATGCAAGGCGCCTGACGGACAATATTGGAGAAGGCATGTTGGGTGGCCAAAGGAAGAGAGCATATGAAGAGCTCTTGGAGGAAGGTGGATGGAATGCGCAACCAAAGCGAGCTTGGGTTGCGAGGTGCGAGGAGATCTTGGTTTGACATATAAAAACTATTGGTTAATGAATTAAGTAACATATAAGGGTATACAGTGATAATTAAACAACTTGAAATCAATGGGAAAATTTACCTGAACGCTTGCAGGAGCTTGCGTCTTTATACCCGGGCAACTGTCACACTTTGCACTTAAGGATTATTGTCTTTGCCACTTCGACATGTCCTCTCCTCAGTACCATCTACCTCAGTCTAAAAGCATGACACAAATAAAGCACAACATCAATGGTGCAATCCGCTATTTCCTCTGGCTTGTGCTGACCTTCCAATCTTGGCGACCAACTCAGTATATACTTGCAAACTTTGCAGTTAACTCCATACCAGTCAACCATTCATTATGAGATCCGATCTCCTTCCCTGGCCAATCAACAGCCTCGGACTTCCATCTTTGGTCATGCATTGTTTGTTAGTTTGCATCTACATCTAACCAAGCCATCACTACTGTATAGTTTGCAATTGGACTAGTCCCTACCCTGCATACACTATTACCTCTCATTCGCATTACCTTCAACGTCACTTGCTCTTATCCCAATTCATCATGCAAATGTACGCTCAGATTCTATTGTCTCTCACTTACGCTAAGACCTCGGATCTATACCACTGCTTCATTTCCTATTCCGTTCCTGTCATTCATTGCCTCACCGCTTCACCTGTAGTTCGCTCATCACCAGGTTGTATCTAGTCACTTTGGATTACCTTATAAGGGCTATCCCCTTGCCTGATGATCGTCTCCTCAGTTATTTAATTTCATACGTTCTCGTATTTTGCTGCAACCTAGTTATCACATTGGACTCAGGTTGAGTTTCCTTCTTTGGAACACTTTCCATTGATCTTGCCGTTTGTTGAGTGGCATAACCAAGTTTGCACTTCGCAACTGATTCTTGCTATTTGCACTTGCCCTCGTACTTTGTATTCCTTTGCGCTCACAATCATCTAAAAATTGCCCTATAGTACGTGGGGTGGTTGTGTGACAGTAAATTAACTAACTCAACTCATCTATTGTAGCTCGCCAACCTATAGTAGACTTCTTCTTTCTCGATGTCACGTACTTGTTCAACCGGGAACACTTTCCTCGCCCCTTACAATGATGAGATTCATTGGGTAGGGAAAACCAGCGCTCCTCGGGCCCAACAACCCTTAGATCCAGTTCCTCCTTCCAAATCACCATCTGTGGAACCTCTAGATGCTCCTCCGGCTCCTCCACGGGATGCTCCAACGGACAATCTCTCAGAATTCGCAGACTCCGACCATTCTTCCAATGAAACCTTGACTGGTGGTAGACGAGGGGTTCGCACTACTGCTCTTCAGCCCGATGCTCCGACCCTGCTTTCGACATTGATTCAGGCCCTCACTCATGGTGCCCAGCAATCTAGTCCAAGCACTCCTAGTTTTCGCACTCCGGGCATGAAACAACCTGACCACTTTACAGGAGAACACCCTCATAAGCTTAGATCCTACCTACAGTCTTGTAAAATCATCTTTTCAAACAACTCCAACAATTTCCCTTCCGATAGACATAAAGTTATTTATGCTTTGTCCTTCTTAGGAGGTAGAGCCTTGCAGTGGTTTGAACCGTACCTCAATTTTTTATCCAATAACAGTCCCACTTGTATTCTCAACAACTGGGACAAGTTTGAGCAACAATTGTTCACCCTGTTTGGCAATCCCAATGAAGTACAAAACGTCAAATACGAACTTAATAGTTTAGTTATGAAGGAGAATAGTAGAGCCTCCGTTTATATTTCTCATTTTTGAAACTTGCAGTCTCGCATCCTGTGGAACAAGGCCGCTCCTCTATTCCATTTAAAAAAGGGTTTACCAGCACGCTTAATCAAACAGCTCGCAGTTGGGGGTCATAAGACAACCTTGCATGAGCAGCTAATCGATTGATTGATTGAGCTTGATAATGGCTATCATGACAAGAATCCCTCTTGGAAAAACGACCATGGATCGTCCACCTTGGCTCCAAAGGTGGACAACTCCTCAAAGCAAAACACAAGGAACCCAAAACCATCCAAAACAACCCCTACTTCGAACTCCAACTCAAAAGGGAAAGCCCCCGCAAAAACTCCGAGGTTCCTGAACAAGGAAACCGGGATTTTTTGAAGTGAGGAACAACTGCAAAGGGAAAAGAACGGGCTGTGTATGTATTGTGGAGGTAAACATGATGTCGACAGCTGTGCAAAGCGGTTAGCGCGTGAAGCGGCTAAGCAGTCAAAAAATTAGCTTGTAGTTTTTCTGATACTCGCAAGGAAAACTACACATTATCTAAATTACTGCGAGTAAATCTTTGCACTTGCAAGTCACTAGGTGCTCCAAGTTTGAGATTTATCCTATTCCATTCGGACAACACTCCTTATCAAGTATTACTTGATTCCGGCGCTAATGTTTCCTTCATCAGTGGATCTTTCGCCACTTCCAAAAATCTTACGCGTTCCAACATAGATAAATTTCCCATCTATCTAGTAAGTAGTGCGACTGAACCGTCTTATTGGGTTTCCCAAAAGGCAAAATGGACCTTTGCATTTTCCAATTTCCCCAACTTCAAATGGGATATATTTGTCTTGGCTATACCCGGAATGGATGATACCATTCTAGGCCATGATTTCCTAGTTTATTGGAATCTGGATGTGAATTGGCAAGAAGGAGTAATTAACCTTCAAACCTTGCACCCCCAGAAGGCTAACCTTTCTGTCAATCAGGAATTAAACAGCCTACCTGACACTGTCATTGAGTTGGATGACACTTTTCCGCCAGGAGATTTGCAATATCCTGACCTTCATTCTCAAATTCCCTCTTCAGATTTAGGAGTTATTGCTTACCTATCCAGCTTGCCTCTTTCCTGTTCCTTCAAAGAGAAACAGACACCAACCAAAAGGTGTATTTTGAGCTCCCTAATCCTCTCGCACCATGTGAGCACCTCAAACCCGGTGCTCAAAGATGACAAGATTGAAGATTTAGAAATCATTCAAGAGTCTTTACCTTTGGTTTATCATGACTTTGCTGACTTCTTTTCAGCTGCAAAAGCAGATAAGCTGCCTCCATCCTGTCCTTATGATCATAAGATCAAACTTACTGGCCCACCTCCGGCACCAGGACCAGTTTACTCTCTCTTGACGCAAGAATCAATTGCGCTTCAAGACTACATTGCGGAAAATGTAGCAAAAAGATTTCTTCGACCAAGCAATTCAAACACCGCTTCCCCTGTCCTATTTGTACCAAAAAAAGACAGCAGACTTCGCCTTTGTGTTGAATACAGGAAACTGAACCAGGTAACCCGGAAGAATGCCTATCCAGTACCGCCTATGTCACATCTCCTTACCCTCTTCCATGGAGCTACTCATTTCTCAAAGTTAGACCTTTGAGGTGCTTATAACCTAATTCGCATTAAGGAAGGTCATGATTATTTAACTGTGATGCAAACCTGGTTTGGCAGCTATGAGTATATCTTCATGCCTTTTGGCCTCTGCAAAGCTCCTTCCACTTTTCAACATTTTGTCAACAACATTTTTTCCGATCTTGTAGGTAAATACCTTGTGGTATATCTTGATGATATACTGGTCTACTCAAAAAACCTTGAAGATCATATCGCACATGTGCAAGAAATGCTACAGCGACTTTGCAAGAATGACCTGTTTGCAAAAGCCTCTAAGTGCAAATTCCATTCCTCTTCTCTTCATTTTCTAGGTGTTGTAGTCTCGCAGCAAGGACTATCGATGGACCCAGCCAAGAGAAAACACATATTGGACTGGCCCCAACCTTCTTCCGTTAAATCTCTTCAAGTTTTCCTTGGTTTCAGTAATTTCTATAGAAGGTTTATTGCGCGTTACGCCCAAAAAACCGTGAATCTTACTAACCTTCTTCAAAAAGACACCCCTTTTATTTTTACCAAACAAGCTGCTTCGGAGTTCAAAGCCCTGAAGAAAGCATTCACTACTGCTCCAATACTTGCTCACTTCAAGAGCTAGCTTGCACTATTGTCAAAACAGACGCAAGCGACTATGCCATTGCAGGAGTCATCTTGCAGTGTTCTCCTTCCACTTCTCTCTTTCACCCTGTAGCTTTCAAGTCTTGCAAGTTGCTCGCTGCTGAGCTTAACTATGAGATTCATGAAAAGGAATTTCTTGCAATTGTTTACTGCTTGAAGAAATGGCGTTCATACCTTTTGAGTCTTAGGGAATCCTTTGAGGTTTTAACTGATCATAATTCTTTGAACTATTTCATGAGCTCAAAAGTCCTCACACGTAGACAGGCACGATCGGCCAAATACCTCTCAGAGTTCCACTTTACAATCACTTACCGTCCTTGGATACAAGCGGTAGTTCCTGATGCTTTATCACGTCGGGACGACGTTTACCCAGGGGGGGGGAGCAACTTTGCCAAAAACAACCCTGAAAACGTTAGGACACTCTTCTCAACACAATCTTCCCAACTCAGTTCGATCATCGCTCGCTTACGAGATTTGGCTTCCCAACTCCAACAAGCTCAACGCAACAACCCCAAGTGCATCGAACTTTGCAAAAGTGCAAACTTATTAGATAGTAGTTACAGTATAGATGATAATGAATTTTTAGTTTATGATAATTGTATAGTAGTAACAGATAATTCTTTCATTAAGTTAGATATCTTTGAGTCACGTCATGATTCTCCGCTTGCTGGTCATATGGGCAGGATAAAACCTACCAATTGATTGCACAAGACTTCTACTGGCCTGGTATGACCAAAGAAGTAAAAGACTATGTTAGCGCGTGCTATGATTGCAATTGTAACAAGTCCTCCAATCACCAGAAGTATGGGCTGCTCCAGCCACTTCCAATTCCGCCTTGTCCTTGGCACTCGCTGTCTATGGATTTCATATCTCAATTACCTTCTTCTAGTGGATATGATGCTATTCTAGTAATAGTAGATTGCTTCTCAAAGATGGCATTTGAATGTATGTCGCTTATCAACAAGACAACTGGTCGCAATGGCTCCCACTAGCCAAATGTGCCTACAACAACTCCACTCATTCCTCCACCAAACAGTCGCCCTTCCAAACTCTTTATGGTAGAAACCGTAATTTATCTTCCCTTCACGTAGCACCTTCTCAACCTGAAACCAATTACCTTGAACAAATTCAATCCCTTCAATTGCAACTTCAAACCAACCTCAAAGAAGAAAACCAGAGCTATAAGGAGCAAGCAGACCGATCTTGCACTTTGGCTCCAACCTTCACAGTAGGAGATCAAGTATGGCTCAATGCTTGCAACATTCGCAGTACTTGCCCAACTCGCAAACTCTCAAAAAGAAAGCTTGGCCCCTTTAAAGTAGAATCAGTCATCTCCCCTAACGCCTTTAAACTTACTTTACCTGCAAAATGGCAAGGTATCCACCCGGTCTTTCATGTGTCTCTCCTAGAGCCAGCTCAAGTCCTATACCCGGGCAAGACTCATCCCCCTCCTGAACCTGTCACTGTCCTTGATCATCAAGAGTTAGAAGTAAGCTGTATTCTGGATTCCAGGTTACGCAAAGGAAAACTTCAATACCTCGTTGAATGGTCTGGCTTCCAGTCCGACAAAGATTGCACCTCATGGGAACCATCCCATCACCTTTGCAATTCACCCAATCTGATTCAAGAATTCCATGCAAGCTACCCTTGCAAACCTTGGCAATCATGATTCTATCCCATCCATTTCCATTCCATTCCATTCCATTCCACATTCCATTCCATCCAATTCATTCCATTCCACTCCACATTTCATCCCATCCAATCCCATTTCATTTCATTCCACATTTATCTTACTCAATCCATCCCATTAAAACTTATCTTATTTCACTATCATTTCATCAGTTAATTCCTCCATCTCAATTCTTTTCTCATTTTCCCTTCATCTCCACTTATTATTAAAAAAATAATAATAATAATAATAATAATAGAATTTTTTAATATATATAAAAAAAAAAAATATACATTAAATTACAAGGTTTCTTTTATCTCTTTTTCTGCATCCTCCTAATTTGCCGTTGTGGTGCCCCATCCTGGACACCCTGGCTGCCTTAAGACCTCAATCCATAAATGTTGCGCAAAACGTACCGTCCGGTCAAACAACTTATCCTCATGCTCATCCGAACCGTCCTTTACCCGCGCGCGCGCGCGCCGCGCCGCGCGCGCTGCGCTTCCATTAATCTGCATGCGTCGCGCGTCCTTTATCCGTGTTGCTTGTCATCTCCGCCGTTGTCATAGCACGTCCTCATCTTTGTTGTTGCGTGTCTTTATCTTTGTCGTCGCGCGTTGTAAGACTCCAAACGGTGCTAAGCTGTGGCAGTTCTGTGGAGGGGAAAGGTGCTGTTTAGGCTGCCCTCATAGGAGTTACAATAATATTTAAATGTAACTGGAATCGAGGTCCAGAACCTTATGGATGAGAAATTAAAGTGAGGGAAGAGGGTAAGAGTTGTAGGTAGCGATGGAAACAACACTATCTGAGGCAAGATGGTGCAGGTAAAGACTTGAACAAATAAGTCAAGGTTTGTTCTGAGTTCAATAGAACAAGGCATTTGTAAGTAACAACGCCCACAAGCTAATAACTCTGGTCGTCAGCAGCTGATTAGGAAAGATCAACTCAATCCCAACCAACCTCCAGGTTCTCAATGAACCTGCCCAACTCTCCGCAATCAAGCGCTTGAAGGGTACCAGATAACGGTGGGATGCTGAAAAAAACAAAAGCAACTTGTTTATGAAGCTCTAGAATCAAATCAATAACGAATTTGAGCAAGAATATCCCAACACTTCTCAAGGGACTCAAGAATAGCGTGGCAAAATTCAACTTTAAAGAAGAAGGGAGGTATAACACTCCAGGTTTTAAGCTTAATAAAACCTCTTCAAAAAAACGTGATTGGCTCCAGAAAGATGATCAAGGAGAGATCAAGACCAGTATGGTCGGAAAAAGGGATCAGAGTGGTATAACACACTCAAGAATTCAGACAGGAATTCTTCTTCAACCAGCAAGGCTATTGGTTGGTGATAAGGATCAAGGTCACAAGGGACAGAGTTTGAGTATGGAGGCTCAAAGGATCAGGGGGAAATCATGGATATACCTGGATAATTTGCTCAGATAAGTGGGAAGGATGCCCACGGATAAATTTGATTATGATGATGAGGGGATATGATGATGGATTGCTTGGATGCTTGGATGCTTGGATGCTTGGATGCTTGGATGCTGGATCCCTGGGCCAAAAGGCAGGGGAGAGCCCCTCCTTTTATAGACATGAGGCCCTGTATACTATGTACAAGTGATACTAAAAATAGGTGCGGAAAAATGAAAACATATAAAAAAAATAAAATAATAAAAAAAAAAAAAAAAGAAATGTCACCCACATCGAGAATGACTGCGGCAACCAGATGGACACCCGCAACAGCGGTCGCGGGTGTTGACAACGGCTGTTGTCGCCTGATTGGCGGCGACAACAGGGTGAAGGTTCCGGCAGCCGGGAGCAGTCGCTCGCGGTCGTCGGTCGGATTGGATGATGGGCAAGGAGGGCGTGAGAGGGAGGATTGACGAGCTGGCTTGGGATGAAAGAGATCGGTTGTGGAGGCAGACCAACAAGAGTTCAGGGTAGGTTTTGATCCGGGCACATAGATGACACATGAGTTCTACGACGGCTTCCTTGTAGTTCTGGGGATCATCGGTAGCACAAGGGCTTAGTGTTGATGACAAATCTCTTGTCCCCAAAGACGACTAGGGATAGGAAGAATTTGATGACTAATCCCTTGACTCCGACAGGTTGATTGGGTAAGGAGAGTGCAACCAGACCTCTGGGGATATCGTTCTCAAGAAAGTACTCGATACATTAAGGAGTCTGATGGTTGGTTGTCACAAGGCCAATCGATGAGCTCGGATGGTTGATGGGGAGATTTATCTTGAATGCAAGACAGTCCCACATGCGTTCAAGGGTGTCTTTGATCAAGGTCAAATCGAGTGATTGGTGCCGATGATGGGGTAAGGAGAGAGCATTCCGGATGAACGACCACAAGGATTGGAAGGTGATGAGTTGAGAGGATGGAGTGGATGATGATGATGATGATGAGTTGGGACGGTGAGCAGGGATCGTCAAAGGTGGTTCGACGATCGCTCGCGTCGCCAAAAGTCAGGGCCGCGAGCGCAACAAGTGGGAGTTGAACATAGAAGGGGGGGATCGAAGCAGAGAGACAGGCAAGAGACCTGTCCTAAACCGCTAGGACAGGGAGAAGTTGAGGGATGGGGGGAAATAAAGGTACCCATAGGGGTACAACCAAAAAAGATATATTTATTTTTTTTTGTGGTGTCCCGGATTGGTCACCACATCTCTCCTCAACTTACAGACTGTCCCTTGTCTGCATCTAAAATTTGAAGGGATTAAAAAAAAGAAAAGCAGGGAACAAAGAAATTGAAGCAAAGATTGGCCATTTCTTGACCTTGGGAGCAATTGAAGAGTTGAGGAAAATATCTTGATTCTTCCAAATGAGCCCTAGAAGCGGCAGGAATAGAACAAGGAGGGCGTCCCAGGTACTCACATATGTGGCATAAAGTAGAGTTTTACAACAAAAACGCAGCAAATGACCCTGGTGGTGCACAATTGGGAGGACTTACTTCTGAGATAAGTTGCCCCCACGACAATGAAACTTCTTGACTTGATCAGCAGAGAACCTTCTGGCCAACCGAGCACCATCCAGCTCCTCCAAAACATAAGATCCACCTCTAACTTGATGAACCACTCAATAAGGGCCATTCCATCAATTAGAGAAAAGCTTGCCCCACTGGGTCTCCAAAGATCAATTATAAGCTAAAACTAGGTCACCAGGGTTCAGGGGGCTCCCTGATTTGATTAGAGTGCTTGTCCTCCCAATACTGGACAGATTTTGCTCTGGACTCCATCATCGTTTGATAAGCTTCATCACGAACGTCTTCACTTTGCTCCAGTTGCTTGGACCTAGCAACTAACAGATCAGTGGTTGAGGACACCTCTTCCCAAGAGATACCCAAGAAAGATTCCATTTCCAGATCCAAAGGAAGGACTGCTCTTTGACCAAATATGATTTCATAAGGTGAGTAGCCAGTAGTCCTTTTGGTTGAGATTTGATCAGAGAAGAGAACAAGAGGAAGGAATTTGCAACAATTCTTGCCACTTTCACCAGCCAGTTTAACAAGTGCAGCCTTCAAAGGGGCATGGCCTTGTTCCACCATGCCTTGGCCTTCAGGATAATAAGGATTAGTAACTCTATGTTGTCCAGGAAGGGATCGGATCATTTCAGCAAGCTTGCCCCCAAATTCAGAGCCACCATCAGTAGAGTAAGATCAAGCCAGGCCATAACGCATTGTCCAGGTCTCGTAGAGGAAAGCTGCCACTGATTCAGAGCTAAGGTTCTTAAGAAATTTTGCTTCAACCCATCCGGAAACATCATCTCTAGCCACAATGAGGTACTTAGCACCACCTGCCTTAATATGAACCACATCCATAGCAATCCTTCCAAAGACAGTGGACTCCCCAGTAGGATAACAAATTTCAGCTGGGCGCCTAAGATCACGTTTTTGACAAACTTCACAACTCTTGCACCATTGGGAGACGGATTTCTTCAAAGATGGCCACCAGAATCGTTTGGATAATTGTCGATAAGTTTTGGTTTCCCCACAATGACCAAGGCCTTCATGGAGACTTTCAAGGATAGAATCTTGTTTGGAGGGAATAGTCACAACAATAAGAGCACAAAGATTGCCTCTCTTCATAAGTCTAGAGCCTTGAATAAAAAAATTAGAAGACTTTTGTTTAAGAGATTGAAATTCCTTAGCAGAGAGATCAGGAGGTTTTTGAAGAGTTGAAAGGTACTTCTCTAATTTAAACCAGAAGCCTTGTTGAAAGCCAGAATAATTTTGAGAAGAAAAAGAGAAAATAGGTTGGATTAAAGGTTCCTCTTCATTGAAATCGGTTCCAACATCAGATTCGTTGTCCCCAAGAGGTCGTCAAGATAAACCGTCAGGCATGGTGAAATATTTTCCTGGCCTGTGAACAATATCAAAAGAGAAAAGCTGGATGAAGGCTACCCAACGAGTCATAGGAGCATTGGGAAAACTGGGAGCGTTGATCATTTCAATGATGGATCAAGCATCAACTTGCAATTCAAAATGTTGGACCCAGAGAATGGTTTGAAGTTTCTTCATCATTCAAGCCACACCACAGAGTTCCAGTTTGGGCTGGGAGTATCTAGATTCTACATCTGAAAACAACAAAGATTTATAAAGAGCAGGACGGTCCCAACCATTTTCATCGTCCTGGGTAAGGACGGCCCCAACAGATTGATAACTAGAATCAACAGCCAGCTTGATCTTGCCAGCTCCAGGTCCATAAGAGATCTTTTTCAAAACTATGTATTTACCAACTATCCTTTTGAGTAGCTGGAAAGCACATTCACAATCTTGGGTCCAAATCCATTCAGCATCTTTTCTGGTTAGACGACGCAAGGGTGCACAGATTTTGGATAAAGATGGGATTAAGATTCTAACATAAGTGACAACACCTAGAAAGCACCTAACTTCAGTTGGATTGATTGGGGTAGGCCAAGAGATGATCTTGTTGACTTTGGCTGGTGCCATCCTTCTTCCTTCCTTGCAGACCACATGACCAACAATTTCCAGAGCAGGGACACAAGCCGCCAGTTTGGATCCCAAGACAGTAAGGCCAGATTCCTCGATTCAAAACAGAATCCTCTCCAAGGTCGTAGCATATTCCCAGATAAAACGACAAATTCCTGGATGCCAAGGTAAGAGCTCATTATCATAGTCAGATACTGGACCTTTAATTCCTCCATTGTCAATAAAGATACCAGCATGATCAGGGATTTCATCCTGGAGGATCCACATCATCTGAGCCTGATAGACTGCAACCAAGTTGGTGGCTCCTTGAGGCAATCGAGTAAGTTGAAATTGACCAAGAGGAGTATCGAAAGTAGTGAGAGGACGAGAAATAGGATGTAAGGATTGTTTTTCATAGCAACCCATAATATCCCCTAGACCATAGCAAGCTCTCCCTGCGAAGGATTCAGCAAATTCTTCAGTAGCAGGAGGGATACCAGAGTCTTTAATAGTAACTTTATTAAGAGGTTGAAGATCATGAACTATTCTAAGTTTACCATTAATCTTGAGGACACAGAAGACGGGGCTGGAGTAACTAGAAGTTGACTGTTCATACAGGCCAGTTCAAACTCGTTCCCGGACCAACTTGATTAATTCGTCAACTTTAGCAGCAGGGATAGGGATCTTTTTCTTTTGCCAAGGATCATGTTCAACTACAGGGATGATATAAGGGAGGCCATAGGATTCCCGCAAGAGACCTCTCTCTTCTTCACAGAAAGCAATAGATTTTTCCCTTAGAGATAAGACATTTTTGATTAAATTTAACTCATCAGGAGGAAGCCATCCATCTGGACCAAAGTTGACCACCTTCAGACGTTCTTCAGTGACCCGTCCATTCGGCACAAAGGGAACAGTAAGAGATTGAGGAAGACCACAGTAAGGATTGCGAGATAGAGGAGGACGCATAAGGGGAGGATTGAGGTTGAGAGGAATAGGCTGGTTGACTGGTTGGATCTTCTTAGCAACTGGTTTATACTTGATGGCAAAAGAGAGAAGTTCTTGTTTCCTCCAAGAGTTGACCAGAGAGACTTGATTTCAAAAGCTGAGTCCAAGTTTCAACATCTTCCAAGTCCGATGTTCTGCAATATCCTTGAAGGGTGCCTTTTCCATAAAAGGAGAACCGGGAGATAATACGTTGCTCACATGTGTGGCACAAGGTAGGGTTTTGAAAATGACGGTAAAAGATTGCCCTGGCAGTGCACAATTGGGAGGACTTACTTGTACTCCAAATTGCCTCCACTGAAGCCCATATTCCTTCATACCAAAATTACCAAAAATGGAATTGAAATTAGGATCTAGTTTAGACTCATTGGGGAGATTCAAACCGGAACTGAGAGAAGATTGATCAGACTTAAAAGTAGAAGTAAAAGAAGACACAACAGATCCAGAGAGAGAAGGAGATGGAGAAGAAATATTTTTGGATTTTTCTATTTTGATATGTTTTTGTTTTTTAATATTCTTGAGCTCAGAAGAGAATGATGAAAGGAATGAAAAATAAGCCTGAGGGATGGGAGTTGACCCTTGAGTTGCAGTCTGAGGCTGAAAAGAACTAAAACCATTAGTAGGATCAACTATTCCCCTAAAAAATGAGAGGAACAAGAGTTATCCTTCTGCTTCCCCTTAAAAGATGATTTGGGAGAATGACCAGGAAAATCTCTTTCCCAACGACAAGAATCCAAAGAGCAAAGAGGAACTTCAGTTTTTCTGCCATCAGCATCAGGGAGAAGAATTCTCTACCCAACTTGATCAGAAAACATCAGGGTTGCACCAAAGTCCATTAAGAAGGGTTGTCCCAAGATCATAGGACTGTCCAAACGAGTGATCCAAAAGTGGAAGGTTCCAACAATATTTCGACCAATCCTGACCGGTACATCTTCAGCAATACCAACCAGTTCACAAGCTTGATTTCCTATCCCATACACTGCAGAGTTGAAGCTGACCCTAGGACTAAGTTTGAGCTTGCAGGCCATAGCATCAGAGATTAAGTTAAGCTGAGATCCAGAATCCACAAGAGGAGAAACAGTTTTAGCTGAGTCACCAAGATAACAAGGAAGGAAGCCAAGGGGACAGGAATAAAGGTTGGAGTCTAAAGAAGGACTGGTTCCACCAGAGTCCTCCGTTAAAGTGCCAGAGGAGACTTTGAGTTCTTCAGGGCCAATTTCCACACGTTGACAAGAGACCCATTTCTTCATTCCTTCAGCAACAGATGAAGAGATCGATAGGAGTTCAGCCACAGATAGATCAGGAATTTTGAGATCAGAAATTTTCTTTAATACTCCCTCCACAGCATTGGGGTGATCCTTGGAGATGCCCCTTTCAAATTGAACTTTGGGCTGGGTGGAGGGAGGAAGTTCAGGTGACGCAGAATCTAAGATAGGATTAGAAGGTTGAGGTGAGGGAGAAGGATCAGGGTGATCTGGGAACCTTTCCATGAGTGGTTCCTTTTCCACCTCCATGTCTTCTACATCAGAGGAAGGATACTCAAGTGATGATTGACGTTTAATGGGTTTTCAAAGAATTGAAGTTGGCAAGGAAGGAGCCTTATGAGTTTTAGGTTCCTCATGTTGTTTCCTGGCTGGATCAGATTCATAAGTAGTCCCAGCAAGACTAGAGGAAGAAACAGCTGGAGGATACCAAGGTTGGAGGGTACCACAGGATGATCAAAATTCAAAGGAAGCAAGAGATGCTTTCACAGGAGGTGATGGTTGGTAAGAGGCCACCACATGTTGGATAGGAAGAGACGAGTCAAAAGGGATTAGAGCACCATTAGGGAGGAAGTAATTGTTCCCCCTCTGCTCTACCAACTTTTCCTTTAGGTCCTTCTGAAGTTCTTGGCATTGTCCGGTTCCATGGCCTTCCCTATGACAGTAGTAACAGACCAGAGTTGATTTGGGGACGGAAGAAGGAGTTTTAGGAGTATCTAGCGAAGAAATCTTTTGATCTATTTCGTTCTCAAAGGCCCTAAGTAACTTTGTGATTTCATCTATAGTAGTAGGTTCTCAATTGGAATTAGGATCTGCTTTAGGTCTACAATCTGCCTCCATTTTAATCATAAATGACTTTATCCACAGTACTCCTAAGGGTGAGAAAAACAGGGAGCTTGAATCGATTATCCCTGGTGGTAATCATGGATCCAGATTTGACCAGTTCTTCTTTAATCCTTTCCTGCACAGCCAACAAAAAAGATTGGAAGAAATTTGCTCAAATTTTGTCCACTGTGTCAATGTGATTGTTTCAGATAAGATAGTTTTGAATGGGATCCCAAGACTTCCTAAAAATATGATAGTCAGAGGCTGAAGAAATACCACCATTGGAGATCCACTGCGAAACCAGAGCATCCAAATCCTGCATAGTAAACCTAGCCACATCTATTTTACCCCAGTATGCCAACATAGCCTCCCTGAGAAGCGTCCAGTTATGGGATTCAAATCCCTCGAAAGACTTGATTACCTCCATAACTTCATCAGAGGAGATAAAGAATCGCAACTGATAAGCCATATCAAATTCACTAGCTCCATCCACTTCAGCAGCCATTTCGTAGGAATCCAAGAATTGCTTGACATTTTTACCGTTGAAGCCTAAGTTCTTATTCTGAGGTTTGATATTTACCATCTTAGGTCGGACAGAGGTGGTTGGAGTAGCGGGAGATGCCATATAAAATAACAGAGTTCCTAGGGGATCCAAAGAGCAGATTTCCAAAGTGGCTCACGAGTGTGGCAAGAGTAGGGTTTCGCCAAAAACAACAAGTATCTTGCCCAAGCGGTGCACAAATTGGGAGAACTTACTTCTAGACCAAGCTGCCTCCACGGATCAGATCTAAAAAAAAAGAACAAACAGAAAAAGAAAGAGAAATCGGATAGGATTTCGGAGTTGATTCTTCAAGTTGGGACTGTAAATCCCAAGGTTGCTGGTTTGATCCCGGCCCGGGGGACCAAATGTAAGACTCCAAACGGTTCTAAGCTGTGGCAGTTCTGTGGAGGGGAAAGGTGCTGTTTAGGCTGCCCTCCTAGGAGTTACAATAATATTTAAATGTAACCAGAATCAAGGTCCAGAACCTTATGGATGAGAAATCAAAGTGAGGGAAGAGGGTAAGAGTTGTCGGTAGCGATGGAAACAACACTATCTGAGGCAAGATGGTGCAGGTAAAGACTTGAACAAATAAGTCAAGGTTTCTTCTGAGTTCAATAGAACAAGGCAGTTGTAAGTAACAACGCCCACAAGCTAATAACTCTGGTCGTCAGCAGCTGATTAGGAAAGATCAACTCAATCCCAACCAACCTCCATGTTCTCAATGAACCTGCCCAACTCTCTGCAATCAAGCGCTTGAAGGGTACCAGATAACAGTGGGAGGCTGAACAAAACAAAAGCAACTTGTTTATGAAGCTCTAGAAGCAAATCAATAACGAATTTGAGCAAGAATATCCCAACACTTCTCAAGGGACTCAAGAATAGTGTGGCGAAATTCAACTTTAAAGAAGAAGGGAGGTATAACACTCCAGGTTTTAAGCTTAATAAAACCTCTTCAAAAAAACGTGATTGGCTCCAGAAAGATGATCAAGGAGAGATCAAGACCAGTATGGTCGGAAAAAGGGATCAGAGTGGTATAACACACTCAAGAATTCAGACAGGAATTCTTCTTCAACCAGCAAGGCTATTGGTTGGTGATAAGGATCAAGGTCACAAGGGACAGAGTTTGAGTATGGAGGCTCAAAGGATCAGGGGGCAATCATGGATATACCCGGATAATTTGCTCAGATAAGTGGGAAGGATGCCCACGGATAAATTTGATTATGATGCTGAGGGGATATGATGATGGATTGCTTGGATGCTTGGATGCTTGGATGCTTGGATGCTTGGATGCTTGGATGCTGGATCCCTGGGCCAAAAGGCAGGGGAGAGCCCCTCCTTTAATAGACATGAGGCCCTGTATACTATGTACAAGTTATACTACAAATAGGTGCGGAAAAATGAAAACATATAAAAAAAAAAAAAAAAAAAAAAAAAAAAAAAAAACAAATGTCACCCGCGTCGAGAATGACCGCAGCAACAAGATGGACACCCCCAACAGCGGTCGCGGGTGTCAACAACGGCTGTTGTTGCCTGATCGGCAGCGACAACAGGGTGAAGGTTTGGGCGGCCGCGAGCAGTTGCTCGCGGTCGACGGTTGGATCGGATGATGGGCAAGGAGGGCGTGAGAGGGAGGATCAACAAGCTGGCTTGGGATGAACAAGATTGGTTGTGGAGGAAGACCAACAAGAGTTCAGGGTAGGTTTTGATCTGGGCACATAGATGACACATGAGTTCTACAACGGCTTCCTCGTAGTTCTGAGGATCATCGGTAGCACGAGGGCTTAGTGTTGACGACGATTCTCTCGTCCCCAAAGATGACTAGGGATAGGAAGAATTTGATGACTAATCCCTTGACTCCGACAGGTTGATTGGGTAAGGAGAGTGCAACCAGACCTCCGGGGATATTGTTCTCAAGAAAGTACTTGATACATTCAGGAGTCTGATGGTTGGTTGTTGCAAGGCCAATCGATGAGCTCGGATGATTGATGGGGAGATTGATCTTGAATGCGAGACAGTCCCACATGCGTTCAAGGGTGTCTTTGATCAAGGTCAAATCGAGTGATTGGTGCCAATGATGGGGTGAGGAGAGAGCATTCCGGATGAATGACCACGAGGATTGGAAGGTGATGAGTTGAGAGGATGGAGTGGATGATGATGATGATGATGAGTTGGGACGGTGAGAAGGGATCGTCAAAGGTGGTTCAACGATTGCTTGCGTTGCCAAAAGTCAGGGCCGCAAGCGCAACAAGTGGGAGTTGAAAATAGAAGGGGGGGATCAAAGCGGAGAGACAGGCAAGAGACCTGTCCTAAACAGCTAGGACAGGGAGAAGTTGAGGGATGGGGGGGAAATGAAGGTACCCATAGGGTTACAACCAAAAAAGATATTTTTTTTTGTGGTGTCCCGGATTGGTCACCACAGCGTCCCCATCTCCTCGTTTCTACCGTTGCGCGGCGCTCATCCATGATTTACTGAATCCATCCCGACCGCACCCCCAAGCATTTGGCAAATCCTTGGATCCGTCAAACCTCCCATCGCACTTGATCTATCATTCGTGGATCTCAAGGCCGTCAGGATTTACTCAACTTTCCCAAACCAATCTTCCACCCGCTTCCGCCTTTGGAAGAGTGCCAACCACCGCCCGCGGAAATCCGCAGCGGTTTGGTTCATTTCTCTCTCTCACCCGCTTCTGCCTCCAAACGAGGGGTGGGTGACTCTGGTATTGTTACGCGCGCTGTAAGACTCCAAACGGTTCTAGGCCGTGGAAGTTCTGCAGAGGGGAAAGGTGCTGTTTAGGCTGCCCTCCTGAGTGTTACAAAAATATTGAAATGTAACCGAGATCAAGGTCCAGAACCTGGTAAATGAGGAATCAAGGAGTAGAGGATTAAGATGATAATTGTTTGGTAGCGGCTGAACAGCACTATCTGAGACAAGATTATGAAGGGAAATATTGAACAAAAGAAGTTAAAGTCTTCCTAGAGTTCAAAGAACAAAAGCTGTTGTGTGTGAACAAAGCCCACAAGCTAATAACTCTGGTTGTCAGCAGAAGATTGGGGATGATCAACTCAAACCCAAGCAACCTCCAGATTCTCAATGAACCTGCCCAAATCTCCGCAATCAAGTGCTTGAAGGGTACCAGATAACTGAGGTTGGCTGTACAAGACAAAGCACAATGTTTAAGAAGCTCTAAAACAAACAGTAACTGATTTGAAGCAAGAATAACCTCAACAATTCTCAAGGGACTCAAGAGTAGGCTGGCAGAATGCAACTCCAAAGAAGCTAAGGGGAGGTATAACACTCCAGGTCTTAAGCTTAATAAGACCTCTTCAATCAATTTTGATTGGCTCCAGAAAGGTGATCAGGGATCAGGACCAGTATGTTCAGAGAAAGGGATCAAGGAGTGGTATGACACACTCAAAAATTCCAACAGACAGAATTTTTCTTCAACCAGCAAGGCTATTGGTTGGTGATAAGGATCAGGGATCAAGGGTTGAGTATGGAGGCTCAAGGATCAAAGGTGTGCTGATTTCATTCTGGATTGTTCCATGTTCTGATGATTTCCAATGATGATCCAAAAAGGCAGGGGAAAGCCCCCCCTTATATGGGCAGGAGGCCCTGTTAGACTATATACAACGTATTCTACAGATAGAGCGGAAAAGGGAAGGCAACCATGTGGTCACTCGCGTCCGTCTGTGGATGGGTGCGCGCAACAATACCAGAGTCACCCACCCCTCGTCCAAAGACGGACAGAGTGGGAAAGAGAAATGAACCAAACCGCCGCCAATGTCTGCAGGCGGTTGTTGGCACTCTTCCAAAGGCGGAAGCGGGTGGGAGAGTCCCAGGAAAGGTGACGGATGAAGTCAATGAGAGCGCGGATGGGCGGATAGGAGTTTGGTTTGAAAAAGTTGAGTAAATCCTGACGGCCTTGAGATCCACGACTGACAGATCAAGTGCAATGCGAGGTTTGACGGATCCAAGGATTTGTCAAATGCTTGGGGGTGCGGTTGGGATGGATTCAGTAAATCATGGATGAGCGCCGCGCGACGGTAGCAATGAGGAGATTGGGACGCGCGACGACAAAGATGAAGACACACAACAACAAAGATGAGGATGTGTTATGACAACGGCAGAGATGACAAGCAACATGGATAAAGGACGCGCGACGCGCGCAGATGAAAGGAGCGCGGCGTGGCGCGGCGCGCAATGCGGATAATGAAAGCGTAGCGCGCGAGGCGCAGCGCGCAAGGCAAGGCGCGCTTGCGCGGGTAAAAGACGGTTTGGATGAGCCTGAGGATAAGTTGTTCAACCGGAAGGTACGTTTTGCGCAACAGTTTATGGATTGAGGTCTTAAGCCGGCCAGGGTGTCCAGGATGGGGCACCACAGCGCCCATCCACAGACGGACATGAGTGACCACATGGTTGCCTTCCCTTTTCAGCTCTATTTGTAGAATCCGTTTTATGTAGTCTAACAGGGCCTCCTGCCCATATAAGGAGGGGCTCTCCCCTGCCTTTTTTTGATCATGATCGGAAAATCATCAGAACATGGAACAATACAGAATGAAATTGGCACACCTTTGATCCTTGAGCCTCCATACTCAACCCTTGATCCCTGATCCTTATCACCAACCAATAGCCTTGCTGGTTGAAGAAAAATTCTGTCTGTTGGAATTTTTGAGTGTGTCATACCACTCCTTGATCCCTTTCTCAGACCATACTGGTCCTGATCCCTGATCACCTTTCTGGAGCCAATCACGATTGATTGAAGAGGTCTTATTAAGCTTAAGACCTGGAATTTTATACCTCCCCTTAGCTTCTTTGGAGTTGCATTCTGCCAGCATACTCTTGAGTCCCTTGAGAAGTGTTGAGGTTATCCTTGCTTCAAATCAGTTACTGTTTGTTTTAGAGCTTCTTAAACATTGTGATTTGTCCTGTACAGCCACCCACAGTTATCTGGTACCCTTCAAGCGCTTGATTGCAGAGAGTTGGGCAGGTTCATTGAGAACCTGGAGGTTGCTTGGGTTTGAGTTGATCATCCCCAATCTTCTGCTGACAACCAGAGTTATTAGCGTGTGGGCGTTGTTTACACACAACAGCTTTTGTTCTTTGAACTCTAGGAAGACTTTAACTTCTTTTGTTCACGTTTTCCCTGCATAATCTTGTCTCAGATAGTGATGTTCTGTTGCTACCGAACTATTATCATCCTTATCCTCTACTCCTTGATTCCTCATTTACCAGGTTCTGGACCTTGATCTCGGTTACATTTCAATATTTTTGTAACACTCAGGAGGGCAGCCTAAACAGCACCTTTCCCCTCCGCAGAACTGCCATGGCCTAGCACCGTTTGGAGTCTTACACCGTCAATTCCGCAACCATGGACCAAAAGGTATCCAGGTCTTCATCATTAATCAATGCGGACATTCTTCGAAGTACCAGTTCCTCCGTTACAATGTGCCTCTCAAACATCTCCTCGCACTTTGCAACTGGTTCTTGCTATTTGCACTTGCCCTTGCACTTGGTATTCCTTTGCTCTCACAATCATCTAAGAATTGCCCTATAGTACGTGGGGTGGTTTTGTGACAGATTCCAACAGAAATGCTTGAAACTATTTCCCTACCTCATCTATCTCTCATCTCAATGTTTGAATCCCTTGTATCCAGCTCCAACCATGCTGCTACCTCCACCCCCTCCTCTCACCAGATCCCAGTAGGCAGCTCATGTCAACTTACTGATGCCAGGGACTTTGCAGTCCTTTAGCTAAAGCAAGAGATAATTGTGTTGGAATAATAATAATTCCAACAAAATTACATAAAATTCTCAAATAGTTGATTTAGAAGCAAGTTCAAAGTTTGAGTGGTTTGGTTGGATTAAATTGATTTAAATATATTTTTCAAGAGGGGCCAAAGTTCATGCAAACAGGGGATGTTTATTGGATAACAACTTCTCTTCAAGGGGTTCTTTTTAATTGTGTAAAGACCTTGGGACAGTGAGTTCCTAAGTTATTACTTGAAAGAGGTTTAATCAAGGGGATTGGGTGGACTGGCTGACTCACAGCACTTATGCCTGGAGGCAAGGAGGAGATAACTTACTAATTTAAGCAGATACTCCAAGAAACTTGCAGAAATTCGCAGTTGAAAGGGTCTCAGTACAATTGTTGTGGATATTGCTGATATTCTTCAATTGAATTAACAATAGGTTTAGAATTAATTATTATAATATCAGACTGAGGCCATAAATCACTTTTTTATCTTGAGTAAACACTTGATTGCGGATGGCAATGGGTCTGGATTGATTAATTAAACATTACTGAGGTTTAAACCATCTAAAAGGGGGTGTTTATATACCTTTCTAGGGTAATAAGACCTTCTCAGGGCACGTAGAAAGGGTTGTACTCTTTTGCTGAGGCTGGTAGGCTAGCTAGGGCTATTTTGGCACGGATCCTTGGTGCTGTCAGCTGGCTAGCCTTGCCTGTGTTATATTTCCATGTGAAATAATTGTCAGAATGTATTTAAATGCTAATTTGTTTTTTTCATGGTTCAGACACATTTCCTTAATTTGTATTAATTACTTTAGATTGGCATGGGTAGAGGTGGGTATTTGTAGATTCTAAGCCATCTTCTGCACATGTTGGTAATTTTCAAGAATTTTTTGGTTGATTTCTGGATGTGTTTTGTGTTTCATAAAGATTTGGCAATCCCTTTTACATGGCAACCTTCATTATTGTTTCTCACAATTTATTTGCTTAATGTTTTAATTTTCATATTTTTTATTAAATCTTCTTAGGTTTCAAGCATCTCCCCATCCTTCATTAACCCTTTTACATATGCATGATGTATGCGTGCATGTTTTGGTATGTGCCTGCGGTACCTGGCTGTTAGAATAAGTACAGTTGATGTTGACGCGCGCAGGCTTGAAAGCTGCGTGCGGGAATCCATCATCTGCAGCAAGCAGTCATTTTGCATGCGGGTTTCTTGAGGTGCGCCTACATACTGAGTGTCAGGGGTGTGTACCCTTGCTATATGAATGCGGGGCTGCGCACGTGAATTGTGACACAACACCAATTTGTCTGTAACTCCTAAAATATACACAAAAACTCAATTCTGACTGAATTTTAGGTGTAAAACCTATAAATGGCATGATGTGTGAAATATTAGAATGGGGAAAAGGTGTCATAGTGGTGCCGTGGTTTATTGGTCTTTTCTTTTAAAGTTATTAAAAAATGTAAGGAGTTGGAATTCAAGGGTGGGGTCAGTGAGTGACCCTACCTATTTTTGGGTGGGGAATTCATTTCTGAAACAATATATATGGATTTTCAACTCTTCCTAATCATATTATTTATTTTCTGTTTTTAATCTGCTTTGACAGGTTGCTCTTATCAACTAGAAAGCTGATAGCTCACCTCATCACTTTTCCAAGACTATAACTGTATGAGACCATTTTGGGACATGCAAAAAGGATCCCCAAATATTTTTGCTGATCTTGATGAATTTAAAATCTTGTATCAGAAGAATCATGCAAGGGAAAAGCCATGATTTCTGCGGTCCAAGACCTTCTTTTTGTTGCTAATTAGGGTATGCCCAATAACTTCTTCAAATCCAATCTGTCACCAAACAGGCTGAGCTGGCAGCAGGCAATCAGGGACAAGCTTGATGCCATGCTGAGGCTAAACATATTGGATTTTTCACCAATCCCCAGTAGTAGTAGTAGTAGTAGTAGTAGTAGGATGATGGTTGAGAGTCAGCCGAGTTAGTATTTTGAGAAAGGAGGATAGACACCTGTGAGACTGGAGCCAGAAATTAGTTAGTAGTTTTCTATTGAAGTTCATTAAATATTGAGGCTAATTTAATAGCATCCAGAGATAAGAGTGACAAAGCCAGAAATATTATGATTAAAAAATGAATAAAATCACCTTGAGAGAACTGGAAAAAGGAGAAGCACAAAAGGCAACTGATTGAGGAGTTGAGGCCTGCTGTTCTTACTATATTGAAGCAAGCTGCATGTCTTTGTTGATTGAATGATATGTTTCTGGGAGTTCTTTGTTCTTTGTTGGTTGATTGATTTATGAGAATTGTGTCAGGATGCGGGATGGAGGTTGAAGAGGTTTGAGGTAGCTGTTTTCAATCCTTGCTTGGATTGGAGAATTTTCAGCCAAGGTTTTGGTACATTTCCAGATGTTTTGAAAAGGCAGAAAGTTGAGAAAGGTTGGAAGAAAATTTAAATAATATCAGCTATAAGTAAATAAATATATCAATGTCAAGGAAGATAAATGAGGTGTAGGAGCCATTAAACAATCATGCTTTGGACATGGAAATCACGTGAATATATATTAGAATCTTGGGAACAGCAAGAATTTGGATTAGATTTTAACAAGACAGTATATTCAAGGGTATCACAGCTTCAAAAATTCCTAGAATCACCAAGGATATTATGCGCCAAAAAATGATATTTTGATCCAACAGAAACACTGTTTTTCCTGCAATAAAAATTTTAGATGAAAATGAAAGAGAATAGGAGGACATGTGCATCTGGGTGTATTAATCAGAAGAAACACCTTATTTTCTTGAAAATTCAGGGGAAAAAAACTTCATTTTTTGGCCAGTAAATAAAGAAGACACAGACTTCCAAATGTGAAAAACAAACAAGAAGAACCAAAAAATTACTAATAATCAAAAAAAAAAAAGCAAAGAAACATACTTAGAAGTTTTTTGTCCCAAAAAAAGGCTGGGGAAATTAAAGGATACAAATTATTCTTGAAATTTAAAGGATAATGTACAAGCGTAGTATCAAAAATGATTATTGGTCAGGAAAAAATTGGAGATGACAAATAATGGTGGTTTTCCTTTTGAAAATACATGAAATCAGTTTTCTTGAAAGTCAAGTGCATTCAAACTCTTTCCATGGATGGAAAGATATATCACACCTCTGTCCAAACCTCAGTTTCATGAGAAAATCATAATGCATTTCTTATAAAGTATGTGACAAGTAATCTGGAGAAGGAAGAGGACAGTGTGACTGTTTTTTTTTTTTTCATTTTGTTATGTTTGAAATTTGAGTAGTTTTATTTTTATGCTTGGGTAGAGCATGATTGTTTTATTATATAATTGGCCAATGTTAAATTTGAAACCCAAAGGTTGCAAACCGTTTTGAATGTCCTTTCACAAACTTATGTGGTTGCAAATGCTGGATCATGCCCCAAAAAAGTGTGTTCCAGGTTGCTTCTGACTGGCACAACCCCTGTTTTCTACCCAAAGCAAGTTGCAATGGGGGTTTGACCGGAAATTGGTTTCAAACAAGGGTTTTAAAACACCAGGGGTTGAAAACGGGGTCACACCTGTTTTCCAGGCCCATTTGGGGGAAAATGGCCCAAAATGGGCCATTTGGGGGAAAATGGCCCAAAATGGGCCATTTGGGGGAAAATGGCCCAAAATGGGCCATTTGGGGGGAAATGGCCCAAAATGGGCCATTTGGGGGGAAATGGCCCTGCACAATTTGAGGGGGGAATTGGGGTACCTAGGCACCCCTTGACCACACTTGAGTGGCTTCAACCCAAATTTTGCAATGTTTCACACTATGTGGGACTATTATTGGACCACAAAAAGAAACTTGGGAATCAAAAACTCTTCCTATTTTCAAAAAATCTTGACAAAAAACTTTTACACACAAACCAGACGCCGCCCTTTGGATAAATAAATTTTTTTCAACCCAAAAGTAAGCTAAATTTTGTGTTTTTTGGATTGAAAATTGCATGGAATGCTAAATTTCCGTTGAATGTTTTAGTTTTATGGGAACAGTGGCAAGCCCAAGACCTCCCAGAATAAACAAGGCTAATTGAAAGCAATTATTTTAAAGTGTACTTAATGAAGTTTTGGTGGAATCTAGGGATTTGGGTGGGGAGTTGGAAAAGAAAAAATTGGAAGCCCCAATTGCATACTCATCTAGAGTTACAATTGAGGAACAAGATGTTTCTTAAAAACAGGAACAAGATGTTCCGTCACAACATGAATTGAATAAATGTGGTGGGTGACATTTCATATGTAATTGGACTGAGAAGGGTTTGGCTTTAAAAATACTAATGTTAATATGGGGTGCTAGACCTGCTTGACACTCCTCCTGTGAAAAACTTGGCTAGTAGGAAAGAAGCCAAGATTAATCATCAAAAATGGGAAGCCAATCATGGCTACGCATTGACAACTTTCAAATCAAAGAAGGATAAATACACCAATCCAGATTGTGACAGATATGGGGTTTATGAAGGGTCATGCCTCATCAAAAATCAAAGGGAAACTCACACTAGGAAGGTCAGGTGTCAATTCATGATCCATGAAAGTAGGAAAGTAGCAGATCCCGCGTGGAATATCTCCATTAGAAATGGCCTAAACAATCATCAACCATTGGAAAGTCCTTCAGTGCATCCTCAACTGAGGAGAATAACAGGTCAAGCATTAGATTTACTTAGGGAAGGAATGAATTATGGGCTCAATATGGTTCAAATTTAAAGGAAATTGAGAAAGATTGATTTTTGAGAATACATTGATGATAGAACAATATATAACACTAATAAAAAGGTAAAGCTTGCTGAACTGGATGGGAAAGGTGTTATGCACGCTCTATTGGAAATGCTCCAGGAATCCCAGTGGGTTTCCAGGTCAAAATTTGGTGGAGAGGGTCACTTACTAGCCTTATTATTGGCTCAACCCAAGTCTATAAAACTATGAAAACAATTCCATCACCTTGCTTTGTTGTATTTTACTTATAAAAAAAATAGGTAAAACATCCCTCTATTCCATCTGGTAGGAATGACTGCTAAAAAAAGACTTTTACAAAGGATTTTGTTTTTATTGAAAAATAAATGTATGAGTTTTATAGTTGGGCGTTGAATGCATTAAGAGAGTTGGCTGATGATCCTAAGAGTCTTCCAAAATTCTTTGTGAAGGACCGTGAAAAAGCTCTGATTTTTGATATTAAAAACAGTTTTCCTGATTCATCCAGACAGTGTTGTACATGGCACTTGTCTAAAAACATACAAGTAAACTATAAAGTGCGCTTTAGTAATTATAATGCAGTTTTTAAAAAGTTTATGAATCTTTGGGGAAATTTTGGGGCCTATAAAACCAAGGGGGAGGCAGAAGCAAATGAGGCTGAACTCAGAGTAAGTCAATTTATTTACTATTGATATCTGTTTGGAAATGATCTCTGTTGGGAGTGCTTACTTTGAAACTTGTATACAGTTCTTCTTGAAAGACCATGAGGATTTACTTGAGTATATGGAAAAGAATAATTTTCCTATCAAAGAGACATTTGTAACAGCTTGGAATTTTTTCTACCCAGACTTTGGAAATAAAACTAAGTGTTGGGTAGAAGGGGCCCATTCCACTTTCAAAAAATTACTAGTGGGATCTTTGGTTAACATTTTGGATGTGTGGAAAAACCTTGAGGGAGCTTTTGAAATTAAAATTCAATTGGTCCACGCAGCACTTAAATACTCTTGAATAAAGTTGTGAACAGGTCTTCCAACAGAGCTTTTACATTTTGGTTACAAATTGTCAATTTAGGCAATTAAACTCATTGAGGAACAATTTGGGAGGTTAAAGCCAAACCACAATGGCAAGTTGTGCTCAAAGTCATGTTCAAAAACAATGGTCTTGCCTGGTTCCTACATTTTAGTTGAAATACTAGCATCAAGAGAATCCATTGTGCCTGAGGATTTTCATCCTCAGTGGCAGTTAGGCTATGACCCTTCAAATGAAGTAAGTAGGGTTTTTTGAAGGGTAACAATTATTGGATTTACAGATTAATTATTGGATTGACAGATTAATTATTTGATTGGCAGATTAATTATTGGATTGAAATATTCATTTTTGGATTGGAATATTAATTATTGGATTGAAAGATTAAGATTGCATTGGCAAATTGATAATTGTTTGTTTTTGACAGTTTGAAGCAGATGCAGGGCTTAATGAAGAATCTCACATGTTGAACAAGTGGAATTCAATTTCTAGGGAACAACCTAAAGAATTTAGTTTGGATATTCTAAGGTCAAGGCTCAAGAATACAGCCGCTTTGATTGCACAGCCAAGAATTGAGCCAAAGGTGTCAAAGTAAAGCCATGGTTAACCAAAATTGAAAGAAAAAATTGTGAAATTTCAAAATTTGAGCACATGGAAAGATAAATTGAGACAGAAAAAAGGGCTAAAAGGTGACCCAAAAGAACAAAGAGAGTAATTCTTTTATTTTGAGAAAAGTTGATTTTTATGGTTTAATGAACTGATGGGAAATTGATTTATGTAGCGCAAGGAAGGCTCTTCATCTGAATCTCATAGCTCAGAGGACAAGAATGAAAACAGGATTAAAAGGGGATCAAAAATACCAAAGACAGTAAGTATTTTGTTTTGAGAAGTGTTCATTGGTATTGGCTAACTGATGGGAAATGGTGATTATATTACTAGTATTTAGGCTCAGAATCCAAATTTCATAGTTCATTCAAAGAAACTGAAAGCTCATTGGGGTTGGTGACGTCGGAATAAGATTTTTTTTTTGAAGGAGAAAGAAGAAGAAATTGAGGAGTCAAACATAACATCATCTTTGGTGAGTGTTGATTTTTTTAATGAGATTAGAATTGTGGCTAACTAATTTTTGATTTTAGGAAGTGAATTACGTAAATCAAATACCTGAGAACTTACATAAGTTCTTGATTGGGGTTTGGGATCCTGTTGGTGATGGAAATAGTGGATTTAGATTCATTGCTAAATTAATTGGGTATGATGAGCTTATACTTTTTCAACTTATAAAACAAATGATTGAAACATTAATGAAAAATAAGAGGTGTTAACCTAAGATCCTTAGGGGAATTAAATACTTTGAAAATATAGAAAAAAAGACTTTATTTTGATGACATCAATGAGAAGATTACCTCTTGCAAAAAGCTTTGAAAGTTGAACATGAGTCATATAATAGCAGATACTTATGGGAGACCAATATGTTTCAGATAATTGGATTCATGTTGTACTGATACACCTATGAAAATTGGTGCAAAAGAAAAATAAGATCCTATGTTCATTTGCTTTGTTAACAATAACCATTGGGTCCAGCTTTTACTTAAGGGAGATGAGATTCCAATCCCGCCCATAGTTTCCAAAATGTATTAAATGATTTCTCAAGAAGCAGCTTATTGGGTTCATCACCTCCAAAATCAAATTGAGTTTTATTCTAAATTATACATTAATTTCATCATTTGGATTTGTTTTCAAATGCTGATATTTCAATTTTATTAATATAAAGGGTTCTCACATATTGAACATCATTATGTTGAGTGTTTTGATTTAACATCATTATGATGAGTGTTTTGAATTTGATTCTATTGGTCAGTCAGTTCAACTTGTGTTGGGCTGATCCCATCATGAGCAGTATTCTTACTTCTTGTGATGGGATCAGCTTGACACAAGTTGAACTTGGTTTTTTTTGGTTTTTTTAATTTAGGTCTGGCCAAGATACTTGTTATTTTTTGGTAATTTTACTTTAGGCCTACTTTAGGGCAGGTAAAAAAACTTGTTATTTTTTGGCACTTTTACTTTAGGGGTAGTCACAAGTTGAACTTGTATTTTTCGGCCCTTTTACTTTAGGGCTAGTCAAGTTGAAATTTTATTTTTTGGGAATTTTACTTTAGGGCTATTCAAGTTTAACTTAATTGTATTTTTTCAGGCGCTAGTCAATTTGAACTTGAATATTTCCAGGCCTTTTTCATTTTTGTTGCTTTTTTGGTACTAATATATTTTCTTTCTTTGTTCCTTTTTGGTGTTTTTCTTAATAAATGAAAGGACGGCCTAAATGGAAATATTTATTTATTTTTATTTATTTTGATTACTTTTTATTTATTTCTGTTTATTTTTATCTATTTTTATCTATTTTTATATATTTCTATCTATTTTTATTCATATTTATTTATTTTTATTTCTGATTATTTTTTCTTATTTTTCTTATTTTTTTTATATTTTAAATGTTTTTTTTTGTGGCGCCAAATTAATTTTTGAGGGTCCATTTGCAACCAGCCTTGGTTACGACCGGCCGTTCACAACTTTATAAATTAGCAAGCGGCCGTTTGCAACCCAAAATTGGTCGCAAGTTGCGCCACGCGACCCATTTTAGGTGGTGAACACGGGTTGCGACGTCGAGAATTTAAAATTGGCGTATATCATTTTAAAAAGGTCTTAAAATTTATGAAAATTCTGAATTTGAGTAGTAAATATAATATTACTAGGTTCCACAGAAAATAGTTGTAGAAGACTTTTCTCTAATGGCACCTGTTTTGGAAAACAGATCTGTGAAAATGTGTGAACAATCAAGTAAATATATTTCAAAGCAAGGCCAGAAGTACTGAAAGAAAAACAACTTGGGACAGGAATTTGAGAGAAATTGAAATTTTAAGAAGAATTTTCTTACCCAAGGAGTTTTTCAAAAGTATTCAAAGAGATCACAACACAGGAAAATTGAAAGAAATCAAATAAATGGGAGTAGGAATAGATGAAAATATTCTGTGAGAATGATGTGAGACGGCTTGAACAGGTGATTTTTCAAAATTACAGAATTAGAGGTATCTCACTGCTAGAAAGCTTGAGGATGATTGGATTTGATTTGGTCAACCAGGTATTTGGACCAAGGGAGACAGTGGCCAATTGGTAGATGAGATTGTAGGAAGAAGAAAAGAGGAAAGAAAGTATAGGATGGGATGACAATAATGGATGGTGAGGGTAGCAGAAGGAAAAGCAAAGATGGATCAAGAGTTAATGAGATGGCTTTTGCTTGAGATCATGGAGGCAGATAGTGAAGCAGAGAGAGGAGACTGAGCTGGGCAGAACTTAGATTTGGAGTAGCAGGGGGAACACAGAGAGGTCAAACAGATATGATCCTGATTTCAATCATCCCAATTTTCTTCCATGTCTAGGAGTGAGATTCAACTATTCTTGAAGAGAGTTTGATGAAAGATGGTTGATGGCAAGTTTAGTAAGGGATTCAGCAATCATGCTGTTGGAGGTGATGAGAGTAGTGAGGAGATTGCCAGTATTTCTGTTCTTTCAGCCATTTGATTTGAATGTTTACATGCTTCTTTGAGCTGTGATGGGAGTCAATGTTAACCAGTTTGTGGAGTGATTTGTTTCTAATAAACAAGCAGTGAGTTGTTTTGAGGTGGGGGTTTAGATTGAAGAGGGGTTTTGAAAGCCATATTTTTTCTTGCATTGCCACCAGGAGTGCCTTAATTTCTTCTTTGGTAGCTGAGAGAGATATTTATGTTTGAAGATTGCTGTTCCATGCAATTAGACAGCCATTAATTAGAATGATTAAGCAAGAATTTCTCTTTGTTTTTATATCTGCTTTCAGAATTGCTGCAGCATATGATGTCATACTTGAAGCTAGGAGGGAAAAAGTTGAGGGATAGGTGTTTGTCTGTGTTTATGTACCTCCACGGATGTTTAGCTTGATACTAGTGGGTGATTCCAGGAAAATTGTTGAATCTTGAGAGGATTGATAAGGCATAGGAGGGTTTGGGTCTTGGTTCACTTTCTATGAAGTTAAATTAGCCAGTTTCAGAAAAATAATTTACACCAAGATCCAGGAGTTTCTTCTGTTACTCATTGGTGGCTGGCGCCAGCTTGATGTTGGGAATAATTGGGGTAGATTTTGGTTTGGACTTTTCCAGACCCAATTTTTTGAGCGCAGCTTTTATTTGCCTTGATTGATGAATGAAGAACTTCACATCTTTTGAAACAAGATGGTTTCCAAGTATTTTTGTCAAAGGGCCCTTGTTGGAGGAATCTAAAATGATGAGGAGATTGTCAAAATAGAAAAATATGTAGATTATTGATGATTGATGAATGTATAGGCAGGGATTTGATTAGGATGATTTAAAATTTTTGGACTGAAGCAAGTTATTCAGCTTGTTACACAAGCTCTTTGGAGCTTGCTTGATGCATTAAAGGGATTTATTTAGCTTGAGATAGGGGTAGTCAGATCTGTAAACTTTGGGAAGTTTTATGTAGCTATCTTTTTTGAGGGCAGAATGAAGGAAGGAAGATTTGATGTCCATCTGAAAAATGCTCATTTTGTGGTGTAGAGCATACACTAACAGAGTGCGGAGGGTGGTTATCTGACCAGTTGGAGTGTAAGTTTCTCTATAATTGAAGAACTCAAGCTGTCTGAATCCTTGGATTCAGAGGTGGTATTTGTAGATGATGCAGGTTCCATTGGGAAGTTCTTTTATTTGTAACACCCAGATTTTTGAGAGGGAACACTTTCCCAAGGGAATGGAGTAGAAAACCTCCCAGATATTAAATCTTTTGATCCTTTCAGTCTTGGTTTTCATGGGATCCATTGAGTGAGTTTATTGGGAGATCTTAAGAATTTGTTGTAGTTTTTTTGAAAAGTGACAGCAAGGAAGCCAAACAAATTTGGGGGTTCCAGGAGGAATTGGTCTTGGAGGATTCTTGTTGAGGAGGATTTTAGAGGAGGATTAACCATTATTTCATTATAGTTGGAGGGAGATTGGTCATTGGAGGATGGTGAATTTTTTGCGGTGTTACAGAAAATCTGAGGGGGAGAATCAATGGGGTATGATGGATGCTTTGGCAACTGATTGGGCATGGAGGGATGAGCAATTGAGGACAAGGGGGGAAAAGGAGATTTACAAGGAATGGTATTTGAGGATTTTAACACATCAGTAAGAGTTTTGTCTAGAGATAAAAAAGGATTGAAAGTAGAATTGGAGGAGCAGGGATTTTGGGGATCATGAGGGGTATTTTCAAATATTTTAACACAATTAGATTGGATAAAGTTCTGGTTTTTTGACAGAATGTCCATCAATAGTTAAGATTAAAATAAAATACTACCAGGATGCCTTTGAGTCCTTTTTTGTCAAACTTTGATCCAAATTTATTCTTTTTAAGGAGGATGGCTTTGGATCCAAGGTTTCTGACGAGGGAGAGTTTTGGTTGGGTGGAATGCAAGAGTTTGAAAGTAGATATTTTTTTGAGTTTGGAGGGTAAAAGATTGAGGAATTTGTAGCAGCTGGAGATGATTTCTTCCCAGAGCTCAAGTGAATTGACATGTTTATCATGGTGGTCCCAACAGATTTGAAGAGAGATCAATAGGTGTGTTTGGCTATGGGATTGTGTTGAGGGGTGTATTGCTTGGAGTTGGAGTGGAGTATCCCTTTATTGGCAAAAAAATTTGATATTCTGTTGTTGAATAATTCTCTTCCATTGTTGGAGTGGAATATTTTGAGGTTCTTTTGGAATTGATTTGAGTACAATTGGAAAAAATTTATTATTTCTTTGGCACTGTCTGATTTAAATTTGATGAGGATGCAATCCTTGAATTGGGAGTAGCTGTCTGTGAGAACAAGAAAGTAAATATATCTGGTTTTGGAGGGAGGTGGGATGGGTCTGCAGAGGTCAGCATAAATCTTTTCAAACTTTTCTCCTCCCTGGGGGACGAATCCTTTAAGGGTGGTTTGTTTTATCTTCTCCAGTGCGCACAAATACCAGTCAGAATTACTGTTGAATTTCTGAAATAATATGGATAATTTAATAACAAAGAGGGCTATTCCAACGTTTATATCAGCAGGAAGTTAAAGAAAGAACTTTGAGGTGAAAGAAATCAATAAAGAAAACCAACATCTGAGAACTGTTTTAGACTTGATGTTTGACAACAACTAGGTTGGAGATGATTGATGACATGAAGAAAAGAAAGTTGAGGAAAAGGTGGAAAGGTTCTTTTGGGAGAAGAAGATGTGAAAGATTAGGTTTGAGAGCACAGACACAATGATGATGAGTGACAGACTTACCAGTCAAGTTATTTATGAGCTAGATATGGAAGAGTTGACATTTGGTTTGACGGATAAGATGTTTGTGAGAAGGATGAGAAAAGGAAAGAAGAGAAAAGAGAAGATAAGAGAAAGAAAAGAGTAGAAGATCAGAAGTTGAATTTTGGAGTCCCTGCGGTGAGATTGATCTGAGTTGGTTGGTGATGTGGTTTGATGATGAATTGGTTGATTTTTCTGTTGAAGGAGGTTGATTGGATGGTAGTTTTCTTCTGGGACAGTGCGTCCTCTTCTCACTTGTTGAGGTAAACTTGGGAAATAGAAGGAAGATGATGACAGAGAAGTGAAATGTAGAGAAAAAGTGTGACAGTTGAACGGAGAGCGGATGAGGGCGCAGAATGAGGTGAATTATTTGACACCCCCCTTGACTGGTAAGATTGAAAAATTAGAAGAAGTGAAGGAAGGATTGATTAATTGAAGAAGTAGGGAAAGAGAGGGAAGAGGTAGAGCCTTGGTTAGTCCGTAGGCTTTCATTTCAGAAGCTGTTATCAACTCAATGGAAAGATTTCCTAGTTTGAGTTCTTCATGAATCGCTTTTGTTTTGATGTCAATGTGACGAGTTTTAGAGTTGCATCCAAAAATTTTTAATTTTTCATCAAGAACTTTATTATCAATGAAGTGGCGACTCGGTTCTATTTCTTTCTTCCAGATTTTGGCCACAAGCCCTCTCATCCATATGGCTTTGAGAAATGAATCAACTAGCGGATTAAGTTTGGCTTCTGTCGTTGAATGTGTGACATTCTGGTGTCTGTAGCTGCTCCAATAGATGAGTGAATTAAAAAGAAGAGAAAGATGTCCCCATTGGGAGCGTCTGGTTTCTATATCATTGCTCCAGGTTGCGTTGCTGTAACATTGAATTTGAGTGTTGGAATTATGTACTTGCAGCGTGAGTTTCAAATCTTTTGTAGCCTTGAGATATTTCCAGCATTGTTTTACCTCTCTCCAATGGCAAATCCCAGGCTTCTCACAGAATCTTGCAAGGCTAGAAACTGCAAAACAGAGATCCTTTTGGGTAAGGCAAGAGATGTAGTTGATTAGAAATACGGCTGATCTGTAATTGATATTCAGGGCCTTAAATTCTTCATGTTCTTCATCAGAGGCTGGAGTCGAATTGACATTTGAAGTCAAGGGAACAGACAAAGGCTTGCAATCTATGATTTTCAATTCTTCCAAATCATTTTTGATGTGTTTAGGTTGTGAGATTAAAATCTTGTTATCAATTTGTTTGTATTTCATTCCGAGAATAGTGTTTGGATCATGGTGGCTTGAGTTAGGAAATCTTTTTAAGAAAATTGTTCTGAAAGTTGTTGCTGAGTCCAAGCAGCATAAGATCATCAACATGAAAGAAGAGAACGGAATTGGAGCTAGAATGGATGTATAGACAGGGATCAGATATGGATTTGTGGAATCCTTGTTTGCGGATCCAAGAAGTGAGGGTGTTAAACCAATTTGTGGGAGCTTGCTTTAGAACTTAAAGAGATTTTCGAAGAATAAGAATCCCTGATTTTCTTTTTGATCCTTTAGGTTTTCTGATGATTAATTTATCAGTTAAGGGTGCGTGGAGAAAAGCACTCTTAACGTCGAATTGAGTAATAGGGAGAGAATGGAATAGACCAAACAAGAGAGAAATTTGTAGAGAGGTGGCTATTCCGGTGGGAGAAAACATATCTTGATAATCCAATCCATAAATTTGATCAAATCCTTGAACACACAATCAACTTTTGTAGACAAGAGGATCTCCATGGAAATTATCCTTCAAATGGTATGCCCACGTAGTATTGAGGGGATTTTCCGGTTCTGGACCATCATAATCCTCCTACACTTCCAAAGATTTGATACCGTTGAGTTCAATATGCATGGAGTTGTCCCACTTGAGAGAGTCTGAGCATCTTTTTGCCTGTTTTTAGGATTTGGGAACGTAATAGTGGTTATATCCATATAGTTGGGGTGGATTCAAAGTTGATCTGTTACAAATATTATACCCAGGTACAAGTTGTTGTGCAAGTTCTTCAAAAATGTTTGATTCTGAATTAGCTGACAGAGTGTCAGGAAGATTAGAAGTAGGAGTGAATGAAGATTTTTGGTCTTCAGTAGGTGAATTGTTGAAGTCATCATTGACTGAAGGAGTGATGGAAGAGTGTTTGTTGGAGAGAATAGGAAAATCGTAATTGATTTTGAGAAACTTTATGTCTTAGTGGGATTTGAAGTAGAGGGATACTGGGAAGGAATTTTGTTTTTGAGAATTTTAACTTTTTTAGAAGAGATAATGGAATTGTCAGGTTTTAAAATACGATAAGAAAGAGAATTGGGGTTGTAACCCACAAGGGTACCAGGTAGACCTTGATCTTTGAAATTTTTGCCACGACTGACTTTGTAATCAAGATATAATACCTTTGACCCTATTTGGTGAAAGTAACTGATAGGGAGTGATTTCCCAGAAAATATCTGGTATGGAGAAGGGAATTTGGGAGATTTGGGAATTTGGTTTAAGGAAAGACAAGCTGACTTAGAAACTTCCACCCAAAGATTCAGAGGAAGCTTAGAGCTTCTTAGAGTAGCACAAATGGATTCTGTAATGGTTCTGTTTTCTCTTTCAATTTCTACGTTATGTTTGTGATGGTACAGTTCAGAGATGAGGTACTGGATTGATTTGGTCTTGAAGAAATCCTTAAGTTTGGATGAAGCTAATTCACCACCACCATCAGTGCAAATTGACGCAGGGTATCTGTTTTCTTTTTGTTTTTTGTGATTGAGAATAGTAATGATTTTTTGAAATGCATCAGATTTATACTGAAGAGGGATGGCTGAGATATAACCCAAATGTTGTCTTTAACCAACAGTATGTAGTTCATATTTTTTCTTGCAGATGGAGAAACGGGACCAATCAAATCCAGATGGAGTTGTTCAAAAGGTTTTGAAGAAGGGTTTGAAGAGTTTTTGAAGGAGGATTTGGTGATTTTGGACTACACACAGTCCTCACATTGGAAATTTGAGAGCGTGTTGGCTTGGATATAAGGCACAAGGTCATTGAGACAATATGGACTGGCATGTCCAAAAGATTGATGTAGATATTTGAATTGATTGAGATTTGAATCCTTGAGCAAAAGATGACAGAATCTGTTGTTTTTTCCTATGCATGATGGAGGATTGAGGATAAAAAGATTTTCTTGGATGAATCCCAAGAAGGCTGGTTTTGAGTGGGACATAAGAGAAAATTGATTTTGGAATGAGGAGAGAAAGCATTTTTTTGAAAAGATTAGTTCTCTGGGACTGATCAGGTTTACTACAATGTTGGGAACAAATAGGCAGTTGGTGAGTTTAACTACGGAATTTTTCCAGCTGAGTTTTACAGTTCCTTTTCCTTTGATAGAAAGTTTGGCATTTTCCTTTCCAGTGTTTATGAAGGCATTGCCAGCGCTTTCTTTGAGATAATTGAAGAAATCCAGTGATTTGAACATATGACAGGAAGCACCCGAGTCTAGGATAATTCTATTGAGCAGATTTATTTCTTGAATCCAAGTGGTGAGGACAGTTACGTAGTGAGCGACTTCCTTCGTTTTAGGGTTGGAATTGAACTGAGCTTGCCATTTTTCTTGGGATTCCTTCCACCAATTGGGCGCCAGATGTTCGTGAAGATGCCAAAATTTGTCGGCTGAGTGGTCAGGAGATTGGGGATTATGGAATCCTCTCTTACATCTAAGTTCTTTGGGAACTGGCTTCTTGAAAGGCCAAGACAAAATAAGTGCTGTGTTGCTGATTTTTGTTTCCTTTGATTTGACCTTGGATTCATTGTCTAGTTGAACAATATGATTAAGCACAAGGTCCATGGTAACTATCTTATCCAAGTGCATGATCTCTTGATGGAAAGAGTGTAGTGAAGGTGGAAATTTAAAGAGAACAAGAAGGGAGAGGATGTTGTCTAGAAGATTGATTCCCATGTCTACCATTTTCTTCAAGGAGGTATTGGTTTCTGTGATGAAAAGATTGATGGATTTGGGTTTGAATTGTTGGTAAATAAATTCATTAAAGATCCAAGCTCGATTTGCGGTTTGGGAGGAGGCGGAACGTTCTTTGATAGTTTTCCAGAGAAGCCTAGCCAAGGAGATGTTTGCCAAGTTGACTACAATTTGGTGAGTGACAGCATCAATGCGTGAAAGGAGAATTACTCGGGTTTCCATGTCGTCGTTAGAATTGAGATTTTTGGAATCATCCTCTAGGGCTTCCTTGACTCCTTTAAGTTCCAGAAACATTGTCATCTTTTCCTTCCATATAGAATAATTTTCATCCAATAGAATAGGTACGGCTTCAAGCGCTGCTTTGAGAATGATTTGTTGGAAACCATTGTTACTAGATCCCTCCATGGCTGAATTTGATTAGATTAGTGGGACAGATGTTTGGCTTTTAACCATGTTGAATTGCTGAAATAAGGTGGATAATTTAATAAAAAATCGGGCTATGCCAATTTTTATATCAGTAGGAAGTGAAAGAAAGAACTTTGAGGTGAAAGAAATCAATAAAGAAAAACACCATCTGAAAACTGGTTTAGACTTGACGTTTGAAAACGAATAGGTTGGAGATGATTGATGACATGAAGAAAAGAATGTTGAGGAAAATGTGTAAAGGTTCTTTTGGAAGAAGAAGATGTGAAAGATTAGGTTTGAGAGCACAGACACGATGATGATGAGTGAAAGTCTTACCAGTCAAGTTATTTATGAGCTAGATATGGAAGAGTTGAAATTTGGTTTGACAGATAAGATTTTTGTGAGAAGGATGAGAAACAGAAAGAAGAGAAAAGAAAAGATAAGAGAAATAAAAGAGTAGAAGAGCAGAAGTTGAATTTTGGAGTTGTCGCTGTGCAATCGATCTGAGTTGGTGGGTGATGTGGTTTGATGATGAATTGGTTGATTGTTCTGTTGAAGGAGGTTGATTGGATGGTATTTTTCTTCTGGGACGGTGCATCCTCTTCTCACTCGTCAAGGTAGACTTGGGAAATAGTGTTAAGTTTAGAATTCAATTTCTTATGACTAAAAACCAGCAGACTTTAGATAGAAGTTAGAGACATGAAGGCTTAGGTCAAAAATAATAGAAAAAGAAAATAAGAGTAAAAGAAACACCAACAGGTTGGACTATGTTAAGTTGAGAAGAAGAGATGAGCACGGAAACAGTAGATGAGGCACGTGGAGACAGGATGAAGGCTATAATCCACCATGCTATTTTTTTAGAGTTTGCCCTAGCTTATTAATCTTTGGAAAGTGAATTCTTACCAGGAAGACAACTTGAAAGAGATATTCAGATTGAAGCGATTTTGTCGAGTGATTGAGACAGATTAGAGATTGAGAACTGGATAGGTTGACTATTGTACAAAGGTTGGGTTGATTAGGTGTGGATAAGCTTGACGAGACGTAAGTGAAAAGGAATAACAAAAATAGATAAAGAATTGAAATAATCAAAGAAAAGAAGATGAAAAAAAAAGGAAGAAGAAAAAAAAGAAGCGACCCCAAAAGAAAACAAACAAAGCAGAGTCTCCTCATGATGAGGTGAGAACTAAGTATTGATTGTAATCCGCCCCCGGTGGCCCCGAATCAGAGAGTGTCTCCGGGGCTTATTATCTCTCGTAGTAGAGTATACACACTCATCATTGAAGTGTACGCGCACTTAGACTTAGGATAGAAACTAGAAATAGTTTTGTGAATCTTGACATTCTTAACACTCCCCGTGACTGGTAAGAGTGCTACTGATCTTGAAGATACCTAGAACTAAGAAAAAACTTTTTTTTGAAGAAGTCTTAAGGAGTCTATAAAGGAGGCTTTCGTGAGAGAATCCACTACCATGGAGTGACTGGGAATCAGGATGAGATTGAAATCTTGATGTGCAAAATCTTCGCGTAATCCTTTAGTTTTTATATCTATGTGTCGTGACTTAGAATGGGAGCCAAATTTCTTGATCTTATTGTCCAGACCTTTATTATCAATGTACAGCGTAGGTTTTGATTCCAGAGTATGAGATATTTCCGCGACGAGGTGTTTGATCCATTTTATTTCTAAATAACATTCGAGTAGCGCATTCAGTTCAGACTCACTAGAGGAATAAGTAATGTTTTGCTGCCTAATGGAGTTCCAGACAACTGGACTTCCATGATGAAAGATTATGAACCCAGTTTGAGACTTGCGGAAGACAGGATTGTCGCCCCAAGTTGCATCGCTAAAGCATGATAGTGCATCTTGAGCAGAATTGTATTTGATTGTAAGTCTGAGAACTTGAGTCGTCTTGAGATATTTCCACACTTTTTGCACTTCTCTCCCGTGGCTCATACCAGGCTTAAAATTAAATCTGGCCAGACTTGAAACTGAGAAGGAAATGTCTGGTCGCGTATATTGAGATAGATGGTTAAGTAGTCCAATAGCTGACCGATAGTTGATGTTCAGCTGACAGAATTGGGCATGATCATCATCTGAGGCAGGTTCGAGGTGAAGATTTTGAGTTAGAGGAGACTGTACTTCCTTGCAAGATGATAGACCAAGCTCTTCAAGTGCGCAAGCGATATGATTTGGTTGGCTAAGGAGGATTCTGTCATCCTCAACCTCCATGAGCACTCCAAGTATAGTGTTTGGAGGATGAAAGGAAGAATTTTTGAATCGATCCAGAAAACTGCATTCGAAGGTGTTGGAGTTACCTACATGTATCAGATCGTCGACATGAAAATAGATAATTTCTTGAGTCTTGCTGTTGATATACAGACATGGATCGCTGGTTGATTCACGATACCCTTGAGATTTGATCCAGGCAGTTAAGGTTTCATACCAATTCTTGGGAGATTGTTTCAACCCATATAATGATTTCTTCAATTTCAGATATGGAGATTTGCGATTAGATGCTTCCTGAGTTTTTATGATGACAGTTTCATCAAGGGGAGCATGTAAAAATGCACCCTTAACATCAAATTGAGTAAATTTCATTTTTTCTTTCAGTTGATGTAGAAGTGCCAGACAAAGAGAGCCAATCTTCCCAGTCGGTGCCCAGGTTTTGTTATAGTCAACTCCAAGAACTTGATTGAAACCTTGAACACAGAGCCAGGATTTATATTTGGCCAGTTCTCCGTGGCAGTTCTGCTTAACCTTGAATACCCACGTAGTGTTTAGAATGTTATCTGGTGTTTCGTAATAGTCTTCCCACACTTCTTGTAGTTCTATAGATTCTAATTCGTCTTCTGAAGCTTTTTTCCATTTCGGCCACTCGGAACACTTACAGGCCGCCTTATAGGAAGGTGGCTCATAGTAGTGGTGGAAGCCGTATCTCTGAGGCTTCCTGATCTCTCGTTGCGGCCTTTGAGGTATGGGTGGACAGACGGGTTCTGGAGACACCGGTTGAGTTGAAGGTGGAGAATCTAAACATTCAGCTTCCTCTCGTTCTGGTTCTGATTCCGATTTGGTGAGATTGTTATGTGGTTCCCGAAAATTAAATTTCTTGTCGGCGGAGGAAAATTTGAGGTTGTTACGTGTGTTTTGGGAATTTTATTCTCTATTGGTGGTGGAGAGATCAGATTCTTCTGGTTCTGAATTTTCTTGAGCAAATATGTTGAGACCAGGTGATTCAAGAAGAGGAAATTTAGAAAGTTGATTCTTGAGGAACTGAACATGTTTGGTTTCACAAACGGCACCAGATGAGTTTAAGATAAGATAAGAATGAAAAATAGGATTGAACCCAGCTAGTATTCCCTCTAGCCCCTTTTTGTCAAACTTTCTTCCTTTTTGCAGAAGATTTCCAAGGTAGATTACGGGCAATCCTAAAGGTTTTAAGTAGTTAGCTGGGAGTTCCTTTTTGAACATGAGTTCCCAAGGGGATAGGTTATTACCTTCCCTAGGGATATGATTCAACATGAAGCAGCAACTTCAAATTATGATATGCCAATAGTACTTTGGTATTCTAGATGATGAGAAGGTGGCGCGGGCTGACTCAATAATAGTTCAATTAGCCCGTTCTGCTCGGCCATTGTGTTGAGAATGGTATGGTTCGGAGGTGAGTAATTTGATGTGTTTTGATTTTGCAAAATCCCTCAATGTTCTGTTTGTAAATTCAGTCCCTTTGTTGGAGAAAATTTTGCTTGGATAATGATTGAGTCTTTTATATTTGGTCTCTAGGAGATTAATAATCACGTCCGGGGTTTCCTCCTTGGATGATAGTGGAAAAGCAGACAGATATCCAGTGAAGTTATCGACCAGAGTCAAGACGTAGCGGTGACCTTCCTTTGATTGGGGAGTGATTGGTCCCACTAGATCCAAGTGGATCCTTTCAAGAGGTTTTGAAACGGGTTTTGATGTAGATGAGAAGGGTGATCTGGTTATTTTGCTTTTAACAAAACTGTCGCACTGAAATTTGTCTAATTCTTCCTTGGAGAAGCAGTCTTTTAGAATGGACTTGAGGGTTGAGATCAAAGCATGTCCGTACATCTTGTGGAGATCAAGTAGTGAATGTATTCCAGTGGAGGTGTTAAGATTGACTGAAAGATTCTCGCCAGCTATTTGAGGTTTCTCTATGACAAACAGGTTGTCTCGAATCAGACCTTTCAAAACGGTTTTGCTGTCTTGAGTGATAAAGAATCAATCTTGCTCCTGATGAAGACTACATCCCTTTTTTGCTAGAAGGCCTGGGCTAATCAAGTTGACAACGATGTCAGGTACATTCATGCAATTCTCGAGAGTTATAAAAGATTTGTTCCATAAAAGTCTAACCGTGCCTGTTCCTCGGATTTGAAGATTGGCTTCAAGCTTGCCTGTCTTAATTTCTTCGGGCTAATTCTGAAGGTTGATCGACAATGAGTATTTTAGATCATTAAATATATGGATGTTTGCACCAGAATCCAAGAGAAGATGAGGAGATTTGTCCGCGTTGATCCAGAGAGTGAGCAGAGCGTGGTAATTAATGGCGGGTCCTTTCTGGACTCTGTTCTTCCATTTGTTTTTCTGTTCTACCCACCAAGCAGGCGCAATCTGAGGATGGAGATGAAAACACAAAGATTCGGCATGAGGAGCGTTTGGGTCATGGTAACCTTCCTTACACCAAATTCAAACCTTCTTATTGTTTCTTTCAGTCTTGCTCTTTGTTGTCAGTAGAGTGACATCTGGAGTGTTTTTTGTTACTTTCAATTGTGCCTTTCGTTCGTTGTTATATTGTGTTAGAGGATTGAATACTACATCTACCGTTAACAATTTCTCTACGTGCATTATTTGTTGTTTAAGGTTTTCTAAGATGGGTGGAAACTTGAATAGTACTAAGTAAGCTAAGATATCTCCTGGTAACTTGATACCAACGTCTGCCATGCGTGTGAGAGTTTTTTGAATATCGGTTATAAATCCCTCTATTGCTTGTTTGTTAAAGGGAGCGTGGAGAAATTGGTTGAAGATTTGAGCCCTGTTCGCGGTTTCTGATGAAGCAAATCGTCGAGTGATCTCCTCCCAGAGAAGTTTAGATGAAGAGATATTCGTCGCATTAACCACATTTGCATGAGTGGTACTATTGAGTTTAGACAGAATAATTGCTTGTATTTCCCGGTCTTGTTTAATTGATTGTTGATCTGAGCTTCCAGTTATAGCGCCTTTGATGTCTTTGAGATTGAATAGCATCATCATCTTGTCTCTCCAAATGGAGTAGTTGTCTTTGTTGAGAGGAGGGATAGCATTGACAGAGGCTTTGAGCGCAACTTTATGAAAATAGTTGTTGACCCCAGCTGGTTCGTTCATTTTTGAGTAGGTAGAGTCGTCCTTTTGGCTTTTTACCGTGTTAAGTTTAGAATTCAATTTGTTATGACTAAAAACCAGCAGACTTTAGATAGAAGTTAGAGACATGAAGGCTTAGGTCAAAAATAATAGAAAAAGAAAATAAGAGTAAAAGAAACACCAACAGGTTGGACTATGTTAAGTTGAGAAGAAGAGATGAGGCACGTGGAGACAGGATGAAGGCTATAATCCACCATGCTATTTTTTTAGAGTTTGCCCTAGCTTATTAATCTTTGGAAATTGAATTCTTACCAGGCAGACAACTTGAAAGAGATATTCAGATTGAAGCAATTTTGTCGAGTGATTGAGACAGATTAGAGATTGAGAACTGGATAGGTTGACTATTGTACAAAGGTTGGGTTGATTAGGTGTGGATAAGCTTGACGAGACGTAAGTGAAAAGGAATAACAAAAATAGATAAAGAATTGAAATAATCAAAGAAAAGAAGAAGAAAAAAAAAGGAAGAAGAAAAAAAAGAAGCGACCCCAAAAGAAAACAAACAAAGCAGAGTCTCCTCATGATGAGGTGAGAACTAAGTATCAATTGTAATCCGCCCACGGTGGCCCCAAATCAGAGAGTTTCTCCGGGGCTTATTATCTCTCGTAGTAGAGTATACACACTCATCATTGAAGTGTACGCGCACTTAGACTTAGGATAGAAACTAGAAATAGTTTTTTGAATCTTGACATTCTTAACAAATAGAAGGAAGATGATGACAGAGAAGTGAAATGTAGAGAAAAATTGTGACAGTCAAAGGGAGAGCGGATGAGGGCGGGGAATGAGGTGAATTATTTGACAATTACCCCAGCTTAGATTTGGGAAGTGTTGCAATATGAGAATGGTAGTGTTGGAATTGATGTGACCAAATTTTTTGTGGAGTTGGGATAAGGAGATGAGGGAGATAGATTCAGATGTAAAGGAGTTGGTTTATTTGTCAATGAAGAGAATATTTTCCTCAATGCGGCCTTCTATAACAGTCCTCTCCTTGAGCATTATGCAAAACTTGTTGGTTGAGATCAGTTTGAGTGAACATCCTCCCAGAATCAGTTGTCCAAGGGATACCAGGTTTACAGAAATTTTGGGAACTAGGAGTGAGTTCTTGAGCTTCAGGTTGGTATTTAATGTGGTGATAAAGGCAAGGCTGGTTACAGTGACTGAAATGGAACCTCCTGACTTCCCTTCCTGAATGACAATATCATTTTCACTGATTTTCTTGAAGCAGCAAGGAGAGTTGAACATGCTCTGAGAAGCTCCCAATTCTAGGATGATTTGATTCCTGTCAATTTGAGTGCAGTGAGTCATGGCAAAGGTGAAAGCAAGATGAGCGGAATCCTTATTTGTTGGATTTGTTTTGGATTGAGTGTGCAATCACAAGGATTGGCTTGTCCTGAGATGTGAAAAAAACCATTAGTATTGTTCTTTTGGGTGATTGGACTGTGGGTTTTTCCATTTTGACTTGAATTTCAGAGCTTCCTGTTGCATTAAAATTGCCACGGCTTGCAATCCTGATGCAGATTTGTTTTTTACTTGAATGAGGTGTCAAATTACCACTTATCCGTTGATTTTTCTGCTTTCAAGAGATTGAGTGATTGCAGTCCTAAGGTGACTGAGTTTTGGGAGTAATTTTTATAGGAGAAGTTACACAATTATTTCCTCATCCATCTTGAGTCCTATTTCAGAAATCTGAATCAGGCAGGCCTTTGCTTTTGTAATGAATATTTTGATGTGCCTGGGATTTATTTTTAGGTTAAGGAAGTTTAAGAATACTCATGATCAATTTGTGGTATGGGATAAGGAAAAGAATTTGTTGATAACTTTCCAGAGCTCTATGCTGTTATAAATATGGTGCTCCTTTACACAGTTGAAGTAGTTTTTTTGTCCAATTTTTCCACAATGTAGCACACAATTTCAAGATCTATGTTGGTTTGGCACTTTTCCTGTTCCAAGGATTTGATACATTGAATGATCCCCTTGAGTGAGAATATGGTGAGGATCTTGGATCTCTAGAGAGAGAGTTTCAGTTTATTAGGATTGGGGATTGAATTGTTTAGGGTATTCAGAAGGGATGAGTTCAAATCTGCTGGTCTGGGAGTTCCCATGTTTTTTTCAGTCAATTGGCCTTGGCTTTTAACTGTGAAGGATTATGTGACTATATTTCAAAGCAAGACCAGCAGGAATAAAAGGAAAACAACTTGGCACAGAAATTTGAGAGAAATGTAATTTTTTAGGAATTTTCTGACCCAAGAAGCTTTGCAGAAGTAGTAAAAGACATCAAAAGACAGGAAAGTCTAAAGAAATGAAAGAAATGGGAGTAGGTATAGATTAAAATATTCTGAGAGAATGATTTGAGAAGGAATTAAAAGTTGATACTTCAGAATGAAATAATGAGAGTTATCTCCCTTCAAGACCGCTTGAGGATGATTGGATTGGATTTTTAATATACTATTAAAAAAATTGCTAGACATCAATATTTTTGTTACATACTAAGAAAACTAATTATTTAAAAATATTACATGAATACCCATGAATTATATTTTTAATTATTTATTTTAGTAAATCAACTGGAACTTGTAAATAAGGAGTAAAATCAATATCATGAATTTACTCCAGTTATTTCATACAAAATGAGAACCCACCTGACATCAGAATATCCGTAAGAATGTCTATTAAAATAATTATTAACTTACTGGGAGATTTGACTAAGGATAATCAATTCAATGATAAAGAAAAAGGACAGATTATTGTTATTCACACGTCCAAACATCAATTATGAAGTAGAATAATTCCCATACCCTTAGCCCCAGGCATCTGACAGGAAGGCAGCCACGGGACTACAGGCTGACAAGCTGACAGACAAAATGAGAAGCTAGGGTACCAAATAAGAGTACTACTACTAATATGGGGAAATACCACGTATGTAATGAATTTCCCCGTGGATAGTAGATAGTCTAGAAATACATAAGATTATATAAAAAAACTTGAATAAAATTTATACATATTTTTTATAAAATATAATAAAAAATACCAAAATGTCTAAAATAAGATAACTAAAGTTTGAAAAATATCTTCAAATACTTTGAAAATAAAGTTATGAGAATTTCAAGACATCAGTATCTCCGTGACATACTGAGAAAACTGACTTTGTAAAAATATGACATATATTCCCTTAGCTTATATGTTTAATTAATTATTTCAAGTAAATTAACAGAATTTTGAAAATAAGGACCAAAATCAGTATAGTATATTTTGATAATATTTTATAATAATTTGCAAGTGTGTTTTTAAGATTATTGATTATGGAATTAAAAACACGATAATATAAACACAATAATATAGATTATAAAGAAGGAGGTCCAATATAACTTCAAATTAAGTTATGAGTACTCAGATGTGTCCCAAATATTGAGATAGAGGTTGCTAATATGTTTCATTATTTGGGAAATAAAATATAGTAATTATTTTAATGCACAATCTCTACTCTGTATAGATAAATTGCATCAAGTTAATCTTATTCTTCTCTTGGAAGTATTAATGCTTTAAAATACATAACTGATCCTTGAGTGCGTCCCCACAGAGGGCCCAGAGATTAATTTTGAGGCATAAACCTTGTAACATCATTTCCAAGAGTATACATATGCTATATGTATAATATATTCCAAGATACCTGGAATAAGAGGTAAGTAAATTTCAAGGCTATCAAGGTATATGTAAGTTAAGGTATTTCATTTTTGAGGGTTGTTATGGGACTTCTACACTGTTCATTGGCTTTGTGGCCAAGTACTAGGATCAATTAGTTACCCATTTTTTATGTAAATTGTAGCCTTCAATTGAAAATCCACCCAAATGAGTACTAGGCCCTATTCCTCATTTTGTATGATTTAATGAGGTCTTCTGACATTGATGGCAAAACCAGGGAGATCCTATCACTCCCCTGATAATTCCTGGATTCCCCTGGGGGCTCCTGTTACCTCAAAAGATGAGGGTCTTTACCCTTTATCCCCTTTTCAGTTAATTATTATTTATAATTGATCCAATAATACAGCAATATTTAACAAGCCCGCTAACCTTAATCTCAAGAAGAATATTGAATGAGTTTTTAAACTTAATTATTAAAATCATGAAATAATCAATTTCTCAACCACAAGTTTGTGTTTTGTTATTTGGTTAGAGCCAGGTCCCTTATGTCTTTGAATAGATTAATGTGTGGACTTTTATTCTAAATACTCCTTCATTATTTAAGTTTTATTTTTTTAACAGTATTACTGTTGTAATAAGTAATTAACTGATTTAATTGTTTTTTTGTCTTATTTTTTCAGTTTTAACCACAGCCCTATTGTAGCAGTAGAGGTTAAATCCCAGACACATTTGGAGTTAGAGTGCTGAGCTAGAGGGTTATTCTTGCGTTTCATTCACCTGATTATGTTTTTTTTTGTGGTATCAAGCAAGTTTGTCTCAGTTTTTTTTTGGCTCATCATTTTTCTGTCATTGGAGAACCTTCTCAAGTGACCAAGTACAAGCTCTGGATCAATGATCCTGTCTGAGTGGGTTATTTGTTGACTAATGTTGTCTAAAGCTGGAGGCATTTCATTGAGAGTGGTGTATCCTTAAATTTCTTTGGGAATGGATATGCCCACTTTTTATAGATGATTGGTTGATCTCTTGAGTTGGGTGAGGAACTTCTGGATATTTATTTGGTTTAAGGTGATACAAAGAAATTCTTTTTATACCCTGGCTCTGTTAGATGCTTCAGAAAAGGCAATAAATTTCATAATTGACCTCCAAATAGCTTTTGAGACTTCCCTATTATATTGTTTAATGATTTTTGCATTGATGGGGCGCTAGCTTAAATGTTAGGATGGTTTCAGTGCTGATTTTGTTGATAAATGTCATTTTGTGGCCTGGGGAGTTGAGTGTATACTAACCCCTTGCAGTTCTAAGAATTTTTCCATCCTGTCTTTCAGGAGGGAGAATTTATCCATTTTTAGACATGGAATGCTTTTGATGGAGATCTTGAAGATGAACTTTGTCAATTCTTTTTTCTGTCTTTGCCTATTTAGTATGTTTCTTTCTATTTGGCTTGTTATTCCTCTTCTGCCTTCAGTTGGGCTTTCTTCAGTTGGGTTGGGTTTTCTTGAATCCGGTTTTTAGTTTGTTTGGTTGTGGGTGGATTATGAGTGGACTTTGAGGTTTTTGATTGTTTGGAGGAGGAATATGGTGGTCAACAAGGTGGTCTGCTGTTTTGATTAGGTTGTATTTCTTGATAATGACTTTCAACTAGATAATATTCCATTGAAAATTGGAACTTTTACCCACCAAAGGCTTTTTTATTAATAATCACACAAGGATCAAGCTTTCACAAAATTTTATTGCCTGAATGGAGTTTTCAGTTCATGTAGCCACTAAAAACAAATTCATTAATACTCAAAGCGGTATTGGACCTTCTTAAAATATTAGTTCATGAATGGATTCCTCATTCAATTTAGTTACCACAAAGACATTTATTAAAAATTCTAAAAATATTAGATCCCCCTAAATTATTATTCCATGAATGGATTCCTATGTCTGTTTCAGGTAGGGAATATTGCCAACCCCACCCACAGAACGCAACTCCTTAATTCAATTAAATACCACCAAATGCACTAAGTCTCAAGATTTAACAAAAGCCATCTAATGAAAAACTATCATATATTTCACAAGGGATTTTCTGCATGTAAAATTGAAAATAAAAATAGAATAAATTAAATTAAAATTAAAATTAAAATAATAAAAAATAAAAAATAAAAAATAAAAAATAAAAAATAAAAAATAAAAAATAAAAAATAAAAAATAAAAAATAAAAAATAAAAAATAAAAAATAAAAAATAAAAAATAAAAAATAAAAAATAAAAAATAAAAAATAAAAAATAAAAAATAAAAAATAAAAAATAAAAAATAAAAAATAAAAAATAAAAAATAAAAAATAAAAAATAAAAAATAAAAAATAAAAAATAAAAAATAAAAAATAAAAAATAAAAAATAAAAAATAAAAAATAAAAAATAAAAAATAAAAAATAAAAAATAAAAAATAAAAAATAAAAAATAAAAAATAAAAAATAAAAAATAAAAAATAAAAAATAAAAAATAAAAAATAAAAAATAAAAAATAAAAAATAAAAAATAAAAAATAAAAAATAAAAAATAAAAAATAAAAAATAAAAAACAAAATATAAAATATAAAAAATAAAATATAAAATATAAAATATAAAAAATAAAAAATAAAAAATAAAAAATAAAAAATAAAAAATAAAAAATAAAAAATAAAAAATAAAAAATAAAAAATAAAAAATAAAAAATAAAAAATAAAAAATAAAAAATAAAAAATAAAAAATAAAAAATAAAAAATAAAAAATAAAAAATAAAAAATAAAAAATAAAAAATAAAAAATAAAAAATAAAAAATAAAAAATAAAAAATAAAAAATAAAAAATAAAAAATAAAAAATAAAAAATAAAAAATAAAAAACAAAAAATAAAAAATAAAAAATAAAAAATAAAAAATAAAAAATAAAAAATAAAAAATAAAAAATAAAAAATAAAAAATAAAAAATAAAAAATAAAAAATAAAAAATAAAAAATAAAAAATAAAAAATAAAAAATAAAAAATAAAAAATAAAAAATAAAAAGGGTGATGTTAAATTCAAGGCTGCAGCCATGTGGTAGTTGTTTAGGGCCCTACACAGCCCAAATGAGCCGTGAGGGCGTTAAGACAACTATAAAGGGCTGTTTCAAACACAGGCAACCCCAGGGGGGTTGTGTAGGAGCCTTTTGCCCCCCAACACGGCTCATTTGAGCCATTTTCCCCTGTACACGGCTCAAATGAGCCATGTTTGGGGGTGCACAACCCCCCTGAAGTTGGGCCAGAATTAGGGCACCCCCTGGACCTCACTTGGGTCCTTTCAACCCAAATTTGGGATTAATGCATACTTTGTGGGAATGTTGTTCCAAACCTAGCAATCTCAAAGAGACATTGAAGTTAAACCCAAGTGACATTAAAGTTAAAACTCAAATCATAAATCATATAAAAATCTGAAAAAAATTCTTTCTCAACTCAAAAGTAAGCAAACTTTGTTTGTTCAATTGAAATTCAGATTGAATACTGAAGTATACCATTGCATTTTTTTGCAGGGGAACAGTGGAAAGCCCTCCTTTATCTGAAATGGCTGTGTAGAAGGTCTACATTGATAGTGCCATCAACAAAGCTTTGGAAAAAGAAAAAAAGGATTTGGGTAATGAAACATTGGAAGCCCCGATTGCATCCTCATCAAAGGTGAAAATTGAGGAAAAAAATAAGTCACAAATGGACATGACTGCTGGTGGTGAGTAACATTTTATGTTACTGGTCTTTGCCATATTTAATTTGATTGAAACTGATGGGTGCATGTAACTATGAAACATGAATTTTTACTAGATCCACTTGACCCACCTCCAATGAGAGCTTTTCCTACTAGGGAAGAGGCACAAAAATATTTTAAAACATGGGAAATGAAGCATGGTTACGCTTTAAAAGTTTTCAAATCAAAGCGTGACCAATATGTGGATTTAGCCTGTGATAGACATGATTCATATTCAGGACATCCTCTGACCCAATGGTCTAGAAAAATTCACACAAGGAAGGTTGGGTGCAAGTTTTTAATCCATGCAAGTCGCAAAAAGGCAGACCCCTTGTGGCGCCTATCCTAAAAAGAAACCCAACATAACCATCAAACATCTGAACATCCCTCTGTGCATCCTCAACTCAGGAGAATCTTGGGGGTGGCCTAAGACAACCTAGTAGAAGGCATGAATTATGGGCTCAATACATTACAACTGAAGAGAAAATTGAGTAAGATTGATGGGAGGGATAATTTTGATGAACAAACAATGTATAACACTCAGCAGAAGGTCACACATTCAGAACTAAAGGGAAAGAGTGTTATGGAGGTACTATATGAACAGCTTGAAGAAAAAAGTTGGATTCACCAGTCAAAGTTTAGTGGAGAGGGTCACTTGGAGGCCCTCACCACAGAAAAATGGACGCCACCTGTATGTAGGTGGGATTTCTGTATCCCATTGATATCTCAGGGTTATTTGATGCTGTATCTCATCATTACCTTTCAGCAGGTGGTGAAATATTGTGACTAGAGATCAGAATTGGCTGAACTTCTGGCTCATTAGTTCATAATAGATTTTCAAGGGAAAGCTAGATATGAGCAAAGCTGTTGCTTCAAAAGCAGTCCACATATCATCCAAAAATTACTGCAGTTGGTGTTTGGGAATTCCTTCAAAGTGAAATTCAAAAATCCCAGAAGAGGCTGATTGTTTCCAGACTGGAATTTCCATTAACTGGTCAAAAACTGGGTAAGTCTGTTGTCTTTTTCTGTTCATATTTTGTAACTGACAAATTTAGTCAGCTTTATTTCTATCTTACTGCTTTCATTAAGATATTATTCCTGTCTCAGGCCCCCTCTGGGGGCTCTCTATTTGTCTTAACCCTGCTACCTTAGGCCCCCTTTGGGGTTCTCTAGTTGTCCATAAATACTGGTCCTTCCCTTGGACCAGGAATGCAAAAACATCTGATCACCAGACATCAAAACCGGAGTGTCCCTTCCTCCCCATCAGATCAGTTCCACTTGACTATAAAAGTATCTTCCCTTTTCCCTTGGCTCTTTTTAGCCCAATCAATACTTCTCATTTGGCTCTTCAGTAGCCTACTTTACTCCTTCCTTCTCCAAATAACCTTGCACCTCTTATTAAACTTTTCAAAGTCCTCTTATTCACAGCCCAAAATAAAATGCATAAAGTTGTATTTAGGATAATACTAACACACCATGCTCGCAGAAATGTCAAAATCTTTCCTTATATAAATGAGCCATTGATGGCTTCCTTTCTGTTGGTTTCTTATTCAATAGCCTATGTTGGTGTAATTTTTTTTTTATAATTCTACTTTTTATCAGGGAAAATACAGAAAGCCAAGCCAAAATTGTTTGTTCAAATTTCAAAAAATGAAGAATATTTGAAATGGAAGATGACCAAAGTCCAAGGAAGTAAAGCAGGGGAAAATGAGAAATTTTAGGGTTGGTCACCAAGACCAAGCTGATTTGATTTCATTCAGAACAAAGAACAAGTTAGAAAGGAAAGTTCACACAAATAAAAACAAAGATTGAAATCAAGAGATAACCAACGGGTGAAGTTACTGGCTAGATCAGGGGTCTGTTGAATGAGTTATTGTTAAGGGAAGAAATAAACAGACTCCTGGACAATTGCAGAAGTACAAAAGATAAGCCACTATTTGAGTTGAGATCTGGTGAGCTGATTTACTTAGATCCAGAGATCAACGAGCCATGTAATGTTTCGAGATGAGTTGTTCTTGCGCCTAGAACAAGCTGTGTGAGAAATATAGTGAGTCCACTTGATTGATTAGTTGGAAGCTTCAGAAGATCTTACTAATGTTGAGCTGGCTGCAAGAGTTGTTGGATTGATAGATTGGTTTATTCTATGATGGACGTAAAGAGAATTTGCAATGTCAAACTCTTGATGTTGCTTGTGGAGGTGAATGCTTGTGCGATGTAGTCGCGCCTTGATGAATGAAGTATGTACACCCGAGTATTGAGCGCATCAAGTGAGATAGCCAGTACAACATGTGACATGGAATGAGAAAACAAAAAGAAAAGTAAACAAACATAAGTGACGTAGCACATAAACAAAAAAAGAAAGATCACACACTAATAAATTGGAGTTCCTCAAAATAGGTTTGATTGAACAAATAAGATAAGATAGATATCTGGAACAAGAAGGAAATATATTTGTGTGTAATCAGTTGTGAGAATAAACTTGACACGCCCCCTCAACTCATCAGTCAATGAAATAATGAACTAAAGGAATTTACGAGTTGAGAAATCAAGACTTTATTTGCTGCTTTGGTTAAAGCATCGGCGGTCAATGAGAGTGATGGAATAAGTCAAACATCTATCAACCCATTGTCAAAATGATTTTGAAGACTCTTTGTCCTGAGGTCGATGTGCTTGACCTTTGAGTTTGAACCAAAATGCTTGATTTTGTCATCCAAGCCCTTATTATTGATTAGATGTAAGGGACAGCGTGATTCTTCTCGATAGATATCATCAATTACCTTCTTTAACCAACAAGCCTCGAGATGGAAGCTTGATAGTGATACGCATTCTGATTTGGTAGATGAATGAGATATACATTGTTGCCTTCTGCTCGTCCAATAAAGAGGATTACCCTTGAAGAAACAGATGAAGCAGCTCTGTGAGATTCTAGAAATCAGGTTGTCCTCCCAGGTTGCATCACTGAAGCACACGGGATGATTTGAGATCGATTTGGGTCCCAGAGTGAGTCGAATGTCTTTTGTGTTCCCCAGGTACTTCCACACACGTATAATCTCGTTCCAGTGAGAGAGACCGGGTTTTTCGCAGAACTTGGCCAGGTTGGAGACAGTGAAACTTATATTGGGCCTGGCCAATCCTGCTATGAAGTTCAACAGGCGGATGGGTGACCTATATTTTTTATTGAGTTCAATAAACCTCTTATGGTCTTCATTGTCAGTTGGTTTGAGGTGTGAACCTGGTGTGAGAGGGGTCGAGGTGCCTTGGCAGTCTGTTAGATTCATTTCGATGAGCCCTTTTTCTATATGAAGTGGAAGAGACAGATGAATGAGACCTTTCTCTCTTTCCACTTTCATCCCTAGAAGTGTGTTTGGTTTGTGTGCGGAGGAGTTGTTGAACTTGGATAAGAAGGCTTTCTTGAACCTATCCATATCGCCTGCAACCAGTAAATCATCCACATGAAAGAAGATGACTGAGCCCTTGTCCTTACCAATGTACAGACACGGGTCGCAATCTGATTTGTCAAAACCTTGGGACTTAATCCACTCACTCAGCATCCAATACCAGTTTCAAGGGGCTTGTTTAAGTCCATAGAGAGATTTTTTAAGGCAAAGATACTTGCTTTTTCGATTTCAACCGTAGGGTGTCTTGATAAACACCATTTCTTCCAGTTCAGAATGGAGGAAGGCTCCCTTCACATCTAGTTGTAGAAGGTCCAAGCTCTTTTCTGCAGCATAGTTCAGAACTTCCCGCAACAACGCTACTTTGCCGGTAGGAGCGTACGTTTTGAGGTAGTCTAACCCATAGCGTTGACAAAAAACTTGGACACACAACCTAGTTTTATATGTCGGACATTCGCCATGAGTGTTAGTCTTGATTTTAAATACCGCAACAGTGTTCAGAGGGTTGGTAACTTTGCTATCATCCGCATCTTCCCACACATTTTGATCTTCTATGGTATCGAATTCAGTCGTGACAGATTTTTTCCATTCTGGATATTTCAAGGCCTCCTCTAGCGATGTTGGTAGTTTCTTCGACAGGAAACTGTATCGATCCGGTTTTGAGATTTTCTCCCGATCTCGCAGTGTCAGTCTGAGAGAATTCTCAACCGTGACTTTGTTATCAGATGAGCAGTCGGAATCGACATCAGACTCAGTGACTGACTCTGTTTTGATCTCAAAAACAGGAGAAACCTCTGCAGTAGGAGCTCCCAGGGGAACATCGTGTCTTGGATCAATTATATCAGTGTTGCCCTCGATTGAGTTGATTTTGATTGGTGTTTGGTGATTAAAGATCACATGCTTTGAATTGACAACCTTTCCAAATGAGTTGACTATTTTATATGAAAGAAGATGAGGGTTAAACCCAATGAGAATACCGGGAGCGCCTCTGTCGTCCAGTTTGGATTTAATCTCGGTCTGATTTAACTTATATGTAAGAGCTGTACCTATAGGTTTGAGATAATCTTTTGGTAACGATTTGTTGTGCATTTTTAACCATGGCGAGTCTTCTCCCTTGAATTTAGGAGTCTGATTCGAAATAAGGCAGCAGCCTTTCACAACTTTGTGCCAATACGTTTTTGGGAGATTTGAGTTGGTAATGGTTGCTCTTGCAGATTCCATCACCGTGAGATTTGCGCGTTCCACTCGTCCGTTGTGCTGAGAGTGATATGGCTCGGTCACTATTTGATTGATGTGATGCGATTTGCAAAAATATTGTAGTTTTGTGTTGACAAATTCGCCTCCTCCGTCTGAACATATTTCTTTTGGATATTGGTTGGTTTTCCTATGTTGATTTTTGACGATGAATATAATAGTTTCAGCCGCGTCGCTCTTTGACTTGAGAGGAAAACAAGCTAGGTAACCTGAGAAAGAGTTGACGAGGTTGAGAATATATTTGTATCCACCTTTCAAAGTTGGCGTTATTGGGCCCATTAAATCCAGGTGGATTCTTTCAAAACAGCGCGATGCGATTGTTTGTTGATGCAAAAAGGGTTTCTTTGACATTTTGGCTCTATCGCAGCTTAAACATTCAAATTCTTCTTTGGTCAAGAGAGGCAGAGATTGGTTGAGAAATTTTTTCCATTCTTGCAATGCTAGCATGCCCCAATGATCGATGAATTGCTTGAAAAGCAACCTTCGATTAATGAAAACTTGTGGAGTTAGTTTTAATGTCGACAATGAACAGATTATTGATTATCGTTCCGGACAGAAGAGTTTTGCCTTTCAGTTTCAGTCTGAAGATGCTTGGTGAGGTGCTAGAATTGACGGACAAAGACGCTCCTTTAGTCATCAGTGCGCCTAAGGAGATTAGATTCACTGTTGAGTCAGGTACCCAGACGGCGTCGGATAGATTTATGAACGCATCTTTGGTTGCTATGGCTGCTTCGCCAGTACCTTTGATGTCTATGGAGGCGCCTTTCTTGCCGGTTTGAATTCTCCCAAGTTCATTGCTGAGTTTGAGGTGATTGAAGCGATTTCTGTCCTTTATCGTGTGAATCAAACAACCGGAATCAAGAATGAATCGTTCCGCAATTGTTTTGTTGTACGTATTAGCTCCACAAAAAAAAGAGTAGAAATGAGCTTCATCAACCGGCGCTTTGGATTTTGATTTCTTTCATGGGTTGTGAAGATTAGATGGTTTGAGTTTGGTAAATTCGAACCAACACGAGTTAGTGGGATGAGTCGTCAAAGCGGGATTGTGCTTGCCATTTTCGCATCGAGGTCCCCTATATAAGGCAACGTTGACGGGTTCAACACAATTGTCTTGCGCTATAACCTTGTTTTTATGTTGGATAAGATGATTCAAGACTACGTCTATCTTCATTTCTGTCATGGCATGCATAATTTGTGTTTTCATATTCTGTATCGACGAGGGAAACTTGAACAGTACGAGGTAAGCAATTATGTCCAATGGTAATTCTATTCCTACCACTTTCAGTTTTTTAAGGTAGACATTGATTGAAGTGACAAAGGTATCGATGTTGGTTTCCATCGTGAGATGAAGAAAAGCATTGAAAACTCTGGCTCAGTTTGCTGACTGGGACGATGCGAAGTGTCTTTGAGTCGATAACCAGATGAGCTTGGCATCATCTTCATTCACATCATCTATGATGTTATCGTACGTATTTGAATCAAGTTTGGCAATGATATGGGCCACAAATTCTTGATTTGTGTCCTTGTCAAGTCTTTTGTCCTCATCTGGATTTTTCATGATAATGAAAATACCACGTAATTTGAAGAGTTTCTTGAATTTTTTTCGCCACATACTGTAGTTATCTGAAGTCAATAGGGGAGTTGATTTGATTAAAGATTTGATCGCAAGTGATTTGTAATTAGTCAAATCGCCCCCTGGTCCTGGTGTTGAAGAAGGTTCTAGTTGGTCCATAACAAGCGATTTTGACTTTTAACCGTGAGAAATTTTAGGGTTGGTCACCAAGACCAAGCTGATTTGATTTCATTCAGAACAAAAAACAAGTTAGACAGGAAAGTTCACACAAATAAAAACAAAGATTGAAATCAAGAGATAACCAACGGGTGAAGTTACTGGCTAGATCAGGGGTCTGTTGAATGAGTTATTGTTAAGGGAAGAAATAAAAAGACTCCTGGACAATTGCAGAAGTACAAGAGATAAGCCACTATTTGAGTTGAGATCTGGTGAGCTGATTTACTTAGAGCCAGAGATCAACGAGCCACGTAATGTTTTGAGATGAGTTGTTCTTGCGCCTAGAACAAGCTGTGTGAGAAATATAGTGAGTCCACTTGATTGATGAGTTGGAAGTTTCAGAAGATCTTACTGATGTCAAGCTGGCTGCAAGAGTTGATTGGATTGATAGATTGGTTGATTCTATGATGGAGGTAAAGAGAATTTGCAATGTTGAACTCTTGATGTCGCTTGTGGAGGTGAATGCTTGTGCGACGTAGTCGCGCCTTGATGAATGAAGTATGTACACCCGAGTATTGAGCGCATCAAGTGAGATAGCCAGTACAACATGTGACATGGAATGAGAAAACAAAAAGAAAAGTAAACAAACATAAGTGACGTAGCACATAAACAACAAAAGAAAGATCACGCACTAATAAATTGGAGTGCCTCAAAATAGGTGTGATTGAACAAATAAGATAAGATAGATATCTGGAACAAGAAGGAAATATATTTGTGTGTAATCAGTTGTGAGAATAAACTTAACAGAAAAGACCAAAAGAAGGAATAAAAAAAGTCAATATCCTCACTTAGATGTGTTGATCACCATCCCTGGTTTGACATAAGGGCAGGTTATTTTTTATTTTGAGGAAGAATGTTGAAACCAAGGCAAGAGGCAAGCTTCTTTTTGTAATTTAGAAAACCAAGGGTAGGTAAAATTTATAAAAATAGAAAAATTCATTGAACTAGTTCTGGCCTGAGCGGAAGGGAATCCATTTTGGAAGAAAAGGAAGACATGAATTGAGTGTGAATTGGGCTAGTGACAAAGGAATTCAATCAACAACTGCAGATATTTTGACTACCAGCCCTGGTTACAGAACAAAGTGTCACTCAATCACAAATTGATTTATGAAAATTAAGCCATGAGAGGACATGTCTTTACCACAGGAAAAAGGACAAATTAGGGCATTTCAGATTTAAGCAAACCTGCCATTTTTTAATAGTGGGTTTCAACCCAAATCCACCACTTCAAAACCACTATTAAAAATCCAAAAAAATACCCTTATTTCCCATCAGACCTGTCAGAGTCACCTGAAAATAAATGTGTTTTTTCAAATAAAGTATCTAAAGGGTTTCACCACCTCAACTCATCATTTCACATCATCACCCCTGGTTTCAACCTCCATTCCTATCCTGTTTGCTTCATCACTCTAATTTTATTCTCACAAAGCTTCAACACCCTCATCACATATATCTTCCATCACATCCATGCTCTCATCACTTCATCCCCACTTTCATCACATCCCTTCATCACTTCATTGCTTCCTTACAGTGGAGGCACTCAAGGAGATTGCCAATTACTGGTCTTTTAAATATATTTGATTTATTGATTGGATAAAACTTTCAAAAATGAAAAAAATACAATAGAAACAATAGAAACAACATCAACCATATTGAGCCTTCTTTCCCAATATTCTTTCATCAATTTTTGAAGGACTAAAATGTTTGAGTTTTTAAGATTCATTGGCTAGTTTTTTATCAATTTGGAATGAGCAGCCAAAGTGAGTGTGGTTTGAAGAGGTTTTTAAACTAGGAGGAGCAAATTTAGTCTGATGATCGAAAAATTGAGTCTGCCAAAGAATTTTGTAAGAATGGAGGCTTTAATGGTAGTCGTTGTAAGACTCCAAACGGTGCTAAGCCGTGGCAGTTCTGTGGAGGGGAAAGGTGCTGTTAGGCTGCCCTCCTAGGAGTTACAATAATATTTAAATGTAACCGGAATCAAGGTCCAGAACCTTATGGATGAGAAATCAAAGTAAGGGAAGAGGATAAGAGTTGTCGGTAGCAATGGAAACAACACTATCTGAGGCAAGATGGTGCAGGTAAAGACTTGAACAAATAAGTCAAGGTTTGTTCAGAGTTCAATAGAACAAGGCAGTTGTAAGTAACAACGCCCACAAGCTAATAACTCTGGTCGTCAGCAGCTGATTAGGAAAGATCAACTCAATCCCAACAAACCTCCAGGTTCTCAATGAACCTGCCCAACTCTCCGCAATCAAGCGCTTGAAGGGTACCAGATAACTGTGGGAGGCTGAACAAAACAAAAGCAATTTGTTTATGAAGCTCTAGAAGCAAATCAATAACGAATTTGAGCAAGAATATCCCAACACTTCTCAAGGAACTCAAGAATAGCGTGGCGAAATTCAACCTCAAAGAAGAAGGGAGGTATAACACTCCAGGTTTTAAGCTTAATAAAACCTCTTCAATCAAACGTGATTGGCTCCAGAAAGATGATCAAGGAGAGATCAAGACCAGTATGGTCGGAAAAAGGGATCAGAGTGGTATAACACACTCAAGAATTCAGGCAGACTGGAATTCTTCTTCAACCAGCAAGGCTATTGGTTGGTGATAAGGATCAAGGTCACAAAGGACAGAGTTTGAGTATGGAGGCTCAAAGGATCAAGGGGAAATCATAGATATACCCGGATAATTTGCTCAGATAAGTGGGGAAGGATGCCCACGGATAAATTGCTTATGATGATGGTCACATTGGATGGATTGGATTCTCTGATGCTCTCTGATGATGGGATGCTGGGCCACAAGGCAGGGGAGAGCCCCTCCTTTTATAGACATGAGGCCCTGTATACTATGTACAAGAGAGATTTACAAATAGGTGCGGAAAAAAAATGAAAACATAAAAAATGACAAAAAAGAAAAAAAAAAAAAAAAAAAAAATTACATGAGAGGAAAAAGAGATGTCGCCTGCGTCGAGAATGACCGTGGGCAACCAGATGGACATCCGCGACAGCGGTTGCGGGTGCCAACAACAGCTGTTCTCGCCCGATTGGCGGCGACAACGGAGTGAAGGTTCTGACCGCCACAAGCGGTTGCTTGCGGTCGTCGGTTGGATTGGATGATGGGCGAGGAGGAGGTAGATTGGCAGGTAGTGGGCCTGACCAAGTGAGACCAAATCGAACGTGTCGTGCGCCTGAGTTGGTAGATCTTCGAGCGGGGTTTGATCGATGACCAGGTGGATTGGCGCTCAAAGGCTTGAGGAGTGGGTGGAAGGGAGGGTAGATGGTTGAACGGGGATAAGGAACCGTAGGGAGGACCTGATGGAGGATGAAGGGCTGATCAAGCTGGATGGGGATGAGGGCAATGATGGTGATGGTGATGGTGAAGTTGCAATTGGGACTTGGGGTGACAACAATGGTGGGATGGACGGCTTCGCTGAGCGAACGGAAGTGGGGGTCGATCTTGGAGACGACCGACTCGGCATGGAGGGAAGATCTCAGACTGGAGCCGCCGACAGTCATGGCCTCCAAAGATCAAGGCAGGGATGGATGAGCAGATTGGTGGTGGATGGGATCGTCAAAAGTGGTTCAACAATCGCTCATGTCGCCAAAAGTCAGGGCCGCGAGCGCGACAAGTGGGAGTTGAACATAGGAAGAGGGAAGCGAAGCAAAGAGACAGGCAAGAGGCCTGTCCTAGACCGCTAGGACAGGGAGGAGTTGAGAGATGGGGGGAAATGAAGGTAGCCATAGGGGTACAACTGAAAAAGATTTTTTTTTTGTTTTTTTTTTTCCCGTGGTGTCCCGGATTGGTCACCACATCTCTCCCCAACTTACAGACTGTCCCTAGTCTGCATCTAAAATTTGAAGGGATTAAAAAAAGAAACCAAGAAAGATTCCATTTCCAGATCCAAAGGAAGGACTGCTCTTTGACCAAAGATGATTTCATAAGGTGAGTAGCCAGTAGTCCTTTTGGTTGAGATTCGATCAGAGAAGAGGACAAGAGGAAGGAATTTGCAACAATTCTTGCCACTTTCACCAGCCAGTTTAACAAGTGCAGCCTTCCAAGGGGCATGGCCTCGTTCCACCATGCCTTGGCCTTCAGGATAATAAGGAGTAGTAACTCTATGTTGTCCAGGAAGGGATCGGATCATTTCAGCAAGCTTGCCCCCAAATTCAGAGCCACCATCAGTAGAGTAAGATCGAGCCAGGCCATAAGGCATTGTCCAGGTCTCGTAGAGGAAAGCTGCCACTGATTCAGAGCTAAGGTTCTTAAGAAATTTTGCTTCAACCCATCCGGAAAAATCACCTCTAGCAACAATGAGGTACTTAGCCCCACCTGCCTTAATATGAACCACATCCATAGCAATCCTTCCAAAGACAGTGGACTCCCCAGTAGGATAACAAATTTCAGCTGGGCGCCTAAGATCACGTTTTTGACAAACTTCACAACTCTTGCACCATTGGGAGACGGATTTCTTCAAAGATGGCCACCAGAACCTTTCGGATAGTCGTCAATAAGTTCCAGTTTCCCCACAATGACCAAAGCCCTCATGGAGACTTTCAAGGATAGAATCTTGTTTAGAGGGAATAGTAACATCAATAAGAGCACATGGATTGCCTCTCTTCATAAGTCTAGAACCTTGAACAAAAAAATTAGAAGACTTTTGTTTAAGAGATCAAAATTACTTAGCAGAGAGATCAGGAGGTTTTTGAAGAGTTGAAAGGTACTGCTCTAATTTAAACCAGAAGCCTTGTTGAAAGCCAGAATAATTTTGAGAAGAAAAAGAGAAAATAGGTTGAATTAAAGGTTCCTCTTCATTGAAATCGGTTCCAACATCAGATTCGTTGTCCCCAAGAGGTCGTCGAGATAAACCGTCAGGCATGGTGAAAGATTTTCCCGGCCTGTGAACAATATCAAAAGAGAAAAGCCGGAGAAAGGCCACCCATCGAGTCATAGGAGCATTGGGAAGACTGGGAGCGTTGATCATTTCAATGATGGATCGAGCATCAACTTGCAATTCGAAATGTTGGCCCTAGAGAACGGTTTGAAGTTTCTTCATCATTTGAGCCACACCACAGAGTTCCAGTTTGGGCTGGGAGTATCTAGATTCTACATCTGAAAACAACAAAGATTCATAAAGAGCAGGACGGTCCCAACCATTTTCATCTTCCTGAGTAAGGACGGCCCCAACAGATTGATAACTAGAATCAACAGCCAGCTTGATCTTGCCAGCTCCAGGTCCATAAGAGATCTTTTTCAAAACTATGTCTTCACCAACTATCCTTTTGAGTAGCTGGAAAGCACATTCACAATCTTGGGTCCAAATCCATTCTGCATCTTTTCTGGTTAGACGACGCAAGGGTGCACAGATTTTGGATAAAGATGGGATAAAGATTCTAACATAAGTGACAACACCTAGAAAGCCCCTAACTTCAGTTGGATTGATTGGGGTAGGCCAAGAGATGATCTTGTTGACTTTGGCTGGTGCCATCCTTCTTCCTTCCTTGCAGACCACATGACCAAAAATTTCCAGAGCAGGAACACAAGCCGCCAGTTTAGATCCAGAGACAGTAAGGCCAGATTCCTCAATTTGAAACAGAATCCTCTCCAAGGTAGTAGCATATTCCCAGATAAAACGATGAATTCCTGGATGCCAAGGTAAGAGCTCATTATCATAGTCAGATACTGGACCTTTAATTCCGCCATCATCAATAAAGATACCAGCATGATCAGGGATTTCATCCTGGAGGATCCACATCATCTGAGCCTGATAGATTGCAACCGAGTTGGTGGCTCCTTGAGGTAATCAAGTAAGTTGAAATTGACCAAGAGGAGTATCAAAAGTAGTGAGAGGACAAGAAATAGGATGTAGGGATTGTTCGTCATAGCCACCCATAATATCCCCTAAACCATAGCAAGCTCTTCCCGCAAAGGATTCAACAAATTCTTCAGTAGCAGGAGGGATACCAGAGTCTTTAATAGTAACTTTATTAAGAGGTTGAAGATCATGAACTATTCTAAGTTTACCATTACTCTTGAGGACACAGAAGACGGGGCTGGAGTAACTAGAAGTTGACTGTTCATACAGGCCAGTTCGAACTCGTTCCCGGACCAACTTGATGAATTCGTCAACTTTAGCAGCAGGGATAGGGATCTTTTTCTTTTGCCAAGGATCATGTTCAACTACAGGGATGATATAAGGGAGGCCATAGGATTCCCGCAAGAGACCTCTCTCTTCTTCACAGAATAAGGAACCGTAGGGAGGACCTGATGGAGGATGAAGGGCTGATCAAGCTGGATGGGGATGAGGGCGATGATGGTGATGTTGATGGTGAAGTTGCAATCGGGACTTGGGGTGACAACGATGGTGGGATGGACGGCTTTGCTGAGCGAACGGAAGTGGGGGTCAATCTTGGAGACAACCGACTCGGCATGGAGGGAAGATCTTGGACTGGAGCTGCCGATGTTCATGGCCTCCGAAGATCGAGGCAGGGATGGATGAGCAGATTGGTGGTGGATGGGATCGTCAAAAGTGGTTTGACGATCGCTCGCGTTGCCAAAAGTAAGGGCCGCGAGCGCAACAAGTGGGAGTTGAACATAGGAAGAGGGGAGCGAAGCAAAGAGACAGGCAAGAGGCCTGTCCTAGACCGCTAGGACAGGGAGGAGTTGAGAGATGGGGGGAAATGAAGGTAGCCATAGGGGTACAACTGAAAAAGATTTTTTTTTTTTTTCCCGTGGTGTTCTGGATGGGTCACCACATCGTCGGCGGGTGCACTCACCCCAATGAGGACACTTCAATTGAACCGTCAACAAACGACACTCTCTCTCAAGCTGCTTCAGGAAGATATTTGCCTCTTACTCATCGGGTGTTCATGTTTTCTCATCTTTTCCTCCTCATCTTTCATTTCTCTTTCCGTTTCCTCAATCTTCAATTTCTTTTCTTCAATTCTGAATCTCTTTGACACACCATTCTCATTCAATCTCAAGACTCAAGATTGACTCGACTCAAGACGGACTCAACTCAAGATCGACTCGCCTCAACATAGACCAACCGGCTCCCAATCCATCAACATGAATAACTGTTGACTGGCAAGATCAATCCCGATCAACAATCATCAGATAATAACTCAATTCTCAACCCAGATTCATCCTCTGCTTCTAGCATCATCAAGTTCCATCCCAGATTCTTCGTCTCGTCATAATCATCTCCGTCTCAATCTTCCTGTCCTATTTGCAATCCGGGTAAGGTCTTCATTGTGTTGTTTTCATTCTTTCTATCCTGTTTGAGAATCTTGTTTTCCAATGTCATCTGATGTCCTCAAGGTTATTTTCCGTCATAGTCTTGCTGTTCTGAAATTCAATCATCAATTAAAGTAATACGGTTAAAAGCCGAAACGCTCTCCTAGGCCAGCAAGACTCAGGATCATGTCGACATCAGGATTTTTGTTGGACTCCTTCCGACAAGCAATGCTCAAGACAGCACTAGAGACAACTCCACTCCTAACCAAAGAAAACTATGGGATCTGGAAAGACAAGATGATGGCGCTGCTTAAACTCAGAGGAGTCCTGGACATTCTGGATTCAGTCAATGGAACCCTAGCGACTCAAGACAACAATGAAATTCAGCTTCTCCTTATATCTAAGGTTGACTCAATCACTCACAACAACGTAATTAATGCAGCCAACGTCAACTCTGCCAAGGACATCTGGAAAGCTATCAAGGAACAATTTTCTTCCTTGCAAGCTTCTAATTGCGCAAGAATATTTAACAACTTTCTACACTTGACATTCAAGGAGGATGAAATCTTGAACTTCGTCACCAATGTCAAAATATCCATCAAGAAAATGATCACCATAGGAATAGAACTACCTGACAACATTCTCGCGTATCTCATTATGTTCAAATTTCCGGCAAACCTCCAGGATCTCAAATGTCAACTCATCCACACCGACAAACAAATATCCGTGGAATTCGCGTGCAATCATCTCGTCCAATACCACAATGAAGTGAAGGCCGAAAGCGTTGAGAAGGGAACGTCGCACAACATCCCTGAAACTGCCCTTGCATCCATGAGAACCAAGACAAAAAATCAACTTTCAAGCCAATGTATTGAAGGTTATCACAATCCAAAACAAGATCGAAACCACACCAAATCGGAATTCTTCCACCTACATCCGGAAAAGGAACCCAATTGGTGGAGGCATCAGCAAAGCAAATGGAAAGACAAGCAAAAAAAGACTCAGGATGCGGCTCACTTTCATGCCTTTGTAACTCGATGGATAGACTCTGAAATTGGCGCAGAAAGGAACATCCTCATTGATAGTGGAGCCACCGCTCATATCTTCAACGAGAGACAATTCTTTATATCTCTCAATCCGCTCACTGGCAAACACATAACCACGGGCAAAGCTGGGGCAGACTTACCAATATTGGGAATAGGAACAGTTAGGCTGGAGTGGAAAAACCAAACAATCACGCTGGCTAATTGCTTGTATGTTCCCGACATTGTCGTTAACCTGATCAGTCCAGGAAAAATTCTCAATCAAGGGTGTGTTCTGAATGCTAAATCCGGTCAATTCAAATTAAAGAAGGACAAATTGACGATCTGCCGAGGAACGATCATCAACAATCTTTTCGTCTTGAACAAGCGGTGCAAGATAGGTACCAAACAGTGTTATATGGCACAGCAAAATGAACCCAGGACACTAAGAGATCTCCATCTGTCTTACAGTCACGCATCACTCAGTTGTTTATCAAAACTGAAGGGCCTTCAATACAGCAACGAAGAAAAAGAAAAATTTGAATGTGTAGACTGCCTTCTCTGCAAGATCACCAAATCCCCATTCAAATCAACGTCCTCCTTGGCATCTAAACCGTTTGAACGAATCCATCTGGAAGTTATTGGTCCAATTACGCCAGAATCTTTCAGACACAAAAAATATATCCTCACAGTTGTGGATAACTACTCAGGCTACATCGCAGGCATACCGCTAACTTGGAAAGATGATGTGGCCCCTGTAATTATGGAAGTTATAGAGAAACAAAGGAAGGTCAGCGGTTATTACCCCACAACCGTGTGCTCTGATGGGGGTACAGAATTTGTAAACGCTAGGTTAGTAAAGTATCTCAAGGAGAAGTTTATCACTCACTTGGTAACTGAACCTTATCACCCCGAACACAACGGTAGGGCTGAAAGGGCCAATCAAACAATCATCGAGAGCATGGGATCATCACTAAGTTCAGCAAATCTTCCTTGGAAATACTGGTTGGAAGTCTTGAAGGCATGCTGCACTGAACTCAATCAAATACCAAAGGACGAATTGGACCAGTTGCCCTGGGAACTCATCAAGAAAAGCAAGCTGCCACCGAACTTCCTTCAACCAATCGGCCTAACCGCAATCGTGTTAAACCAAAGAAGGCTGAAAGGGGCAAAATTCAATCCAAAAGGGCTGGAGGGCAAAATCATTGGATATAATCCTGAATTCCTGTCGTATAGGATTCTCATGACTAACGGACAGATCATACAATCAAAGCACGTTTGATTCCTGATGAAATCTGTGGACAAATTGGGACTCAAGTCAACCATGGATCTGGATTTTAGTACAGACAAATCAAAGGACACAGCCGATCTCAATGAGAAGACAATCTCCAATTGTATGAACTATCGCAACCCCATCACTGAAGCCGACTCATCTGATGAGGAGATAGGCACCTCAGCATCTGCCCCAGAATCTGAGTCTAGTTCAGAGGAAGAACCACTGCCGAGTCCCAAACCACTGCCGAGTCCCTGTCAAGCTGCCAAATCAACGGAAACAGTCGAAATACCAGTCAGAAGGAACCTTCAAGATTGATCTTCCATAAGACCTCCTCAAAGGTATGGGTTTCACCACTACTTCAAACCTAAAAATTTTGATCAAGCCAGGCGATGTGCAGATAGTATCAAGTGGGGGGGGGCAATCAAAAAGGAAATGGATCAGTGCGAACTCCACAAGGTTTGGGAAGACTACGAGGGAGATATCCCACTGAATCCTCTAGATACAACCTGGATCTTCAAGATCAAGGACAACTCTCATGACGATACGATCATATACAAAGCTCGAATCTGCGTCAAGGGATTTAATCAGGTACATGGACTAGATTTTGATGAGACCTTTGCTCCTACAGGAAAAATAGCATTGTTAAGAGCAATACTACTTCGCGCCTTGAAGAACAAGCTGAATATTTGACAATACAACGTGAAGGCCGCCTTTCTACATGCACCTATCGATGAAGAAGTTATCATCAAGACCCCTCAGGGATGTCAACGCAAGTGTCAATACCTAAGGCTCAAGAAAAGTCTTTATTGACTTAAACAGTCACCTAAAAATTGGTACAAGACATTCACTGGATGGATCAAATCGGTGGGGTTCAGAGAGTCAGACAGCAATCCCTGCCTGTATATTCATAAGAATAATAACTCGTTTCTCTTCTTCCACATTGACGATTTAATCCTTGTGGGGGACGGTGACCACTTTGATAGCAAATTCAACCTACAATTCAAGGACTCTCAAGCCCACAAACCGGATACCATTCTTGGAATGAAATTCGAGCAAACACCAAACGGTATCTTACTCAGTCAACCCAAACACATCGAACATGGACTGGAAGAGCTGGGCCTACTGGAGTCGAAAGCATCAAAAACCCCATTGACCCCGAACCTCCAACTGTACAAAGCTTCTGACGAAGATTTTGAAGAGTTCAAGAAACTCAATATCAATTATAAGTCGGCCATTGGGATTCTCAACTATATTGCCTGTCGAACCCGTCCTGACCTCAGTTACTCGGTGTCCAGTCTTGCAAGATTCCAGAACAAACCTGGTCTAACTCACTGGAAGGAACTCAAAAGAACATGGCAATATCTTAATCACACGAAGGAGCTGAAACTCATCATTGCTTTTGACGAATCTAGGGAACCCATTGAGTACTTCAGTGACGCTACCTGGGGTGAAGATCCCAATAGCCGCAAATCTCAATCCCGTTATGTCTGCTTTTCCTTTGGGACTCTCATCTCGTGTAACAGTTGCAAACAGCGCAACATCACATATTCGTCCACTGAAGCCAAACTTAACTCCTTGCTCGACTCCTATCTAGAGAGCAAATGGCTTCGCCACTTGCTGGGTGAAGTTTTTCAATCTGATCTTCCACCATCTAAACACTTCATCAACAACAAGGGACTCAACAACAAACTCAAAAAGTTTGGATCGAGCGCCAAGACACGACACATGGATCTCAAAACAAAGGGGCTTTGAGAAGGGCTCAAAGAAGGGACGCTAACTGTGCACTTGATTGACACCAAAGAAATGCTAGCAGACCCACTGACAAAAGCTGCTAACCGAAATCAATTGGAAAAATTCTCAGATCTCATTTTTGAATACAAGCGGGACTGATCCTCAGTCAAGGGAGGTGTAAGAATGGAGGCTGTAATGGTAGTCATCCGCGGGTGCACTCACCCCAATGAGGACACTTCAATTGAACCTCCAACAAACGACACTCTCTCTCAAGCTGCTTCAGGAAGATATTTGCCTCTTACTCATTGGGTGTTCATGTTTTCTCATCTTTTCCTCCTCATCTTTCATTTCTCTTTCCGTTTCCTCAATCTTCAATTTCTTTTCTTCAATTCTGAATCTCTTTGACACACCATTCTCATTCAATCTCAAGACTCAAGATCGACTCGACTCAAGACCAACTCAACTCAAGATTGACTCGCCTCAAAATAGACAAACCGGCTCCCGATCCATCAACCTGAATAACTGTTGACTGGTAAGATCAATCCCGATCAACAATCATCAGATCATAACTCAATTCTCAACCCAGATTCATCCTCTACTTCTAGCATCATCATGTTCCATCACAGATTCTTCATCTTGTCATAATCATCTCCGTCTTGATCTTCCTGTCCTATTTGCAATCCGGGTAAGGTCTTCATCGTTTGGTTTCATTCTTTCTATACTGTTTGAGACTCTTGTTTTCCAATGTCATCTGATGTCCTCAAGGTTATTTTCCGTCATAGTCTTGCTGGTCTGAAATTCAATCATCAATTAAAGTAATAAATTTCAATAATGCCCTCAGCTTTTGCAAATTCAAAAATACAACCAAGTTTTGGAAAAGATAAACCATGACCCAAATCATTGCAGGGAGGAAGGATAGGCTGTCCTGTAGATCTGTTGATGTATGAAAATATCCCATATGTAAAACCATTCAAGTCATTCTCATCAGTATGGAGCTTGTTTGAGAAGTCATCAAATATCACAACCACATTTGAAAACATGCAGAAATTTTGCTCCTTTTCCATCAACTCAGATGAAGACCAGCTTGGGATTATATATTCATCTGAAACTTTCTTGTTTTTAGCATGAGCTGAAGTACACAGTGATTGGATCCTTCCAAAGATGAATTTGTTGTGAGCAGGGAGAGGGTCCCACAGTTCATGATTGTCTCTTCATTAAAACCTGGTTCGCAAGAATAGACCCCTATTTTAGAATTGAAGTCAACATCAATCAATTTTTTGAATTTTCTGACAAAATCCAACATAAACAGGACAAACCTGCAGAGGCACCTCTATCAATTCCAGCACAAAAACCAATGGCATGCATGCAGCCAGTCAAGGCTTCTGTGTTTGACTTGCTGAGTGAATGGAGGTTCTTCTCCATCTGGTACAAGTCCGAGAAAATGTTGCACAAAGTATTGATTTGTGGAGTGCTTTTGGCGGCCTTCAAACTGTGGTATTTAAGAGTGAAGTAGGGCTGAAACTGGCGGTTTGTGACAGCATTAACCAGCATGTGAGGGCACATGCGCGGTAAGACAACATGATTGGGTGCAAGATTGTCCCAAAGTGTCAAAAAGTATGTCGGCTCATCACATTCTTGTACAAAATGTCCCCTGGAACTGTTGAACTTTTTGTTACTTGTGGATGTTGAAGTAACATTTGAGTTCAATAGCCGGTGTCTCTTTCCTAATACAAGAGGTTTCAATGCATGTTTTTTCTCCTTGGAATCTCCTGAAACGCCAAGCTCACCACAACTACAAACCGTGTTTCAGGATGACACCCAGGAATCACAACATGAATGGAAAACCAAAAGAAAAATAATGCATAATCAAAAGTTCAATTAGTAATTCCATTGTTGAACAATATTGAGGAATAAAATTTTAATCCCATATACATTTTTACCAGACATGCATTCATTCAATTCCACATTCAATTACATTGAGTTTCATATCTAAAAGACTGATATGTAAAAACAATAAATACCTTCTTTTTTTAAAAAAGAAAAAAACAAAAAAGGTTACTTATCAATTTGGTGGTGGTTGTGGTGGATGAGGTGGGTGGTGGTGTTGGGTTGTGGTGGGTGTTGGTGGGTGGTGGTGGGTGTTGGTGGGTGTTGGTGGGTGGTGGTGGGTGGTGGTGGGTGTTGGTGGGTGGTGGTGTGTGTTGGTGTGTGTTGGTGGGTGGTGGTGGGTGGTGGTGGGTGGTGGTGGGTGGTGGTGGGTGGTGGTGGGTGTTGGTGGGTGGTGGTGGGTGTCAGTGGGTGGGGGTGGGTGTCAGTGGTTGGGGGTGGGTGTCAGTGGTTGGGTGAGGTGGTTCACCTCATAGTAGGACAGACCCCCAAATTGGAGCTGAAAGACCCCAAGTGTGGTGCAAGTGTCTAAATCACTCACTTGGTGGGGAGGGGATTTGAAATTCCCCCCACTCCCTCCCCCCTCAATTGCTCTCTAGGTGGGGAGTGGATTTGAAATCCACCCCCTCCCTCCCCCCTTTATCTCCCCCCTTGCTCAGTTGCTAGGTGGGGAGCAGATTTCAAATCCACCCCCTCCCTGTCCCCTTGATCTCCCTCCTTGCTTGGTTGCCAGGTGGGGAGCGGATTTGAAATCCCCCCCTCCCTCCCCCCTTGATCTTCCCCCTCAATCTCCCCCCTTGCTTGCTTGCTAGGTGGGGAGAAGATTTTAAATCCACCCCCCCTCCCTCCCTCCTCAATTTCCCCCTTTGGCGCTTGCTAGGTGGGGAGAAGATTTGAAATCCACCCCCCCTCCCACCCTCAAAAAAAAAACAAAAAAAGCCAAAAAAAAAAAAAAAAAAAAAAGCCAAAAAAACAAAAAAACAAAAAAACAAAAAAAACCAAAAAAAACCAAAAAAAAAACCCAAAAAGAAAAAAAAAAGCAAAAAAAAAGAAAAAAAAAAAGGAAACCCAAAAAAAACCAAAAAACAAAAAACAAAAAAACAAAAAAAAAAACAAAAAAACAAAAGGAAACCCAAAAAAAAAACAAGAAAAAAAAACAAGAAAAAAACCAAAAGAAACCAAAAAAACCCAAAAAAAATTGAAAGAAGCCAAAAAAACAAAAAAAAACCAAAGAAAAACCAAAAAAAAAAAAAAAAAAAAAACAACAGGAATAAAACGGGAAAAAAAAACAGGAAAAAAACAGGAAAAAAACAGGAAAAAACAGGAAAAAAACCAAAAAACAAAAAAAAAACAAAAAAAAACCAAAAAAAAAAACCAAAAACCAAAAAAAATACAGAAAAACCAAAAAAAAATGGAAATCTTCAATTGATGGCTTGAATGTGAAAAATCATAGGGTATATAAATAAATGAAACCCAGTTCAAATAACAAAAAGAAACATACTTTTGAACAAGATCTTTACTCACAGGGTTGGTCATTTCTTTTAGTGATTTACTTGTGGGGTTTCTTCTGTTCATAGATTGGAAAATGTTTGGTGACTGATTTTTTGGAATTTTGGTATCAATGACACCTGACCAGTGATGTTTTGAAGTTTGATGATAGAAAAATTTGATTTTAATATATGTGTTTGATGTGATTTTTTTGACCTTCCAACATCATTATATAGATTAGCTCCATATTTGAATGTCCTTTGAGAACATATGGTGCATTGGAATATACAAATGTTCCTACCTCTGGTGGTGTTCTCATTGTTTTTGTTGAATTGGATTGGGTTCTAAGTCAAATTTTTTCACTTTCCAGAAATTGAAAGGCTTACAGGGAAATAGATAAAAAGATTGATTGAATTTTGAATTCAACCTTACATCTGCTGATGAGCTTAATCATTCAAAAAAAAACTGAAAAGGTTATTGGTTCCATTTTGAATATGCATATTACCTTCAGTGGGAGTGTAAGGGAAAGTTAAATTTGATATTTTGAAAAATGTACGTAATCAATAGATCAGATTGAATGCAGATAATTGACCCATGTAAAATACATTGGCAATACTAACATCTTTGGTTTTGAATTCAAAATCAAATTCCCTAATGGAAAATCATGTATTTCATTTGAATATTAATGATCTTAATAAAAACCCATGATTGGAATTGATATTTTTACATCAGGAAATTTTAGAGAACCACATTAAGCAAGGAAATATCCCATGCAAAGAGTTTGTTTTCTTCACCAAAACAACAGATTTCATGACTACAAATATTCATTTTTCATATTTTTTTAAAGACTTTATTCAATTATCTGGGAGTGTGGAAACACCAATTCGTTGCATCATGACTTCTTCAAATTGAGATTGGCACATGTTTAATTTCAGAAAAGCCAAACCCTCATGCAAAAGTATCACATCTCCTCTTTCTCCAACTTATCATTTGATGATCCTCTTGGGACCAGCTCTGATAAAATACATGCAAACTGCATCCACATATTTCTTGGCTGCAATGCCACAGTACCTGGCCAGAATGCACCAAATTGGATTGTCTTTGCAGCTTCCAGGAAACCTAACTAGTCCCTCATCAAGTCTTTTTAACGGATCATTGGTGTCATTTCATCATCATAGATCTCACAAGCTTCCAAAACCATGCACTTTTCTTGTAGCCCAATGCATTCAGACATTTTTTCACAGAAGTAAACTACCAGAAAAGGAGGATAGATTCTTTTTATGTCTTCCTTGTTCCACCATTGATCTGAATGACAAATTGATCCAAATTAAAGGCATCCAGATCAATGGTGGACCAAGGAAAACACAAAAACAATCTATCCTCCTTTTCTGGTAGTTCACTTCTGGTAACAAACATCTGAATACATTGGGCTACAATAAAAGCAGATTCTTTTGGAACCTTTTTAGATCCATGATGATGAAGGCACAAGAAGTTCTTGTCAAAGACTTGATGAGGAACTACTTTGGTACCCTGGAAGCTGCAAAGAAAGTCCAATGTGGTGCATTCTGGCCAGGTACTGTTGCATTTTAGCCAAGCAATATGTGGATGAAATTTGCATGTATGTTAACACAGCTGGTTCCAAGAGGATCATCAAACAATAAGTTGGAGAAAGATGAGATGTGATACTTTTGCATGAGGGTTTGGTTTTTCTGCAATGGAACATGTGCCATATTGCTGAAAGGGGTGGGATGGGATGGGGGGAAATTGCTTGAGGGGAGAAAGAGGACCTGTTTAAGTAGTTCTTGATGGATGCTTCATCCAGGTGGTTTAGTAGTGGGTGGTGGCAACAAATCTGTGGCATTTTGAAAATTCAATTAATCTAAAAGTGCTTAGTGGTGGTTTAGGGATTTAGACAGTCCAAATCAAAAAGTTGACCTAGAGGAATCCAATCTTGCTGCTCAGGTAAAATTATTGTAACTGGGGCTTGCAGGATTGAAACTAATTTGACAATCAATCTTTTTCAAAACTTTTGATTATGAAGTATGATGAAAATCAAAATGAGCAAATTTTCATAATCATGTCATAAAAAAAACAGATTTTACCTCAGGATCTTCCTTTGAAAAGCAGTCAAAGCAGTGGGATGAATTTTTATTCATACATTAATTATACATTATTCCCAAGACCAACCAAGTTCAAGATCAAAGAGTCAAAAGAAAAAGTTTAATTTCTATCCAAATAATAATTATTATCAGCAATATGGAGTAATTTATTTTTGTTAGCTTTGTAATAATGTATAGTACCATCCTGATTGCTTCTAAAATTGTTTAGGGTTCTAAAATTGATTTGTAAAGACATGGCAAGAAGGGTATACAAAACATTTTTGACAGGAGGAATTGTAAAGTGCCAATACTTTTTTGATTGCCAGAGTAACTTAAAAATTCCTTTTTGAGTAGCGAAATTGATCCCAACCCCATATTCAGGGATGACAAAATTCCCATCATGAACATTTTGGCCCTTGAGGGAGTAGTAAGTGATCCACATGCTTTCTTCTGTGGTACAAATAAAGCAAAGGCAAAGTTTGATATATCATTTTCACCAATATGGGGCAAATTGCAGAAGCCATCAGGGTTAAAGGTGAGGTGAGGTGAACAGGATCTGGTCCCAAGAGGATAATCAAATGATAAGTTGGAGAAAGATGGGATGTGATACTTTTGCATGAGGGTTTGGTTTTTCTTAAATGGAACATGTGCCATATTGCTGAAGAATCCTCTAAGTATACTAGAAGCCCTTTTGGAGTAAGACACAAGTTCATCCTACTGGCATTTGGCAGTAGCAGTCTTTAGGTCCTTGATGTATCTTCCAATCATTTGAGCTGTAGCCATGGCCTTTCTCCATCCAATTGCCCACATTTTTCCTGCCCATGATCTAGATGGTGATCTCACTGAGTTTACAAATTTCTTGCATTGGTGCAGGAACCAAGCAAGAAAGTCAATATAATCATACTCCTGAGGTGATAAGTCCCGGATTGGGATAAATTTGATATAGGCAATAATATCATTCTTCTCCTTATCCATCAGGAGCACTTGACCATGATCAACCAGTTGAAATTTGGATTCAACAAAGGCATGCGCCTCTTGAAACTCTTCATTTGTTGGCTTTCTGGGATTTTCAGGATCAATCTGGGGATAGAGCTTGAATTTTTTGTAAGACCTGTAGCTCCACAGAATTTTGTGTTGCTGTGCCTTGTCCTTATTACATGTGATTTTTTGGGTAAAGAGAAGATCCCTGTTCAATTTTTACTGAGCTGGTTTTTCTCCAGCAATCTTATGATTGCAATATGCTTTTGTCCTGGTGAATGGTGAAATTAACAAAATTAATAATTGAGTGGTATGCAGTTCATATTCACCAGGGGACATATCCATAGCATATCAAATCATAGAATTGCCAAAAGGGAAGTACAGTGACAAATTGGTAAGGGATTGGAAAAATGTCAGCTTGGTGAATCAACATAAAGGATAATAACAAGGAAAAAACTATATGCTTTAGTCTTGTTCCTGGCCATGAAAATATCAACTTGGATGGTAGCAATTCACAGGGAAGAGTACTTGGTATGCTTGGGGGAAAAGATGATGATCTTTAAATGGATGGAAAAGATGGCATTTGTGGATATTAAGAGTGGAAGTGGGAGTCAAAGTCAAGGGGTGAGGTGGGATGGGATGGGGGGGATTTGCTTGAGGGGAGAAAGAGGTCATATTTAAGTAGTTCTTGATGGATTCTTCAGCAAGGTGGTTGAGTAGTGGGTGGGGGCAAACAATCTGTGGAATTTTGAATATTCAATTGATCTTAAAGTGCTGATTGGTGTGTTAGGGCTTAAGACAGTCTGAATCCAAAAGTCAACCTTGAGAAATCCAATCTCAATGCTCATGGGAAATTTTTGTGACTGGGGCTTGCAGTATTGAAAACTATGGGACAATCACTCTTTTGAAACTTTGAATTATGAATTATCATGCAAATAACAATTTTAAGAAATGTGGGAGATAAAAAAAAAGCTAAAATTAGAAAAAGGGTTTCAAATCACTTGCAAGATGACACAGTAAAGCTGGAGAAACTCAGAGAAGAAATGAAAGCACTCATATTAACCCTTTGAGCTTGGTAACTCAGAGATTGGAGGGGATTATAGGCTGAAAGGCATGTTGGAACAGGAATTTTTTCCAGGTGGTTCATGTAGTCATGAGCAATAGCCTTGGCTAGATCATGATGGGTGGGTAATTTCAATTTTCTAGTATCTTGAGGGTTCTCAGATATACTGAGCATGATGGATCAAATGTACATTTGAAGGTGAGCCCATATGGGTTCCTTGGCTGAAGGTCTTCCACTTGAGAGAGACTGAATTTTTTGAATTAAAAAGAGGAGTTCATGAAAATCACATAAAGAAGCAATCCTTCTGTCTCTTGAAGCAATGAAGATCCCCCAGATGCCAGAAAGCAGGTAGAAGACAAAAGGGAGGAAATTGTGGCGGCATTCTAGTTGAGTGAATTCAGTGCTACATTGTTCATTTGAAAACTCTGAGACAGTGAGGGAAGAGTGGTCAACAGTGGATGCTTGAGGGTCTTTGCACGTGTGCTTTTTCTTCTTGCCGGTGGAGGGCTCCTTTGAGTCTTTCTGGGAATGAGCCTGAACTAAGGTGAAGCTGATCATGATATCAATAATGATGCTGCGTAGCTCTTGAAGACAGTCCCTTGGCTCAATGGGCATAGCCTCTGACTGATTGCTGGGCATAGCCTCTGACTGATTGGTGTTGGCATCATCGTCTAGAACCATGTGATGCTCTATTGAGCAGGGCTGTAGTGGATTTGGAAATGTCCTGATGCTTTGGAGCCACATAAACATTTGTAGGCTTGCCTTGACATTGGAGACTGGAGATGTGAGAGGATGGGGAGGCTGTGGACACAGTTGATAAGCAACTTCTTGCACTGAGAAAGCCACTGTCTTGGCCCATTTATTGATTGCTTTCCCAGTTTGATGGTCCAAGGCATGAAGAAAGCGCACCAGATTGGATTCTAGATTAGCAGTTTTCTTATCTAGGGGGGGTGCACCAGCGGAACAAGAATGGCTGTTCTTCAGGCAGCTGAGGGAAGAAAAATTGATGATGTCTGGTGCACACCATGGCTCATGTGCATCCGAGCGTAGAAACTCTGTTGCTGTGAAATGAAAAAGTGGTTGTTAGCAAAAAGAAATCTTGCAAGTTGATGGGATGTTCAAATAAAACTAACCTTGCTCACGGTGTGGTAAAGAAAACCTGTCCTATAGCCATCAGACTCATATTATCTTATTAATTATTATTTTTTTATCAAATTAAAGTCAAAAAAAATTACAAACCCCTCATAAACTATACTCTAAACTCAAACCAACCTGAAAAACCAAATCAATCACCAGATAACATCCTTCAACCATATCAACACCTTTCACAAAAACAACCCAACACCTGGCACAGACTGGATTATGTCACATTTATTAATAAAAAGTCTGAAATGAATACATAATCAAAAAAGATTATTCTTAAACTAACCACACAACAAAACAACATACCCCATACCATCAGCACTTGAACCATATTAGTACCAAGGTTACACTACAACCAGTACTATGAAAACAACTTAAACTGCTTTTCTGGAACCTTCACTAACAGATAAGTCCTCTGAAGCCTCCTCTCAAGCACTCTGATACTAATTTTGCCACCATTCTCACCATAAAACACACAAACATGCACCAACAGAAGTAGGGGCTCATGCAGCCAAGTATATCTCAATTCTACCCACCAACCAGCAATAACAACTCAGTAAACATGACATTTCTGGAACTTTCACCACCATATAAGAGCTCTGAAGCTTCTCTAAACCACTCTGATACTCAGCTTGCCACTATTCCAACCATAAAACACACACACATGCACCAACAGAAGTATGGGCTCATGCGGCCAAGTATATCTCAATTCTCACCAACCAGCAATAACAGCTCAGTACATATGACTTTTCTGGACCTTTAAACACCAGATAAGAGCTTTGAGGCGTCCTCTCAAGCACTCTGATACTCAGTTTGCCACCATTCCAACCATAAAACACACACACAGGCACCAACAGAAGTAGGGGCTCATGCAGCCAAGTATATCTCAATTCTCACCAACCAACAATAAAAACTCAGTACACATGACTTTTCTGGAACTTTCACCACCAGATAAGCCCTCTGAAGCGTCCTCTAAAGCACTCTGATACTCACTTTGCCATCATATCAACCACACAGCACCTACAAGCCACACTCTCAAGCTACCCAAGGGGGCATGCAGTAAAACAGCATACCTCATATATCTACAACTAATTCCATTGAAAAAGCATGCAGGTAGTTCCTGAAAACCTTTATACATGATAAGGGCTCAGAAGCTTCTTAAAAAACACCCAGCACATGAATTTCCACCACCAAACCCATGCAGGTCACACCATTCAAGCTACCAAAGAGGGCTTGCAGCTGCCAAGCATGTTTCATGCTTTTCGCAACCGGCAAAATTAAGTCAAGCTGCAGGGAACTTCTGCATACATTTCTTATACAAGGTAAGCACTCAGAAGCATCCATATCACACCATTCTTATCTCTTATATCATATCTTAGCCTGACTATCAAAAATTAAACTCAAAAATACAGTTAACTCTAAGTCTGATTTACACATTTTCTCACCAGAATGATTTGTCTCATGTAAATTTACCCTTCTGTGCTTCAACAGTGCAGAGAGAGGCTCCAAACAGCACTCAGGGATCCCTGAGAATCCCCTGAGGAAGTATTTTTCCATTTAAGGAGGGCTTTTTTGCCCTATCCAAGTTGTCTAGCATGGCATCAGCCCCAGAGTATGGCCTCAGCCCCCACCCATGATGTATGACCCCTAAGGTCTATGGCCTTTGCCTGATCAGTACCAGCTTGTTAGTGAACCAGAATCAAGTTAAAAGGAGTCAAAAACGAAATTATTTTTGAAAATTTGACCAATTTCCTGGTGTATTTGAAGAAGGGTTCTTGAAAAAAGGCCTGTTATTCAGCACCTATTTTTAAGAGGGAAAACCCCTTATTTTTGATTAGTAAATTCATAAAAGAGGAAGATCACAACAGAAAAACCAACAAACCTTTTTTTATCCGCCCAGCTCCCTGTGGGCAAGCCCATCTTTGGGTCCTCCTACTGGTTAAACACCTTTTAGTAAACCCTTAAATCCTTCAATTGGAATTGGAAAAATAGTCAGAAAAAGTCGAAAATTCTTGATTATTAATTGGTGGAAGCTTGCCAATAATCCAATCCAACCTGGAATAGTGTTTAAATTTCTAAAAATCTCTATTAATAATTAATCTATTTCTGATAAGAGACCTATTTTAAGTCTCAAAGAAAACAGCCACTAATTAAAAAAAAATATTTTGAAGACTTATTTTAGTTCAGAAGGGCAGGCAATTCAAAAGCACCTTAGCTTACCTCTATCTATTCAAGAGTATTAAACTAAATTCCCCTTCTAGTGACTGCCAGCAAGATATTTGCTAAATATTCTCATTATCCCTTCGAGTCTCTACAATTGGTGTCCCAACAGTGGCTAATTTCCTTTGGAATGATTAGTTATTACCTATAAAAGATAAGATTTTTGGTAAATTATCCCCTTTAGTCTATTAGAAATTCAGGAAACTAAAGGGAGACATATTCACCAGATATTAGAGGACCTCAAGGACCAACTTACAGCTTTTGAAGATAATAACCAAGTAGCACTTTCCTCAATAACAAGGATGGAGCAAGAACTGAATGACAAACCCAAAATATCCAGTTGACCCCAAGAAAGACCAGATGAAGACCAGGAGAGAATTCAAAATCAGCAAGACATGGGATCAGAAATGAGAGAGAATCTGGCGAAGATTTCCAAAGTTTTAAACCAAATCCTTGAAGACAAAGCAGCACAAGGCATCCCAGAAACTCCTTAAACTCAACAAAGAACCAGATTTCAGACCTCCACCCCAAGATCACCATTTGAAAGAATGCAAACAACGACCACTGAAGAATCAGAAGCCCCCTTCATTAGTCCAGGAATAAAAATATTTTCTCAACCTAGAGAGGAAAGAAGAGAAGCAATAAGGAGCCAGTACACTGAAAGAATCCCAGCCAGATGACCAGCCCAGGATAATTCAATCATCAAGAATGATGAACAAAATTAAGTGTTATTAGATGGAAAAAAGGAAGATATTGAATTTGATGGAACAGGGGTGGAACAATTTATTAAAACAATTGAGAAACTGGCTAGAATTCAGAAGGTAGGAGGAATAGATATAGCTCTGCAATTACTTTTTTTAGTCCAAGAAAAAAAGATCAGAGAATCTATTGAGGATATGGAAGGACATCAATATGGAGATTGGGACCTTTTTAAGAAGGAGTTGTAGAGGAAATGGGGCACAGCTACCCCCCATAGAAGGTTTAATGAGGAATCCATACCTAGATTTCTCAGAATTACTCGAGATCAGGGAGGAATCAAGACAAAACAGGACTTCCAAAATTTTGTTGGTAATTATGAGGAGATGGTACTTTATTTCATTAGGATGGGGTATGACAACACCAACTGGGAAAGTGGAGGGAACCTCTGTAAAGCCTTGTCCACTGATCTTAAGAGGGAGGTTAACAGAGAATTGTCCCATGCAGGTAGAATCAAGATTTCAAGGGATGGAAGATACCTTCCCCCTGACCTGGAAACCTTGAAGGAATTTGTGGAAATGACTTTGGCCTCATGAGATGTGGATGAAGAAGAAGCACCTAGACCTATCATCAAGAACCCAGTGGAAACCAAGAAAGAAGTCAAGTTTCAGCAAGCAGGAATGGATGAACTCTTAAAAATGAAAGAAGAAATCACCAAGCTCACCATGGCCTTAAATCAGAATCAGGCACCATCACATGTTGAAAGGACCAACCAAGGAATGGCACCAAAATCCAGAACCCCAGTTACCAATGCAGGACCTAGATGGCCAGTCAGATGCAACTACTGCAATAATGAGTACCATACCCAGTTCACCTGTCCAGATCTCTCAGAGGACCTCAAGAACAGGAAATGTTTCAAGCAAGGATCTGGTTTCTTCTTTCCAAATGGGGAACCAGTAACACTGAGTAGCCAGGAAATAGCCAGAGACCAAGTGAAGAAGTTTTCAGGAAACTAAAAGAGTCTAAAGGTTGAAGAACCCCAGAAGAAGGAGGAACCATCCAATGTTGCAGCATTCTTGGAGATTGAAAATTGGGAATCTTGGACACCACCAGAAGTCAATGTGAAGGAATCCCAGGTCCAATGGGGAATGAGGAAGTCCCAGAGATTGGCTGACAAGTCTCAAGGAAGTTCCAAACTAGTAAACCAAGAACACCCAAAGCCAGAGAATGAACCAGTCAAGGAGGTTGGATCCAGGAAGAGAATAGTAAGTTATCCATGGGCATGAGTTGAGGAGGATGGCGAGGACTCAGATGAAGAAGATGTTGGACTGAGGGCACGCAGAGTAGAAAGCAAAGTAGAAGGATTAATTTCATGAGCAGTGATGATGACTGATATGGAGAAAAGGAATTGATGAAAGAAAACATAGCTTACCTGAGGGCACGCAGAGTAGAAAGCAAAGTAGAAGGATGAGAGAAGAAGATCCTTCTGCTTTGCCCCAACTCTGCCCTCAGGTATACATGACTGGCTGAAGTGTCACACATGTCGTGACAATAATGATAAGTATTTGATATTGAATATTGAATATTGAAATTGAGACGTGCGCGCGCCAGCATAGAGAAAGAGATGAGACTTTTGTGAGACTAAATGGAAATATAGAAAGAAAGAAATGTGAAAGGAAAAGACATGGAGGAATGGAGGTAAGTGTTTACTCCAACACCCCCCCTTTCTGGCCAATGCCTGAGATACCAAATAGATGTTAATGAGTGTTTAAGAGCACCTGGGGGAGCGGCTTGGTCAGCATATCCGCGATCATGTCTTTTTTGCTAACATGATGAATTTTGAAGGCTTGTTGAGAGATGCATTTGCAGATGAAGTGATGCCTCGCATCAATGTGTTTTGTTTGCGAGTTATTTTTGGGATTTTTTGCAAGGGCTTCTGCTCCTTTTTTATTGACAAAAATTTTGACGGGGGCATCTCCTTGTAGGCGGAGCTCACAGAGGACGTTACAGAGCCATAATCCTTCTTTGCAGGAGTCGGATAAGGCTTTGTATTTGGCCTCGGAGCTAGAGAGGGAGACAGTCGGCTGCTTCTGCGATTTCCAGGAGATAGCTCCCGAGCCAAGGCGGAATGTGTAACCTGAGATGGAGCGCCAATCGTCCCTATCTTCTGCCCAGTCGGAGTCGGAGTAGCCGACTAGCTTGAGATCATTGCCTCCAAGGGTGAGACAGAAGTGTTTGGTGGCATTGAGATATTGCAGTATCCGGATAGCGGCGTTCCAGTGGTCGAGGGATGGGTCTTGCAGGAACTGAGACAGTTTGTTGACCGCAAACAAGATGTCGGGACAGGTACATTGGGATACCCAGAGTAAGGATCCAATGAGTTGATTGTACTGAGAAGGGGACTTAGGGGAGGTAGGTGACCGCTTGGAGAGGAATTTGAAATTTATGTTGGTTGGAGAGATGGCTGGAGTGGAAGAGGGGGGAAGAAAGGAGGAGACAACGGAGGAGATGTAGTGGCTTTGGCCCAAAGAGACCATGCGCAAAGGAATGTCCCGGTGGATGGATATGGAAAGGAACAGCAACAGGTCCTCATCGGAACCAATGGAGAAGCGTTTCCCGACGTCTGAGATGAAGGACTTAACAAAGTCCGGGAAGCCAACTACATCTAGGTCATCAACGTGTGCAGTGATGGCGCCTACAAGAACACCACGCGAGAGCTTGAAGTAAAGGGAGGGGTTGTAAGACAAGCGCGTCAAACCAAGGGATAGAAGGGCTGAGTTTAATTCGATGTTCCACTGTTGGGGAGACTGTCAAAGGCCATAGATTGCCCTGGAGACCTTACACACCCAGTCGGGATGAGCGGGATCTACAAAACCCGGAGGCTGGGACATATATACGGGTTTGTCTAGATGGCTGTTCAAGAAAGCTGTTTTGAAATTGACCTGACGGCCGACCCACCCTTTGTTGCCTAGCAGGGACAGGAGTAATCGCAGAGTTTCAAGACGGAGTGTGGGAGCAAAGACTTCGGAAAAATCAAAACCTTGAACTTGCGAGAATCCCATGGCCACTAGACAAGCCTTCAGCTTGATGATGGATCCGTTGGCGCGTCGCTTGACTTTGAAAACCCATTTACAGCGTATGATCCTCCAACCGGTAGGTGGGGGAACAAGCACCCAGGTTTTCATGCCTCGAAGAGAGGAGATTTCTTTGTGGGCGGAAGTAATCCAGCGGTGGCAATGAGGCAACTTCATTAACTGCTTCCAGGTCTTAGGCGCGAGGAGATCATCTTTCACTTTGGCTGATTGGGAGTAGTTCCCAAAGCAAGATGGAGGGCGAGTAACCCTGGAAGAGCTACGGGGGAGAGAGGGAGGGGACGGGGAACAACAAGCAGAGGGGACAGGAACAGGACTGGGAAGAGAGAGTGGAGGGATGGAAGGAATGGGTGGGGAGGGATGCGGAGAGGATACGGGGGAGTTGACCGGTGATCCAGATTCAACTGAGGAAAGGGGAGGCGACAGGAGGGGGGGGAAACTGAATCGTCGGAAGGATTGGGGCTGGGACTGCGGTGACGAGGACGGTGGGTTGAATCAGTTGGAAGGTAGACTTCCGCATCAGGAGACAACCTGGAGGGAGGAGATGCAGGGATGAGATTGGAGTCACCAGCAGGAACAGAAGAAGGGGAAGGGGGCGGGGGTGGAACAACGGGGGAGGAAGAGTCATTGAGAGAAGCGGAGGGAGGAGGGAGAGAAGGAGGGGGGGAAGGTAGAAAAGACGGCCAAGGGAGTTCAGCAACAATGGGAACGTGATTTGCATTTGCGTCTGGATTTGAGGAGCCATAAGGAAAGAGGGTGTTGTTGAAGAGACAGTCCCTAGACTTAACAATCTTCTTGTTGACAAGGTCCAGAAGTACGTAGCCATTTCCTTGACTGAGATAGGATAACAGAACTGACGGGCGAGCTTTTGGTGAAAGCTTCCGTCAATTGTGTTTGGGTACTTTGTACCAGGTAAGACATCCAAATGGGTGAAGGTAGGTTGGCAATACATCGTTCAGTTGAAGAATCTAGTTGGGAGAGGTGAAGCCCTGGGGAGTCTTGCATGGAAAGGAGTTGAAGGCAAAAAGAGAATGTTGGAGAGAATTAGCCCAGTAGTTTTTGGGGAGATTGGATGATAGGAGGGTGGATCGAATCAAATTTAAAATAGTCCTATTTGACCATTTGGCTACGCCATTAAGCTGTGGAGAATGTTGAGGTCCTGGTTCGTGCGTGGTCCCTCTGAGTGATAGAAAAGTCTTCACTTTGTTGTTGATGTATTCGCCCCCGTTGTCAGTGCAAAGAGAGCTGATGGAGCACTTATACTGATTCTTGAAAAAGGAAAAAAAGGTTTTTATGCACTCATAGGCATCTGATTTTTGTCGGACGGGGTACGCGAAAAGTGCTTTAGATCAGTCGTCTATGAAAGTAACAATGTATTCATACCCTTCTTGTGACGTAGTTTTGAAACTGCATAAGTCTGAGTGTATGATTTGGCCTGGGATATTCGACCGGTGGCTGAGACAAGAGTGAAAAGGTGTTCGAGACATCTTGGATTGAATACATGTAGTGCATTGCTGTACTTTGTATTTGTTATTCAGGCTGGGCTTGATATTGTGTGATTTTAAGAGTTTGAGAAGTGATTTTAGATTGAGGTGTGAGAGTATACAGTGGTAGCCAAAGAGAGTGTCGTCAGAAAAAATCTTGACGCTCGAGAGAACTGATTGTTCTTGGCTTACCTTCTTTGAAGGGAGATAGTATAGGTTTGATTTTCTATAGCCAGTAGTGACTGGTGGAACATTCATGGAGAGGCTGGAGTCTTTGAAGATTTTGCACCCGTCGGAGGTAAAAATTACGGCATATCCAGCATCACATAGGCTTGAGATGGACAAAAGTGGTTTGTGCAGATTAGGGAAGACCAAGGCGTTGATGTTACCAAAGGACAGATCAAGAGTCCCTTCCATGCTGGACGCGATTGTTTAACCATCGGCCAGTCAAACTGAAGTGGATCAGGGGAATTTGTTCTTGAGTTGTTCCTTGAAAGGAGTCATTGAGAATGTGCACCCCGAGCCAAGATTAAAATCTGTGTTGGATGTTGGCTTCAGTTTCGTCAGATTGCACAATGCGTATCCGGCATGGATTACTATTTCTGATTTGGAGAAGTCATCCTCATTGTCATTTTTGTTTGTCGTCACAATATTGGCTTTATTCAAATTTGATTTGTTTTGATTCTGCTTGTTTCTTTTTGATTGCTTGAGTGCTTCATGTACTTCTGGACATCTCGAGAATGAGTGACCCTCTATCTTTCAATTGGTGCAGTAGTAGATTCTCGATGGATTCGGTCTGTTCGGATACTTGGTGTCGGTTTGGGATTTGGCTGAGTTTGCCACAAGCAAATCTTTGTTTCTGGTTTTTCGTCGCAGGTGTTCCTTTTTGAGTGCGTTTATAAGCTTGGAGGAAGGCACTGACTCTTCATTCATCATACTGGATACACATCTGAGCCAATCATCTGGAAGAGAAAGAAGGATGGCCGTTGACTGGAGATTGTCTGCAGTGAGAGGGTTCTCAGGTGTGATGAGTGACAATAATTTTTCTCCGTAGGAGACTATTTCTGAAAGATGAGCCGTCATTTCTTTGTCATTCAGCTTGGTGAGAAGAAGCTTTTGAAGCCAGTACATTCAACCGCCTGATGAGCTGTCCTGATGTGCTTTGCGGAGAGAGTTCCACATCCCGGTTGCGCTTTCTTCGTGTTTTCTGATGAATTGGAATTTTGAGGGATTTATAGATCTTGATATAACTGAGCATACTGCCAAGTTGTCTTTAAACCAGGTTTCATGATTCAGTTTTTATGAATTGGTAGTAAGAAGATATCCCACGCCAGATGCTCTGAAATGGATACGTAGTATCATCACCCAGTCCAGGTAGTTCAAATCTGATCCTGGAGAGTTGAGCGGAATTATCGACGGTGTTTTTAACACCGGATGGAATTGGTTTTCATCCATAATTAAACAATATAACGACACTTTGAGTACCGGATCCCTCAGAGATGATTCTACAGGCTGTTTGGTTGCGCTTCTTGGCTCATAACCTGTTGGACTGAGGGCACGCAGAGTAGAAAGCAAAGTAGAAGGATTAATTTCACGAGCAGTGATGATAACTGATATGGAGAAAAGGAATTGATGAAAGAAAACATAGCTTACCTGAGGGCACGCAGAGTAGAAAGCAAAGTAGAGGGATGAGAGAAGAAGATCCTTCTGCTTTGCCCCAACTCTGCCCTCAGGTATACATGACTGGCTGAAGTGTCACACATGTCGTGACAATAATGATAAGTATTTGATATTGAATATTGAAATTGAGACGTGCGCGCGCCAGCAAAGAGAAAGAGATGAGACTGTTGTGAGACTAAATGGAAATATAGAAAGAAAGAAATGTGAAAGGAAAAGACATGGAGGAATGGAGGTAAGTGTTTACTCCAACAGAAGAAGACCCCCCAGAAGAACCTGTGAAAAGATCTGAAACTGAAACTATGGAATTGAACAAGGAAAGGTCAGAACCAGTATATACTGAAGGAGGAACCAAGGTTGAAGAAAGCCTGAAGAAGAAAATATTAAAACAAAGCTTTAACCTTACCTTGGAGGAGCTCCTTTCAGTTGCACCAAACTTCTTCCAGAATCTAAAAGATATAACCCTTGAAGGAACCTTGGACTTGAAGAAAGCCTCTAAATCATCAGCCAGAAAAAACAATTGGAGGATTAATAGATGTCAACACCATTTTGAAGACTATTCTGATGAAGAATACCCATGTTGCATTAGCAGAAATCTCACCTATGCTTGCCTGTTGGGATTCATAGACATTTGGATAAAAGGAAAGAAGATAAAGGCCCTGATGGATACTGGTGCTGAATTAAATGTAATACCTGAACATGTGGCAATCCAGGCAGGCTTGGTTTCCAGGGAATTATTCATGAGGGTTACAGCCACTCAACTCCACTAATTTGTTTGGCTGAAAGAACAATGCTTGAGATAACTCCTGGGGAACCATAATCTTCTCACTTCTTCATAGCCAAAAGATCAATTCATACAGTGCTGGGAAGACCCTTCTTGGTGGATCATAAGGTCAGGCTGGAATTATCCAAACATAAAGGAGAAGTCTTAAGCTATGAAATAGAAGAAGGGGAGAGGTTATGCATCCCAATCTGTTCACCAAATCAAGCAGGATGGCATGTGACTCCACCAAGAAGACCGATTGGGATGAATAGAATCACAGAAAATCTAGAGACCAAAGAATACCAGGAAGAAGATTGGAGCAGTGGACAGGATATACCTGAAATAAACTTGGAAGGCTTACCAGATCCTTTGGAAAATAATATTCCCACCCCATCAATCTATTCAGAAGAACCAATTGACATGACTTGGAATGATCTCCTTGATAAAATGGAAGCTGAAGAGAACTATGAAAATTTCCAAAGATTATTTGGAGGATTCTGGACCAACCTGGAAGACATGCAGGGAGAAAACTGGGAGGAGGTACCTGGAGCAGGCTTGTACAACTCTGAATTTATTGAGTTACTCAATAAACAAGCCACTAATGTCCTTGTGATTGATGGGTATTGGCCATCCCATTATGGGAAAGTTCCTTGGGTCATCAGGTACATCTTGTACTATGATGAAGAATGGTCCAAGGATTGTATGAAATGCTTGGTCTTAAGGTACCAGGTAATACCAGACCATATCAGGTGGTCAGGGTACCTGGAGGAGTAAGCCCTTTTCTCTACTTGATTTAATTGATGAAGAAGTAAGCCTCCAGTTTCCTTTGGTGAGCTGAGGGAAAGGGTAGGCAGAGCCACCACTCTAATATTCATCAAAAACCATCAAGATCACAAAATAAAAGCAAAAAAAAAACCATAAAAAATCCTATAAAAAATATAAAAGGCGTATCAGTTTTATTGTTGGGACCTCCAACAAAACAAAAAAAATATAATAAAAAATGAATTATCACCATACTAGCAACACCAGAAGTTCCCCTATCATCAATCACTGGAAAACTGTAATAATCCTGAAAATAAATACAAAAAAAAAAAACAAAAAAAAACTTCATACAGAAAAATCATAAAAAAAATTACAACCCAAAGCAAGAAAATATATACTTGCCAGTTTTTTTCTTCAAAAATAAATATATATATATACTTATCCTGCCAACATCAAGGGCAAGATTCAACTGTTTTCATTCTCACAACCTTCAGCCAAAACAATATATATATATATATATATATATATTTCAAAAAAAAAGAAACAAAAAAAGGGAAGACAAGGAAGGCCACAATAAGCAATGGGTATAGAAAATGGGAAGGGTGTTATTTTAAATGACCAGCGCCCCCCCAAAAAAAAATAACCATCTGGTCAAACTTACAAGCAATTGTTGGGTGGGAACGGCAATGATGTTTGCAACGGCAATCATGGTTGCAACAGCAAAAGCAAGTGCAACTGCAATCGCCAGTCAACAAAAAAAATGCAAAAAAGCAGCAAGCCCCATTGCAAAAAACAAGCCATTTGTTGAAAGAACAAAGAAGGAAGGAAATGAAACCCATAAAATTTGAAGATGGCGGTGAAAAAAAAAAAAAAAAAAAAAAAAAAAAAAAACGTCGAAAAGGGCGATTGGCAGGTTTATCGCGAGCAATATGCGGAAGGAAAAGCTCGGGAGGAGGAGCAATTAATTGTGGGGAGTCTCTTGCCATTGAATCAGCGCCACCGAGCAAAATCAAAAAAATAATATATAAAAATAATAATGAATTAATGAAATAACTAAAAATGAAAAAAGGAGAGTAGGGAACGAACGGGCGGTGATCAGCACATCATAGGCCAATTAATGGGATGAAGAACACCTTGGAGGATGCAGGGTGATAGGCAATGGCCAGAGGTCATGCCAATCATTGTTGCGGCGAAGAAAAGATGGAAAATAAAAAAATGGAGCCAAATCCAATTGGACAACAACACCAATGGCCGGAAACCTGGCCTCAGCTTGCGGCCAAATCAGCATCAAGAAAAAAAAGACGGAAAAAGAAAAAGAAAGATGGGATAAATACCCCGAGGATGGGCGATGGGCAAGCTCAAGAGGTAATGCAAATCATCATTGCAACAAGGCAAAGATGAAAGAATGAAGAAAATGTTGGAACATCTCAACCCAACACTTTACCAACTGGACGCCCGGCCCAGAACTCGACAATGACTAGAAACCAGGAAACCCTAACCTTGTTTATCATCAGTTAGGTTTAGGAAACTTGTACCTTAGTCCCTTATAATGTTGTACTTGTTCCATCTCCTTTCCTCCTTTTCTTTTCTCACTCATTGTTGATTCCTCTCTCTTCACTCATACCTCGTTCAGGTATATCTCTTGCGCCGTCTCCTTCGTCCCATGACTTGTCCCTCACTCAACTCTGCTTGCTGGTCCCCTCATTTCAGGTATATCTCTCACGCCGTCTCCTTCGTCCCATGACTTGTCCCTCACTCAACTCTGCTCGCTGGTACCCTCATTTCAGGTTATGAGCCCAGGAAAATACCAGCCATGTGGTCAATAGGACAAGGAGCGTAACGACAAACACCTAAGATATCTTGAACCGTGGCCAACCCTACCTCTCCCCCATTCCTTCTATCTCCAACCTCCCTTGCCTCTCCATCATCCTGTTCTTCAAACAGTGCCTATCACTCCCCACACGATTTCATCTCTTCGTCTGGAGAAACTGTTCGAGATTTACTCCTTGGAAACAACCTCAGACCTCCTCCACTTACCACCATGACGGAGACTGCCAAAACTAGGGGCCTCCTTTGCGAGAAACTCTCTGGTCCAGCCAACTTCTCCAGCTGGCAAAATAATGTACTCACAGCCCTAGGGTACAAGGATCTTGACGGCGTGGTTCTTGAACATCCAGAGGAAGTCACTCCTTAGACAAAATTGAAGATGAAGCAAGCCACCACTTTCATTCAATTGCACCTTGATCAGCAGAATTTCACCCGGTTTGTCAAGGACCCCACCAAGTACAAACCTAAAGTGCTTTGGGACTCCATCTGCGACCACTACGCTACCAAGTCCCTTGAAAATGTGGTGAATTTGATGGATAGACTATATGACATTCCTTTCTCCGATGGCAACCTCCAAAATTAAATCAACAAGTTCCGCAAAACCTTCCGATTATTAATTGAAGTCTCCTTTGATAATCTGGATACAACGACCATTGAGACCCTTTGGGCCATCATCATTCTCAAAAGACTACCTCCATCCTTTGCGGTTATGCGCTCACTTCAATTTGCCCAATATAAGGGTAAGCAAGCCAAAATTCCAATGGACACTTTTCTCTCAGATCTCAAACTTGAGATCCAACGTCAATCTGAGTCCACCAAAAATGCTCAAGCCTCAGCCTTCAACATAACTCGTTCCCTTCCTATCAATACCTCCCAAAACAAAAGCCAAAAACGGCAACAATTCTGCAAGAATGGTGTACACAATCCAAACACCACTCACTCACCTGAACAATGCCATCAACTACACCCTGAACTAGCCATAGCTTACCACCAAGCTGCTCTATCCCAAATCCAAAACAAAACCAGTCATGGTAAGGCAAATCTTAGCTTTGACAAGGTCAACCCCAACCTGGTTATCCTCGATAGTGGTGCCTCCGGCCACTACCTCAAACACCAAGAATACTTCACCACATTCACTCCCTCCAACTCTCTTCTCTACACCGCCAATGGTACCCCTCTCAAGGTAGTAGGTTTTGGTTTGGCCATCATACCTCTAGAATTGGGCGTACTGGAAATTCCCCATGCCCAACTTGTTCCCAAACTCTCCAATTCCTTGCTCTCCATGGCCCCTTATCTTCAGTCCGGCTACTCCATCAATCCCATTGATAATGGTTTTGAATGTAATAAGGATGGCCTCTGACTCATGTCTGGAAAGTTCACCAACAACGTTCTTGCCCTCAACCTTTTGCACTCTAGAGCCCTTTCCGCTCGAACCTTTCTAGATTTACATCGATCACTAGGCCACCCCAATGATACCTATCTTTGGAAGCTCTTTCCTCACCTCCCAACTGAACCACTCAACTGCTCCGACTGTCTCACCGCAAAAATGACCAAAACCCCCTTCGCCGGCCATTTTCCCACCCCGTTGTCTCGACTTGAGTGTGTTCATATGGATCTCTGTGGTCCCATCTCCCCCATGTCCAAGGGAGGAAACCAATACTTCTTAAAGATCATTGACGGCCACAGTCTCTATGCTTTCATCTACCCTATAAGATGTAAGTCTGACTCATATGATTGTTTTGTTTCCTTCCTCAACAAAGCTGAATGCTTCACTGGATGTAAAGTCCAATCCGTAGTGTTGGATAATGGGGGAGAATTTGTCAACCACAAGTTCAAGCTGCTGTTTGACAAAAAGGGCATCAATCACATTACCACCTCTCCCTACACACAACAACAGAATCCATTCTCTGAACGTGGCAACCGCACCACCATTGAAAAGACAAGAGCCCTCCTCCTCACCTCCGGACTCCCTTTGGAATTCTGGGGAGATGCGGTCATCACTAGTGTCTTCCTTGAGAACTGAACTCCCCACTCGTCACTAAGTCTCTCCACTCCCTACAAAAAATAGACTGGCAAGCCTCCCTCACTTAACCACCTGGCTCCCTTTGGGTGCAAGGCTATTGTGTTCACTGAAAGAAAATGGCGGGACTCAAAGTTCTCTCAATCTGGTGAAGAAGGAGTACTCATTGGATTTGATGCTCATCAACAATAGTTCAAACTCTGGATCTCTTCCACCGACAAGTTTCTCTGGTCTCACCATGTCAAACCCATTTGCAATGACTTCCCACTCAAGTGCCGTGCCACTAAGCTTGAACACCCAAATCATCTCCTCTTTCCTTTTGAAGATGACCCATCAATCTCTTGCCCCGTCACCCCTCCTACTCCTGTCGCCACTCACTGTGACTCCACCCAAGCTATCCCATCACCATCTGAGGAATGTCCTGACACTCCTCAGCCACCAACTGCTCCTCCTGCAAAACACTACGACTACGTTCCCTGGTATGATTCTGCTCCAAAAGAAGTCGGGTCTGACATATCCGAAAAACAAATCATTACTTCAAAAAGGCGTAACCAAGCCCTTTCCATCACCAACAAACCTCTTACTCACAAAGATCCTAAAACCATCTCAGAATCAAAGAAGTCTTCAGATTGGCCAGAGTGGAAAGGAGCCATTGACGTTGAAAAGGACAACTGCCTCAGACATCAAGTTTGGGAAATTGTCCCTAAGCCGTCCAACATAAAGGAACTGGACACCACTTGGGTTCTGAAAACCAAATTTGACGCCAATGGTCTCTTCATCAAAAAGAAAGCCCGACTCTGCACCAGGGGCTTCCGTCAGGTGGAGGGGATAGACTATGACAAGAAATTTGCCCCCACCGGTTGGTTGCCCTCCCTTCGCGTTCTACTCAGCTTGGTCGCCTCCTTTGACCTGGAACTGCACCAGATGGATGTCAAGTGTGCGTTTCTGAACGGTATCCCGGATGAGGAGATTTTCATTAAGAAACCAGAAGAATTGGACATTGTCATCCCGCCTGGACACGGTATCCGCCTCAAAAAGTCGTTGTATGGACTCAAGCAAAGCCCTAGGTGCTGGTACTCCGCCCTAACTTCATTCTTCAGCTCTCTTGACTTCAAATCCTCCGATGTTGACCCTTGTCTATTTGTCCACTCCGATCCCACCAAACTATGGATGGTTTATGTCCATGTTGACGATCTGGTCATTGGGGGCCATGAGCAAGATGTCTTGGATTTCAAACATCAAATGAAGACCAAGTTTGAGATGGAGGATTTAGGGAAATGTGAATGGATACTAGGCATGAGGGTAACCCGCAACCGTGAAGCTTGTACCATTCAGCTACACCAGGATCAATACATTGAGAACATGTTGGCTGAATACGGCATGTCCGACTGCAAGCCAGCGTCCACCCCTCTCCCTCAACAACCTTCAAAGGTCCCAATCTCGGACACACCAGCTGATTCCTCTTTCAATTATTGTCGAGGTGTAGGACTCCTAAACTGAAGGATTAAATGAACTGAATTTGAAAACAAGACCAGCAGAATTCAAAGTACAAAGTAATGAGTGTGAGTTTTTTTAAACAAATTTTAAAGAAACAAAAAGAGCGTGTAAAATCATGAAAGAAAAGAGAAAGTAGCAGATGACGATCTTACAACTAGACAGATCAAAGAAATGGTTGATTGGATAGGCTAGGAGATGTTGGGGAAAGGCAATGGGCCAGTTGATTGAGATGGCGAGAGGATCGGAGGGAGTCAGGTGAGAGGATGGGAGGGAGTCAAAGGGATTGTTGAGATTTGTATGAGTGGATGAGTTGAGGATTCGGAAGGAATGGTAGAATGATGGATGTAGAATGAGACGAGGATTTGGAAGGAAGCGGGAGAAGGATGTTGAATGGGAGGAGATTGAATGAGAGTGGGAAGGAGAATGGTGGATTGGAATGGTCGGTGGAAACAGGAAGTGAGGTGGGATAAGTTGGAGCGAAGCATGAGGACTCGGGGAGGCCAAGCGAGATTTGTGGAGGATTTTGAATTGAAGTAGCTGCACCCCATTGATGTCAAGGTGTCGCAGTCAAGGTGTCGTGGAGATCAACTATTTCTACACACCGCCATGTCTAGAAGGAAGATCGAGGACGTTGGATGTTAAATTGATCACGGATGGTTTGATGGCCGGCTTGGTGAGGGAGTCGGCGAGCATCTCCGCAGATGTGATTAGAGTGGTGATAAGGTTTCCTTTGTTTTTCTTTTCTCGCAGCCATTTGATGTGTATGTCGACGTGTTTCAGAGCGTTGTGATGAGAGTCGATATTGACTACGTGGAGGGCTTTATTATTGATGTAGGCGCAATGAGTCAATTTCAACTCGGGGTTCAGTTCAAGGAGGAGATTTTGGAGCCAAATCTTTTCTTGTGTGGCAAGAACCAGAGATTTGAGTTCTCCTTTGGTTGAAGAGAGCGATATGGTGGACTGTAGCTTGCTGTGCCATGCGACTGGGCTCCCGTAAAGCATGATTATGAAACCGGTGTGGCTTCTTCTACTGTTTGGATCATCTCCACCGTCGGAGTCGCTAAAGCATTCGATGTCGTATTTGAAGTTTGGGGATGTTAAGCGCAGGGAAAGGTCATGGGTGGCGTTAATGTACCTCCAGGCGTGCTTGGCCTGTTCCCAGTGGGAAACTCCAGGTAAATTGTTGAAACGTGAAAGGTTGGAGACTGCGTATGAAAGATCAGGTCTGGTGTGACTGGCGATGAAGTTCAAATATCCCGTTGCTGAACGGTAGTTGATATCAAGTTGCAGGAATTTTGCATGATCTTCTTCCGAGGCGGGTGTTAGCTTAACATTAGGGGTCATTGGAGTGGTGATGGGTTTAGATTCATTGAGACCTAGCTCCTGGAGGGCGGTGGCAATATGCTTGGGTTGATGAAGGAAGTGAAGATCGCTGCGAGTTATGACATGATTTCCAAGGATTTTAGTAAGATTGCCCTTGTGAGAGATGTGGTATTGATTTTTGAGTCTGGATCTAAAATTTTCGGATTCGCCTATGATCAGCAAATCATTGACGTGAACAAAAACAAAGAGAGACTCGGATTGGTTGATGAAGAGGCAAGGATTGGCGGCTGAGGATTTGAAGTTTTGGGAGAGCAGCCAGCGCCTTAGGGTATTGCACCAGCTCTTGGGAGCTTGCTTGAGGCCGTAAAGGGACTTTTTCAATTTAAGGTAGGGAAATTTGCATTTGTAGCCCTCGGGACATTTGATGTAAGTTTCTTCCTCCAAAGGAGCGTGCAAGAAGGCAGCTTTGATATCCATTTGGACGATCTTGAGCTTGTGGTGAAGAGAGTAGACGAGGAGGGTGCGTAGGGTGGTGATGAGACCGGTGGGAGCGTAGGTTTTGCCGTAGTTGAGGAACTCCCGTTGCTTGAAACCTTGGTCCATTTCCGCTGGGGTCATCTTTGAGGCGGTAAACCCAGGTGGTGGAGAGAGCGGATTTGCCAAGAGGTAGAGAGTGACAGCCTTCCCACACGTCGAAACTCTTGATGCCGTTGGTTTCGGTCTTCATTGAATCCAGCCATTGATCCCTATCGTCAGATTTCAAAACCTTGGGGTAGCTTTTGGGAACCGCGCGAGCTAGGAAACCGTATCAATTTGGAGCTTTGATGGTGGATCTATCGCGTAAGGTGCGTGTGGGCGGATCAATGAGATGCTGGGCGATCTTGCAGGCGTTGGAATCAGAGGATGATTGGTTGGATGAGTGAAGAGAAGGGGAAGGAAGAGGATTGTTATTTAAGACGGGTTCAGGTGACGCAGGGAGAGAGGATTCAGGGATCTGATCGGGGTGACAACAGGAGGAGGAGGAGATTGCCGGAGTAGTAGAATTTAAGAGATCAGTAAGTGTTTCATCTAAGGATAGAAGAGGATCAAAAGGAGATTCAGAGGGATGGAGAGAAGAGGAAGAGAAAGGAGTTTTTTCAAATATTTTAACATGTTTTGAGCGGATGACATCACCAACTTCGGGGCAGAAGACCCGATAAGAGTGTAATTCTAGGTTGAATCCAACTAAAATGCCTTCAAGTCCCTTCTTGGCAAACTTGGAGAGATTTTGTCGCTGATTAAGCACAATAGTCTTAGAGCCAAGGACTTTGATGACCGAGAGCTTGGGAATTGAGGATTTCCAGAGTTTGTATAGAGAGACTTTGTCGAGTTTGGAGGGGATAAGATTCAATAAGAGACAACAGCTGGGTACTATTTCGTCCCACATGATGAGAGGAATTTTCATGTCCAGCATAACGGTCCTGGCAGCTTCGATTAAGGTGCGATTAGCGCGTTTGGCAATGGGATTATGTTGGGGAGTGTACGGTTTGGAGGTTGAATGGAGGATTCCATTTTCAGCAAAGAAGGAGGTTAGTTGAGAGTTCAGGAATTCACCGCCGTTGTCGGAATGGAATTTTTTTAATTTTTTGTTGAATTGATTGGAGTAAAGTTGAATGAACTTAATGATTTCATTGGTGGCATCGGATTTGAATTTGAGAGGTATACAGGTCTTGAATCGGGAGAAATTGTTGGTGAGGACAAGAAAGAACCTGTTTCCAGTTTTGGAGGGAGGAGAGATGGGGCCGCAGAGATCGGCGTGGATTTTGTCAAATTTTGCTTTGCTCTTGGTAAATATTCCTTTGAAGGGAGTCCTGTGGATCTTTCCTCGGGCGCAGGAAGTGCAATCGTGGTTATCCCACTTAAGTTTTGGGAATTCTCGAGCGAGCAGCTTGACAGAATCGGAATGTGAGTGGCCGAATCTTTTGTGGAGGGTGGAGAAAGAAATGAAGGAGAAAGCGGTAGGTGAGTTGGGATTGATGGATTCCTCGACAAACATGAGGTTGTCTTCGATGTAGCCTTCAAGGATGATTTCTGTATTGAGAACAATGACAAATCTGTTTGTAGTGGTGAGTTGTAAGGAGCAACCTCCGAGAATGAGTTGGCCTAGCGAAATCAAGTTTATGGCTATATCTGGGACGAGGAGAGAGTTTTTGAGGTTGAGTTTGGAATGAGAAGTGATGATGGTTGCGGTGCCTAGTCCCGAGGCGACTATCAAGGATCCCAATTTTCCAGTCTGGATGGTGGTGTTGTCATCTTTCAGACCACTGAAGAATTGGGAGTTGTCAAACATGCTCTGGGAGGCACCGGAGTCAAGAATTATCTGGCTCCGATCTAGGCGATGGGAGTGAGTCATAGCAAAAGTGAATGCAAAGTGTGCTGAGGCGGCAGGGTTCGAGCTGGAGGGATTAGCTTTATTGGAGGATGAGGAGGGTGAGGAGGCTGTGAAGTTTGGTCTCAGATGGGGAAATAGCCAGTAGCATCGTTCTTTTGGGTGATTGGCTTGGGGATTGTGCCAGTTCGCCTTGCATCTCAACAGATTTTGTTGCATGATCATGGCGGAGGCTTGGGATCCCGAGGCGGTTTTGTGTTTGACTTGGTTAAGATGTTTCAGGACTAGATCTCCGTCGATTTTCCTTTCGCCGAGGGAGTGAGTGATGGTGGTTTTCAGATGATCCAATTGAGGAGGAAATTTGTAGAGAAGAAGGTAGGCTATTATATTGTTGTCCATCTTGATGCCGATTTTGGAGATTTGCATTAAACATGACTTGGCTTCAGTGATGAATTTCTTGATATTCCTTGGGTCAAATTGGAGGTTGAGGAAGTTAAAGAAAACCCTCGATCAATTTGCGGTTTGGGATGAGGCGAAGAATTCGTTTATCGAGTTCCACAGATCAATTCCATTGGTCAGATGGTGTTTCTTCACGCAGTTCACATAGGTTTTGTTGTCTAATTTGGCGAGGATGTATCCGACAATTTCAAGGTTGATTTCAACTGGGCATTTTTCCGGTTTGGTTGAAGAGAGCCACGGAGTGATGCCTTTGAGGGAGAAGATCGTGAGAATTTTTGATCGCCATAAGGAGAAGTTATTTTCCGAGAGATTGGGTATTGAGTCTGTCAAGGTCTTCAGGAGCAAAGAGTTGGAATCCGCTGGTCCTGGGGTAGTCATCGTCGCCAGGCTTGCTGAGTTGGGGATCTTTTGGCTTTTAACCGTGAAGGATTAAATGAACTGAATTTGAGAACAAGACCAGCAGACTTCAAAGTACAAAGTAATGAGTGTGAGTTTTTTTAAACAAATTTTAAAGAAACAAAAAGAGCGTTTAAAATCATGAAAGAAAAGAGAAAGTAGCAGATGACAATCTTACAACTAGACAGATCAAAGAAATGGTTGATTGGATAGGCTAGGAGATGTTGGGGAAAGGCAATGGGCCAGTTGATTGAGATGGCGAGAGGATCGGAGGGAGTTGGGTGAGAGGATTGGAGGGAGTCAAAGGGATTGTTGAGATTCGTATGAGTGGATGAGTTGAGGATTCGGAAGGAATTGTAGAATGATGGATGTGGAATGAGACAAGGATTTGGAAGGAAGTGGGAGAAGGATGTTGAATGGGAGAAGATTGAATGAGAGTGGGAAGGAGAATGGCGGATTGGAATGGTCGATGGAAACAGGAAGTGAGGTGGGATAAGTTGGAGCGAAGCATGAGGACTCGGGGAGGCCGAGCGAGATTTGTTTAGGATTTCGAATTGAAGTAGCCGCACCCCATTGATGTCAAAGTGTCGCAGTCAAGGTGTCGTGGAGATCAACTATTTCTACATAAACTACCTGGTTCAGTGCACCAGACCAGACCTCACTTTTACTTGGAGCTACCTTTCTCAGTTTCTTAGCAATCCCTCCGTTACCCATCAGCGCCAGTTCTTACACCTACTCTGTTATCTCAACAAAACCAAAAGCCTTGGGATCACCTTAGGCGGCCCCTCCACCACCGCTTTCTCTTTGAAAGCGTACTGCGACGCCGACCACGCCTCCAGTACTGATCGGCGTTCGTTCACCGGAAGCTCCATCTTCCTGAATGGCCCTGTCATCTGGCGGTGCTCTAAGCAGGCCGTTGTTGCCCTCTCCACCACCAAAGCCGAACACCGAGCGTGCTCCGAGATGGGTCAGGATTTACTGTGGGCCTTGCAACTCCTCTCGATCCTCTCAAAACCCTTTAACTGTTCGTTTTCCTCACCCTCCATGTTCTGTGATAATCAAGGGGCCATTGCCCTATTGGAAAACCCGATCTACCAACATCGCACTTGCCATATTGACGTTCGTCTGCAATGGATCAGGCACCACATTGCTGCGAATGCCTTCTCCTTGCACTACATTCAGTCCGCCGAAAATCTTGCGGATGGGATGACCAAAATCCTCACCCCTCAACTTCACAACCACTTCTTGAAAGAATCTGGCATTTCCCCACTTATCGCAGGATAGCAAGCAAGGGGGGGTGTTGGAACATCTCGACCCAACACTTTACCAACTGGACGCCCGGCCCAGGACTCGACTATGACTAGAAACCAGGAAACCCTAACCTTGTTTATCATCAGTTAGGTTTAGGAAACTTGTACCTTAGTCCCTTATAATGTTGTACTCGTTCCATCTCCTTTCCTCCTTTTCTTTTCTCACTCATTGTCGATTCCTCTCTCTTCACTCATACCTTGTTCAGGTATATCTCTCGCGCCGTCTCCTTCGTCCCATGACTTGTCCCTCACTCAACTCTGCTCGCTGGTCCCCTCATTTCAGGTCTGCTTTCCTGCTTCCTTGTCTTCTTCCTTGTCTCCTCTCTATTCTCATCCCTCGATCTTCCATCTTCTACTTGCACCTGCAATTAACACTCATTGTTGATTCCTCTCTCTTCACTCATACCTCGTTCAGGTATATCTCTCGCGCCGTCTCCTTCGTCCCATGACTTGTCCCTCACTCAACTCTGCTCGCTGGTCCCCTCATTTCAGAAAAAGATAGGGCCGAATCGGATCAACAACAACGCTGATGGCCGGGCACCACTCAAATGGGAGGCTCAATCTTGCAATCAATCAATTGAACTCCCAAGCAACTCCTTATCTATATCCCAATCGATTGCGCCAATGGTCGCGACCATTATTAACAGCTGCATTGACCATCCATTCCCAGCCGCAACCTCTATTGCTATCTCCGTCCCGACCGACCGCTCATGGCGAACGAGGCTTTGTTGGTTTCATCTTGCCGCCGCGTTGATGGCCCCCCCCCACCTCGTCCTGCAACCTGGGCAATTGCAATTGCTTTTTGCGGATCCCCGCTGCCACCATAAAACAAGAAAAAAAAATAGAAAATAGAAAAAAAAAGAAGAGAGAAGAAACAAAAAAAAAGCAAAAGGGCTGGAACCCTTATCGCCTCCGACAACGCTACCCACTCCTCCCCAACACCCAGGAAGAAGCGATTGCGCCGTCCGCGCGAATTTCCAAAGGAAGGCCAGAATCAGAAAGGGTACTCAGCATGACCATAAACTGCATCATGGTCCCCTGCATGACCTTAAACTGCATCATGGTCCAGCATGACCTTAAACTTCAGGATGGTCCCCTGCATGACCTTAAACTGCATCATGGTCCAGCATGACCTTAAACTGCAGGATGGTCCCCTTCATGACCTTAAACTGTAGGAGTTTTACCAATAACCCTAGCTTGAAACACTAGAAGACTCAACCTCACATGACCACAGCCCTCATATACATCAATACAGATTTGTGCCTCATGCAAGAAGGAATACTGGTGAATCTGCTCCTAAGGAAGAGCTGAAACTTCAAACAAGCCATATTCAGAAAGAGAGCAGGCCTCTCACAACTCATATCCATAACAGTGACCAAAAATAAATAAAAAATAAATAAAAAATAAAAAAAAACAAAAAAAATCACGGGCATAAAAAAAATTAATAAATAAAATAAAACCAAGGAAATTAAAATTTGAAGATCAGGATCATTTACTTGAAGCCCCTGGAAATGAGCTTAAAAAATTTTAAACATTTGAATTCAATCCTCAGGCCAAGGAATTAGGTCCTTGGTAAGACCTTAAACCACCCACACTAAAAATTAATAAAAGAAAATAATAATAAAATCAAGGAAATCAAGTCTGAAGATCAGGATCTTTTACTCAAGCTCCTGAAAATGAGCTTAAACCCATTTATGATTTTTCTTTTGATTCAATCCTCAGGCCAAGGAATAAGGTCCTTGGTAAGACCTCAAACTTCCTAAAATAAAATAAACTAAACTATACAAAAAAAAATTATATAAGAAAAAAGTTATGCTTTACTAAAGATTTGATCCTCAGTATGGAAGTCTTGGGACCAAGGAATCAAGAAATACTATGAATAAAGAAGGGCCTGAAGATATCAACAATAGTTTAAATCCAAATTGGATCCAATTCAAAATTTAAGAAGTATCAAGGTAGCAAGGAAAGATAGAAAAATTAGTCTTTGGCCAGAAAATCAAGAATGAAGACATTATAGTAGGAATCTGAGGAAAAGGTATCTATCAAGTTTGAAAAGATGAAAAAAGGGTAAATATACAGTAATGGATGATCAGTTTCAACCAGAAAAAAATAAAAGTCTTTCTTTATCCAGGAAGGACCATACAAAGAATATGGAGATGGGAAAAGAAGAAAAAGGAATAAAGAGGAAATATAATCTTTAATTACCCAGCCAGACCCATGAAAGAACATGGGGTAGGGAAGATCAAGAAAGAAACCAGAAAAATTAATGAAAGAGAATCAATAACCATACACAAGTTATATAAAGAGACCTGTCTTTTACCAAATGAAACCAACTATAACTGAAAAATCTGGGAAGAAGAAAGAAGATTGTTTAGAAGTTTTGAATTGCTACAAGGATTACAGCAAGATTAATGAAGAAGATATAACTTAGAAATAAATCATCAAGATTTTGACAGGAACAACTGGAGCACATAGGAATTTTTTTGGATCTTTTTATCCCATTACTTTGACTATATCTGAACAGTTAATGAACTAGGAAAGGATAATGATAAAAAGAATTAATCAAAATTATTAAGCCAAACATTAAAAGGAGGAAGAAGGAGGAGGAGTCTGATTTCTATATGTGGAAATGCAGTGTAAAGAATTAAGTCTGGAGGGGGATGTGGTAAGCCAAACCTGTCCTATAGCCATCAGACTCCTTTTATCTTATTAATTATTATTCTTTCATCAAATTAAATTCAAGAAAAAATTATATACCCCTCATAAACTATACTCTAAACTCAAACCAAACTGAAAAACCAAATCAATCACCAGATAACCCCCTTCAACCATATCAACACCTGTCACAAAAACAACCCTAAACCTGGCACAGACTGGATTATGTCACATGTATTAATAAAAAGTCTTAAATGAATATATAATCAAAGAAGATTATGCTTAAAATAACCACACAACAAAATAACATACCCCATACCATCAGGACTTAAACCATATCAGTACCAAGGTTACACTACAACCAGTACTATGAAAACAAGTTAAACTACTTTTCTGGAACCTTCACCACCAGATAAGACCTCTGAAGCGTCCTCTCAAGCACTCTGATACTCATTTTGCCACCATTCTAACCATAAAACACACAAAAATGCACCAACAGAAGTAGGGGCTCATGCAGCCAAGTATATCTCAATTCTCACCAACCAGCAATAAAACCTCAGTACACATGACTTTTCTGGAACTTTCATCACCATAAAAGAGCTCTGAAGCGTCCTCTAAAGCACTCTGATACTCAGCTTGCCACCATTCCAACCATAAAACACACACATGCACCAACAGAAGTATGGGCTCATGCAGCCAAGTATATCTCAATTCTCACCAACCAGCAATAACAGCTCAGTACACATGACTTTTCTGGAACTTTAACCACCAGATAAGAGCTTTGAGGCGTCCTCTCAAGCACTCTGATACTCAGTTTGCCACCATTCCAACCATACAACACACACACAGGCACCAACAGAAGTAGGGGCTCATGCAGCCAAGTATATCTCAATTCTCACCAACCAACAATAACAACTCAGTACACATGACTTTTCTGGAACTTTCACCACCAGATAAGCCCTCTGAAGCGTCCCCTCAAGCACTCTGATACTCATTTTGCCACCATATCAACCACACGGCACCTACTAGCCACACTCTCAAGCTACCCAAGGGGGCACGCAGTAAAACAGCATACCTCATATATCTACAACTAATTGCATTGAAACAGCATGCAGGTAGTTCCTGAAAACTTTTATACATGATAAGGGCTCAAGAGAGTCCTGAAAAACACCCAGCACATGAATTTCCACCACCAAACCCATGCAGGTCACACCATTCAAGCTACCAAAGAGGGCTTGCAGCTGCCAAGCATGTTTCATGCTTTTCCCAACCAGAAAAATTAACTCAAGCTGCAGGTAACTTCTGCATACATTTTTTTATAAAAGATAAGCACTCAGAAGCTTCTATATCACATCATTCTTATCTCTTACCTCATATCTTAACCTGACTATCAAAAATTAAACTAAAAAATACAGTAATCTCTCAGTCTGATTTATACGTTTTCTCACCAGAATTATTTGTCTCATGTAACTTTAAACTTCTGTGCTTCAACAGTGCAGAGAGAGGTTCAGAACTGCACTCAGGGGATCCCTGAGAATCCCCTTTGGAAGTATTTTTCCATTTAAGGAGGGCTCTTTTGCCCTATCCAAGTTGTCTAGCATGGCATCAGCCCCAGAGTATGGCCTCAGCCCCCACCCATGATGTATGACCCCTAAGATCTATGGCCTTTTCCTGATCAGTGCCAGCTTGTTAGTGAACCAGAATCAATTTGAAAGGAATAAAACACAAAATTATTGTTGAAAATTTGACCAAACTCCTGGTGTCTTTGAAGAAGGGTTCTTGAAAAAAGGCCTGTTATTCAGCACCTATTTTTTAGAGGGAAAACCCCTTCTTTTTGATTAGTAAATTCATAAAAGAGGAATGGCACAACATAAAAACCAACCAAACTTTTTTTTCCGCCCAGCTCCCTGTGAACAAGCCCATCTTTAAATCCTCCTACTGGTTAAACACCTTTTAGTCAACCCTTAATTCCTTTAATTGGAATTGGAAAAATAGTCAGAAAAAGTCGAAAATTCTTGATTATTAATTGATGAAAGCTTGCCAATAATCCAATCCAACCTGGAATAGTCTTTCAATTCCTAAAAATCTCTATTTATAATTAATCTAGGTCTGATAAGAGACCTATTTTAAGTCTCAAACAAACCAGCCACTAATTAAAAAAAAAATTATTGTGCAGACTTATTTTAGTTCAGAAGGGCAGGAAATTCAAAACCACCTTAGCTTAAATCTATCTATTCAAGAGTATTATTGAACTAAATTCCCCTTCTGGTGACTGCAGCAAGCTATTTGCTAAATAATCCCATTATCCCTTGGAGTCTCTACAACGGATCTGCCAAACCCAGTTACCATACTCAAAAATTGCTGAATGGGAGATGTACTGCATTTCTGGCGGTTCCATAGTAGTGGTGGCCTGGAGATAGAAATCCACAAAGTGCTTCACCGCATCCCATCCCATTTAGAGTTTCTTTGGAGATTTCCTACCCTTGAAAGATTGAGTGATTGAATGAAGCTCCTTGTGTATTCTTTTGTGGTAAATGATGGTAAAATAACCTCTACTTGCTTGACCATCAAAATCATAAGTGGGCTCCTCATCTTGGGGAGCATCCATACCAAAAAAAATGGGCTGGGGAGAGGTCGTGTCTGGTTCAATCACTAATGCTTGATTGGATGTCTCAGGTTGATCTGGGGCCACCTGGGATTGCTCAGAAGTGACTTGGGGTTCCTCCATGGTTGCAGTGGGTTGGGCACATAGGGAAGGTTCAGGATTTATTTGGATTTCTGGTTGAGGGGAGGGTGCAATGCCTTCATGATTTGATGCTGCATCAGGGGAGGAGGGGGCTGGATTGTGATTTCCCATGATTTGTAGATGTGGGGTCATGTCCACAGGGGGATGAGTCAAGCGTGGAGGTTTTGGAGGCAGCTTTAATGGGGGCTGTTGGGACAATGAGGAGCTGGGTGTGATGCTCAGCTATTCTCTACGGGGGAGACACCTTTTACAATTGTATTCTAAGGGAAAAAAAACCAATCAAACCTCCAAATCTGCAAATGTGAAGAATAACAGTGGGGCAAAAACTAACCTTTTTGGATATCACTCAAGCTGGAGTTTAACCTGTTCCCAGTATCTCGGATTGACCTGGGGATCCTGAGGCAAGCATAGGTAGTGACCATCTCTTGAATAGTATCAAATTCTGATAGAATTCTTCCTCAGTTACTTCATGGACTTCTGATGCGGGGTTGGACTTGTCTGCAGGCACTGAGAGTTGTTCATCTTCATGAGTTGATTGTGAGTACTCTGTTGATTATTCCAAGGCATTAGTCAATGGATGCCAAGGTTGGTAGGGATTGTTCTTTCAATTTGATTAAATACAGAACAATGGGTTAACAAACCTGAAGGTGGGATTGCTTGTGTAGGAGAAGTGGATTCCATTGTGAGTGGATTAATAAATAGATGGGAAAAAGATGTGAAGCTGGCTCAAGGGGTATTGGGGAATGGAGAAAAGGGGAAAAACCTGAGGGAAGGGAGGGTTATTAATAGCCATTGACAAGAAGACTTGTTTCATTTTTCTTGCTGAAACCCACCAAACAAACATGGCTTCTGAACATGTCTACATGATGCAACATGCAGATCCATAGTCATTTGTGTGTCATGCTGGTGTGATGCATGTGGCTTGAATTATCTAGGTATAGACCTGTGCATATGTAAGCCTTTCTGAATTGCTGCATTAGCTGAAAAATAATCTATCACATTTATGGATGATTACAATTGCTTCTCATGACAGACTGCAACCATTAGAATGCCTCATGGACGGTGACAAATGTTATTCTTAATGGTCGCTGACCATTGCAGTTCTTTATGGATGATGAAAATTGATTCTCATGAGCAACTATTATCATTAGAATGCCTCATGGACACAAATCAATGTTCTTCTTCAAGTTGTCAACCATTGAAGTTCTTTAAGGATGATGACAATTGATTCTCATGAGAAACTGTGACCATTAGAATGCCTGATGAACAGTGACCAATGTTCTTCTTAATGGTCGCAAACCATTGCAGTTCTTTATGGATGATGACAATCAATTCTCATGAGCAACTGCAACAATTAGAATGCCTCATGGACAGCAAGCAATGTTCTTCTTAATGGTCGCCAACCATTTAAGTTCTTTATGGATGATGACAATTGATTCTCATGAGCAACTGCAACCATTAAAATGCCTCATGGATGATGACCAATTTTCTTCTTAATGGTCGCCAACCATTGCAGTTTTTTATGGATGATGACAATTGATTCTCATGAGCAACTGCAACCATTAGAATGCCTCATGGACGGCAAGAAATGTTCTTCTTAATGGTTGCCAACCATTCATTCTCCTTCCAGTGTCACATCAAGGACAAGAGTGTACCACACAATGTCACACAGTGTTACATCTTATCTACACATATGGGATTATTGGTGACATGCAGTGGCAGGACACGCGTGATGTGAATTGTGAGCAAATTTACTCATGGCATAGTGGAAAAATTGTACATCTCAAGAATTGTGATGCAAGAGTAATGTACAGGATAGTGAGGAGGGAAGACAACAACCATATTAGTGAGATTGGGAAGAAGGAGATGAGAAGCTAAGGGAGAGGGGATTTGAGTGTCATCCTGCAGGCATTGGAACACTTCCCTCCAATCCCTGGTGGTGAGAATAGTTGACCTGAATATGATATGAGCACAATTTCCTGAATCAGCCAACTGTAAGGTTGGTGGATATATTTCCAGGAAAAAAAGACTTACTGGGCAAGTTTCTCCTTGCCTTTCTGAATCTGAAGGAGAGATGGAAAATTCAGTGAGGTGCATATGATGAGTGGAGTATGAGGAAATTACCTTTTGAATACTCTCCTCAATTTTATTGGTTTCAATGAGGTAATAAACCTGCACTGGCCTTGTTTGACCCATTTGATGCAGCCAATCAACTGCCTGTGCCTGGGTTGTGGGGTTCCAACGGGGTTCCTATGTAGATCAAATGAATTTAGACTAATTACATGGCAAAATTCTAGAAATTATTGGGTGCTTACCATGATGATTACAAAATTGGCTGATGTGATGTTGATTCCAACACAAGCCGCCTGAATGAAGGCAAGAAGCACATAAGTTGTGCTACTTGCTGAAAACTGCTCAAGAATTGATTCTTGCTGTTTTGCCATTAACCCTCCATCCAGACGAAAGGAGGATATTCCATATTAATCTAGTGTCATTCCAATCCTGCACATGAGGGGAGAAAATAGACTTTTGAGTGGGGTCTCATTGGAAACAGGAGAAAAAGACAGCCAGCTTACAGTTCAAGATAATGTGTTGAACACAAGAAGACCACAACTTTGCTTGCTCCAGCTACCACCACTGATCCTGGCTGAATCATCCCTACAAGCTGTTTGATTTTTGAGCTCTCAAGGAAGGTGTCAATATCAATGTGGTGGAAAATTGTTTCAGCACCCGTGCTGTGATCCTTGGGACCCAACTCTTCTGGGAGGAGGAATGGTCCATTTTAGTCCATGATGAAATTGGGGTCTTCCAAAACCGGATGATTACATGCTCCTATGAGCTGGCCAAGATCTTTGAGGAGCAACAACCTCATTGGCTTGGATACATCAGCAGGCAGCTCATTCCTGATCTTAGAAATGAATTGGTCCTGGAGTCAGCAGTAGAAGTCTTGCTCTGCAGGTGAGAGTGGTGTCTTGATGTAGTTGTGAGTCATACTGGGGATATTTGTGTCACAACTGCCCCTGGCGTGCAAGGGACTGAGGGCACAGGCACTACTGCTCACAGAACTCAGGATAAAGATAAGAGATTTGATTGAAAATGAAGAGGGGATGTAAAGTAAGGACAATGCTGAGGAGATGAATCCAGGAGTAAGGCTCTGAAGATCTGTGATGAGGGAATCCTGTAAGAGTAACACCAGAGGGATAGGTGAGGTGAGTAAGGTAGGCTGGTTGGCTTTCTTGTGCTGAGATGACACCTATTGGATGAGGGGCTAACAAATAAGAAGTAGTATACTAATTCCTTGGGGGAATTAGTCCAAGGGGAGAGGAGAGGCCAGTATATGTGAGAGCTGAGAGGAGGCTTTGAGGATTGGATGACTGGTGCTGGGTTGCGAGGTCCATGGCATTACATGTGGACCAATTTGGTTGAAGGTTGCAGATTGACAGGTTGAGTAATGGGCCTGTCCAGGAAGGTCATGTACTGAGCTGGAGTATGGGTTGTCCAGCCAGGAGTATGTACTATGGTTTTACTGTATGTACTTCTCATGCTAGATAGAGTTTGAAGGAGAGATGAGGATGCACCAAGCCATAGAGAGGTAGAGGGTGTGACTGGGAGATTACCTAAGGGCTGCAGGATATGCAGGGGGATACTTTAGGATGTTCAGTAGTGGAGTGTGATTGAGCTGGGATGAGGTTGGCTAAGGGCTGAGTAAGCCTGAGGATACTGAGTCAATTTGGTTATGAAATTACCCCCCCAGAAGAGGAAGGGGTAGCTCCTGATACCCATAAGAAGAGGTGAGAGTAGTTTGAGATCTTCAAGATGACTTAACTATCTTTTCCACCACCATATCCATCACCATCACCACCTGATACCTGTCCATCCCTTTGCCCTTACAGTAGATACTCCATCCCCTCATTCCGTATGGAAATCACCAATGGCTATCACCCTGTCAACCAGTATTTTCCTCCTTGTTCCAGGTGTGCAGAGACTGACAAGATTTGCATCACCAGCATCACTCCCAAGTCTGGGAAGTGTGAGTACTGTCGACAATACAAAAGGCCCTGTTCCAGAGCTCACGACGCCGGAAGGAAGGTACTAGGACCTGTTGTTTGGGTGAAGGACAAGTTGTGCACCAACTTTGAAGTGAAGGAGGCGCCGGACAATTTGAGCATGTCGCTAGGCGTGGAGAGTAGGGTAGGGGCTTCAGACAGTGAGTGATTTTTTTTGTTTGTCGTTTAGATAGGCTGACTCCAGCCCGTGATCTTACTATTGTAGTGGAGGCGCTGAAGGAAAAGATGAAAAGACTGGAGAAGCACCAAACGGAATTGAGGAGGAAAGGACAGCTGGGGTTGGACGGTATGTCAAATAAGGGAGCGACCAGTTTGAACGCAATGGACGTGCGTTGGGGGACCCCTTATTTGTCTTTGATTAGTTTGATTGTGGATTCCAAGTGCGTAGGGGGTCAACTGGTTGAAGACGGTTGAACCACCGTCGAAGCGGTCGAAGCAAGCCAAAAGGTGGTTGAACCAATCAAAGTCCGAAAAGGCCAAATCAAATCCATCAAAGTTCAACGATTGAAGGTAGAACCTGTCAAAGTTCAACAATCAAAGGTTGGTGCATTCAAAGTTTGACGGTCAAAGGTTGAAGCGGCCAAGGTTCAAAGGTCTGGGGTCAAACCCGTCAAAGTTTGACGCAAGGTGGTCGAGGTGAATGAGCCGCGTAGAAGGGCGGTCAAAGCGGTGGTGATCCGGTCAAAGCATGGGTGAGGTAGCGGAGAGGGGATTGAAGAGGCGTTGAAGCGTTGAAGAGACGTCAAAGCTTGAAGTTTGAAGGTGGTTTGAACCGCTGGGGAGCCAACCGCCGGGAACGCCGCCGCCGCCTCTATCAAAGTCAAAGTCGAGGAGGGTGTCAAAGCAGGGCAAGACAAGGACAAGGATGAAGATGCTCCTGGGGAGCCTGACAATGATGAAGAAGAGGAAGAGGAAGAAGGACAGGAAGAAGAAGAGGACAAAGAAGAGGAAGAAGAAGAAGAGGAAACAGAAAACATGGAAAGGGAAGGAGGTGGAGTGGAGCAGGGCAAGGGAAAGGGTAAGGAAGTTATAGAATTGGAGGATGATTCCCCCGGCCCTCAGTCTGTTGGAGAGTTGGTTGGGAGGTTACTGGCTGAGGATGGAGTGATAGGTGGATATAGGAAAGTGACCCAGGGGGATATTGGTTTTTATGCTTGCTCTGGAGGAAAAGTAGTTGGACACATGGATGCTATTGAAGATGATCCAGTGGGGGACTTGAAGGAGATTGAAAGGCGTCTTGGGAGGTTTTCAAAGGATTCCAGGAGCAATGCCATTTTTGGGTGGAGTTTGAATAATGGGGAAGAAGTGGAGAAGAAGAAGGAGAAGAAGGAGGCAAAAAAGGAAGTGTTTGCAGAGCTAGAGGATTTTTTATCTTTTTCTGGTGTAACATATGAGTTGGGAGCTACTGCTAAAGATAATGAGGAATATGAGGGAAGGAAGATAAAATTGGCTAGTGTTTGGGTAGCTAAAATTACTGATTTGATTGATAAGATTGAAAGGGAGTGGTAGATAGAAAGTTTGTTTGTTTTCTTTTACTTTTCTGGATGTAGATGGATGAAATGGAAATAGGTTTGGTTTGGTTTATTGTTTTGGGAGAGTGGGAGTGAAATTTTTTTTTGAATTATGGAGAAAGCACAAGGAAAAGGATGGAGTTGATTGGGGAACCAGAATTGCAATTATGAGGGTTTGGGTTTGGAAGGATAGAGTGCGTGGAAGTTGTGGAGGAGGGCTGAACAGTTGGTGAGATTGGCTACTGGTTCCCATGAGGTTCTTTCAGAGTCTTCTAAAAAACCTTTCCATTTGACTAAATAGAGGAGTTTGCCACGCCTAATCTTGGATTCAAGGATCTGAGACACTTCCCACTCTTCCTGGCCATCAATCTCCACTGGTTCTGGGGGTGGATGGTGGTTAGGAGAGTTTGGGTCTGAGGAGTAGGGTCTGAGAAGGGAAGCGTGGAAAACGGGGTGGATGGAAGACCATTGATCAAGGAGTTGGAGTTTGAAAGCATGAGATCCTATACATTCAATAATGAGAAAAGGACCCAACCAATGCTCATAGAGCTTCTTGGAAGGTCTGTTAGTATTGATATTCTTTGCAGATAACCAAAATTTATTCCCAGGAGAAATACCTTTCGGAATGTCTTTTCTATTAAGGTCAGCATAGTACTTATACTTATCCATAGACTCTTTTAATTCTTTCTTTAATTGAATCTGGTTCTTCTGAATCTGGTCCAGGTAGTGACTGGCAGGTTGGTTGTCCAACACATGCAGGAAGTCAAAACTTGGGTGCCTTCCATAGAGGGTAAAGAAGGGTGATTGCTGGGTTGAAGTGTGGACACTGTTGTTGTAAGAGAATTCTGCCAAGGGGAGCCAAGTATCCCAGTCATCCTGATGATAACTGATATACATTCTGAGGTATTGTTCTAGTACTTGGTTGACTCTTTCAGTTTGACCATCTGTTTCAGGGTGGTAGGCTGTGGAGAGATTCCTTTGGATCTGTAATTTTTCACAAAGTGTTTTCCAGAAAGAAGAGATGAATAGGGAGCCTCGGTCACTTATGATGTCAGCAGGTATGCCATGTTTGGAGAAGACATGACTGATGAAAAGGTTAGCAAGTTCTACTGCAGTCAGTGTACCAGTTGTTTTAATGAAGAGGGCCATCTTAGAGAAACGGTCCACCACAACAAGGATAGAATCAAATCCATTGGAGAGAGGGAGTTGAGAGATGAAGTCCATAGAAAGAGAGGTCCAAGGGCCATCAGGGATTGGAAGAGGTTTGAGAAGTCCTAGTTTCTTTTCATGCCTTCTCTTGTTCCTGTTGCAAATGTAGCAGGCTGAAACGTAGTTCTTGATATCCTTTGACATTCCATTCCAGGAGAAGGATCTCTTGATGAGGTTGAGAGTCTTCTGTTGGCTAGGGTGACCTGCAAGAGGAGAATCATGTCTTTGATAGAGTATTTTTTGTTTAAGATGGTTAGCTTGGTCAGGTATGACCACTTTACCCTGGAACAGGAGTAAGCCACTAAAGGGGTCTAAGGAGTAATCAGTTACTTCTTCATTCTTATTCAATCTATTAATGATTCCCTGAAATAAATTGTCAGCTTGTTGACCAGAAGTCAATTCACTCAGTTGATTTTCAAGTTTATTAGCAGAAATAAAAAAGAGTTTAGAAGCTTCAACTTCATTTTGTTTCAGAAGCTGTTGAAAATTTCCAGGGTTCTTTTCAGAATATGGCGTTCCCCCCGCTGGATACACGTCGTCCCAAGGTGAAAGGATATCTGGGATGGTAGAGAGTTTTCCAGGCCTGTAAGTGATCAGAAAATTTAATTCAGAGAGGAATTCTGCCCAACGGGCTTTTCTTCTAGTAAGGACCTTGGAAGACATAAAATACTTCAAAGAGGAATGATCAGTTAGCACTTCAAAAGGGTCAGTAACGCTCAAGAGGTAGGACCTCCATTGCTGGAGGGCAAAAACAATGGCAAGGAGTTCTTTGTCATGGATTTCATAGTTGAGTTCAGCACTGGACATTTTTCTGCTGTCAAAGGCAATAGAGTGTTTAGTGTTATCAGCAGTAACCTGGTGTAGGACTGCACCCAGGGCATAGTCACTGGCATCAGTCTCAACATAGTTTCTTAGAAGGTGATCAAAATGGAAAAGGACTGGAGCTTGGGTTAAAGCTTGCTTGATGTTTTCAAATTGTTGCAAGGCTTCAGGAGTGAGGTTGAAAGGGGAGCTGTTTCCAGCAATAGAGGTGAGGTGAGAGACCTGTTTGGAGTAGTTCTTTATGAACCTGCAATAGAAGTTAGCAAACCCAAGGAAAGATTGTAAAGCCTTTCTGTTTGTAGGAGTGGGCCAGGTAAGGATAGTCTTGACTTTGTTGTTGTCCATAAAGATCCCATCCCCTGAGACCACGTAGCCCAGATAGTCCACAGAGGGTACATGGAAGTCGCACTTGGAGGATTTTGCATATAACTTGTGTTTTCTGAGTCTGGTCAGTACTTCACACACCTGAGGGATGTGTTCCTGTAAGTTTTTTGAGAAAACCAGGATATTTTCAAGGTAAACCACCACATAAATTGTGAGGAGATCAGCAAGGATATCATTTATAAGATTTTGGAAAGAAGCTGGGGCATTGGTCAGCCCAAAGCGCATGACCAGTTATTCATAGCTTCCAAACTGAGATCTGAATGCTGTTAGGTGTTTGTCTCCTTCCTTGATGCGCAATTGATTGTAGGCGCCTCTGAGGTTGATTTTGGTGAACATGGAAGAAACTGAGAAGACAGTCAGTAAGAAAGTCATTGGAGGAAGAGGGTAACGGTTTTTCCTGGTGACAGCGTTAAGCTTGCGGTAGTCAACACACAACCGCAAACTCCTATCCTTCTTTTTAACAAAAAGAACAGGTGCCCCAGTGCTTGATGTGCTGGAGCGGATGAAACCTTTCTCTAAATTCTCTGCTATGTAGGCCTGTAGGGTTGCCTTTTCACCTTGGGATAGTGAATAGATGGGCCCAACTGGAGGGAGTGGGCCTTCCAGTTCAATGTGGTGATCGTAAGCGCGGTGAGGAGGAAGTTGATCTGCTTTAAACTTGGAGAAAACATCTAGGAAAGAATGGTAATCAGCAGGAACTTTCTCCAACACGGTTTCTATTTCTTCAGGGTCTTTGTCAATGTCAAACTCATCCCAGTCAGCTGAAGCGTTCTTATGGGGAGTAACAGAAATGTTAGAAGAGGTGACCAATTGCATGATATGCAAGGATGAATCCCTAGGTTCCTCCTCCAGAGGAATGGTCAGGGGATCAATGAATATCCAAGCAAGGTGGAAAATTGTTGAACTCAATGGAAATTGGAGGGGGTGTTGAGGATGCAAGGGTTCTGAAGTGAAGGGGAGTGCAATGTGTAAAAGACAATGAGGAATGATAAACCTGAACCAGGCTGATAGATTTCAAATGTTTCAGGAAATGATCAGAAACCAGTAAAGGATAAAACATACGACAGAAAGAAAATAAAACAAACAGGAACAATTTCTCTACGGGATGAATTATGGCCCTAAAGAGGACTACGTAGAGAAGTGACGCTGGAGACTGAGGAGTGACGGAACTACGCTGGTGGATGAGAGCTGATTGAATGAGAGGTCAGTTTCATCCTGAGGTTGAGATGAAGTTAGAGTCAGCATTGATGCCTACCCGGCTATTGTAGTCTTGAGGATGATCTGGTTTGTGAGTTTGAAGTCGATTACCGATCTAATCCAATTGAGTTGATTTGTCGAGTTACCGTGAGTGATCGCACAGTAATGAAGGAATGAGCGGGGAAGACGTAGGACAAGAAGAATCAAGTACAAGGTTAAGTAGATGAGACCAGGTAGAGAGTACCAGTCGGGTCTTTCAGCGGATGAGTCAAAGTTCACACGAGTGGCAGGTAGTGACATGTAGTGGGACAGACAACAGCCGCGACAGTGCGTGGGAGTATGTAAGAGGACACAAAAAAAATAGAAGAAGGAGACGTAACAGAATGAGACAGGTAACAGACAGAACATCGTGAGAACAACAATCAACATGCCCGCTCATCTCAACAACAGGATGCTTTTATGATCCTACATACCTGACAAGCCGTTCTACTGCAGCAGTGCTGGCAGCTTTGGTTAATGAGTCTGCTAGCATATATTGGGAAGAAATTAATTTAATTTCAATTAATCTATTGTTCCAGTCATTTCGGAGACTTTTTAGCTTGATGTCAATGTATTTAGCGTGAGACCTGCAGCCAAACTTTTTAATTTTATCATTCAAACCTTTATTGTCGATGAGGTGAATCAGAGCCAAGGGCTTTGTCCTCCAAATTTTGCCGATCAGATGATTTATCCATCTACCCTCCAGGTGTCCTGCCGACAAGGCATTGCACTCTGATTCGGTCAAAGAGTGAGCTATACTCCTTTTTTGTCTGCTGGTCCAGTAGATTGGAGATCCTTTAAGTAAGCAAAGGAAGCCAGTTTGCAACAGTCAAGTCGCAGGATCCTCTACGCAGGTCGCATCACTCCAAACGTGCTCCACCTCTTTCCAGTGCGTGATGCCAGGATTTTCGGAAAAACAAGCCAGATTGGAGACAGCATAGCTGATTTCTGGCCAAGCTAGAGTGGCGATGAAGTTGAGACGTCCTATTGGCGATCAATAACTTCTGTTCAGCTTTTTGAAATCTTCTGCTTCTTGATTGGTGTAAGGTAGAAGATGCAGGCCGGAGGTACAGGGATTGTTCATCGGTTTTGCATCCAGTAAATTCATTTCTTCTAAGCCTTTCTTGATGTGATTTGGAAGAGAAAGAGAAATACTGTTTGGGACAGCATCTACCTTCATGCCCAGTAGAGTATCAACTTTATGAGCAGAAGAGTCTTTGAACCGCCGCAGAAATTTTGCTTTGAACCCGTCCGTGTCTCCAACCACTACGAGATCATCTACATGGAAAATAAGCGCGGCGACTTTGTCTTTATGAAGATAGAGACAAGGATTGCTGTTGCTTTCTTCAAAACCGTTTTCTTTTATCCAGAAGCTCAAGGTCTTGTACCAATTGAGCGGAGCTTGCTTCAATCCTTACAAAGATTTCTTGAGTTTTAGAAACTTAGAAGTTCTTTTAGAACCAGCCGGAGTCTTGATGAACACATCTTCATCCAGGGGCGCATGGAGAAAGGCTCCTTTTACGTCGAATTGAAGAATATTAAGATGTTTATCAACGGAGTAACTGAGTAATGCGCGCAGTGAGGCAACCTTGCCTGTAGGGGCAAATGTTTCAAAGTAATCAATACCGAACCTTTGATTAAACCCTTGTACACAAACTCAAGCCTTCAGAGAGGTCTCACCAGAGTGAAGGTCTTTCTTGCATCGGAAGGCCCAGGTTGTATTGAGTGGGTTAACAACTTCTGAATCTTCCGCGTCTTCCCAGACGCCTAGTTCTTCGATTGTGTTCAACTCTTTCTCGATTGGAGGTTGCCATTTGGCGAGTTTCAGGGCTTCATGAATGTTCTGCAGCAAGTTATTGTGATACTATCTGTAACGCTCTGGTGCCTTCAAATTGGACCAATCTCTCAGCTTTGGCTGCAGTGATTCGAGGACATCAATGGAGGAGCAACCCAAACTGGATTCTGACAAGCAGTCTTCATTTGGTTCATCGATAATTGGTTTGGAATCTTCTGGTTCAAATCCAACAGTTTTCAATTCAACAGCCGCAGACGATTGGTCCATGGACACATTGGGATGATTCAGTTCTGTTGAAACGTCACAGTTGAGTTGCCAAGACTTGTCAAAGGGCTGTTTTTTAAGAAACTTAATGTGTTTTGTTTTGATGATTTTGCCATTCTTTGATAGGACTTTGTAAGAGTTAAATCTGGGGTTGTAGCCAATTAGCAGACCTTCTTCTCCCTTTTCATTTAGTTTTGACTTAAAGTTTCAATCGTTGAGAAGAAAGATGATGTTGGATCCAATTGGCTTAAGATAGTCCACTGGAAGTTCAGATTCATGAAGCATTTCCCATGGTGAGAGTCCTCCTTTCTCCAATGGGATTTGATTCAAAGCTAAGCAACAACCTTGTATAACGACGTGCCAACAGGATTTGGGAATTTTTGAGGCACTGAAAACGGACCTTAAGGATTCCATGATTGTGCCGTTGGCTCTTTCAGCCTTACCATTATGTTGGGAGTGATACGGCTTGCTTATTAAGTGATTGATTGCCTTGGACTTGAAGAAGCTTTTGAGAGTTTCGTTCACAAATTCTCCACCGCCGTCAGTGACTATTTCGATTGGATATCTTCTTTTCTTTTTTGCCTTGTTTTCGATTACAAATTTTATAGTCTCAGCAGCCGCATCCTTTGAAGGAAGAGGAAATGCTGAGATGTATCCGGATTTGTTATCCACAATAGTAAGCGAAAATCTCATACCACCCTTGCTGACGGGATGAAGGGGTCCCATTAGATCCATGTGAAGACAATCAAAGACCCTAGTTGCCGGAAGTTGCTCCTTGTTGAAGGGAGCTTGTTTGATCTTGCTCTTTTTGCAGGCCAGGCACTCAAAGGAATTCAACGTTTCCTTGTCGATCGAATTTCCAAGATGTTTTTCAACTTGTTTCATGCTGGCGTGGCCAAGCTTAAGATGAAGTTCTTGTAGATCCGACAAAGACAAATAACAGGAGGAGGTTTTCAGAGCTGGAGTATCAGTTGAGATAGGTCAATTGTTGTTTGAGGGATCTTCAGCAGTAATGATTAGTAAATTGTTTTTGACACTACCAATTAGAACCGGAGATTTGGATTGACGCAATGCAAAGGTGGGAGGTTCAGTTCTAGAGTTAACTCAAAGAGTACAACCCTTCAGTAGTAAAGCACCCATGGAGACTAGGTTGAAGGTGGCTTCAGGAACCCAGGCTGCGTTCTCGAGGTGGATAGTCTTTCCTCCGCTGATTATGACAGCCGTCCCAATCCCTCTGATGTCAATTCCTTCTCCCTTCATCCCGGTCTTGATAAATTCGTCCCCAGGTTTCTTGGTCAGTGACAGGAAGGAGTTTTGATCGTGGAAAATGTGAATTGAGAATCCACTGTCCAGGATGTATTGAGTTGAGTTAGACTGCAAATTTAGATTGGATATGCAAAAGAAGGCATAGTCATGGTAATGGGATTCGGCAGGCTGCTTCTTCCTGAAACTTAGTTGTCCTTTATTGGAGGATTGATCTGGTTGAAGTTCAGGGAATTCAACCCAACAGGAGGAGGCAGGATGAGATTTGACAGCCGGATTGTGCTTTCCATTCTCACATTTAGGTGTTTTGTGTTCTTTTGAATTGTTGGAGTGAAATAGAGCTGAATTCGTATCCATGGTCTTGACAGATTTTGATTGCATTTCATTCTTGTGCTGTATCAGATGATTTAGAACTAGATTGACAGTCAAATCACTGCCTTAATGCATGATCTGCGATCTCATTGCCTTGAGAGAATCCAGAATCTTGAACAGAATGAGATAGCTGAGGATATTGTCAGGAAGAGTGATGCCAACTTCGTCCAATTTTCCAAGATGTGCCTTAACTGAGGTGAAAAAACTGTCAATGTTGGTAGGGTTGAATCCAAGATAGAGAAAATTGAAGAGCATTTTGGCCCGGTTGGCGGCCTGACTTGAAGAAAAATGATTTTTGGCTGCCATCCAAATTTGTTTTGTAGAATCCTCATTTTCAGGCGTTATAATGTTGGTGTGAGTGCTTGGGTCTAATTTGGACATTAAGTATCCGGCCATTTTGTCGTCATCAGGAATCTCAGCGTGAGGATTGTGGGAGTTGACTAGTTCCAGGATACCTCTCATCTTGAATAGACGTTCCATTTTCTTCCTCCAGATTGAGTAATTGGTTTCTGTCAATAGGGGAGTGGACTCCATCAGGGACTTGAGCGCCAGTGCCTTGAAATTGCCATTGACTCCTGGTCCAGGTGTTTTGGAGGATCTTGCCAAGTTGGTTGAGCTTGGGTGATCCATTTTTCGGCTTTTAACCGTGTAAAAGACAATGAGGAATGATAAACCTGAACCAGGCTGATAGATTTCAAATGTTTCAGGAAATGATCAGAAACCAGTAAAGGATAAAACATACGACAGAAAGAAAATAAAACAAACAGGAACAATGTCTCTATGGGCTGAATTATGGCCCTAAAGAGGACTACGTAGAGAAGTGACGCTGGAGACTGAGGAGTGACGGAACTACGCTGGTGGATGAGAGCTGATCAAATGAGAGGTCAGTTTCATCCTGAGGTTGAGATGAAGTTAGAGTCAGCATTGATGCCTACCCGGCTATCGTAGTCTTGAGGATGATCTGGTTTGCGAGTTCAAAGTTGATTACAGATCTAATCCAATTGAGTTGATTTGTTGAGTTACTGTGAGTGATTGCACAGTAATGAAGGAAAGAGCGGGGAAGACGTAGGACGAGAAGAATCAAGTACAAGGTTAAGTAGATGAGACCAGGTAGAGAGTACCAGTTGGGTCTTTCAGCGGATGAGTCAAAGTTTACACGAGTGGCAGGTAGTGACATGTAGTGGGAAAAACAACAGCTGCGACAGTGCGTGGGAGTATGTAAGAGGACACAAAAAAATAGAAGAAGGAGACGTAAAAGAATGAGACAGGTAACAGACAGAACATTGTGAGAACAAAAATCAACACAATGGACTGCAGTGCCAGAGGCAGAGTGCAAGCGGGACCAGTTGAAGGTAGGTTGGCCATGTTGAGTTCAACGGATTGGGAAGAAACTCGTCAGCGGGCTTGTGTCTTGGGGTGATCAGCCCCATTCTCCAGTTTACGTCAGGATTCCAGTGGTGAAGAAAGTAGATCCCCAGGATGAGGTCTTCTGAGAATGGTGCGTCAAAAAGGAGGAATTCCAATTCAAAGCTAGGAAAAGAAGGAAGAGAGACCACCCAAGTTGCCTTGTGGGAGATTAGTTGAGAGGGTGACTCATTTGGACTAAAATTGAAAAGAGGAACAGGTTTGCCCAGAGGGATGGGCTGCAATGTCAACTTTAGAACCATGGTGTTAGCCATTACAGATTGAGTAGCACCTGAATCAATCAAAACACTATAAATCAAGTCCTGGTGAAAGAGAATAAAACGTAAGCCTTTGGAAAGTGAGTCAGAGTAGTCTTTTTGTATCTTTTGTACCCTAATGTCAGAAGGGTGATAATCCTGGAGTACAGCCGGAAAACCACCTAATTCTTTTTTGGCTTGGGGGTGGAGGAGGAGTTGGTATTGGAGGCAGGCTTCTTTTTGCAGTTTTCTGTCTTGTGCTTCCCTGCACAATACATACACAGTCCCTCCTTCTCCCTTTATGCCTTTTCTTCAGCCTTGAGCTTGCCATCAGGACCTAGGTCCAAGGTGGGCTTGGTCTGAGAGGATTGTTTCTTTGCAGATTTGTCTTTCTTCTTGGCCTTACCCTTACCCTTGTCAGACTGGGAAGAATTGGCTTGGGATTGAGAGGAATTTTGCTGTTTAGAGTGGCTTGGATGGGAAGACTTCTCCTTGACTTGTTTGTGGTACCTGGTATTGTAGTCCAACACTACATCCATAAGGTCTTGAAGGGTGTCTATAGAACCATCATAGCCGGCTAATTGATCCAGAAGTCGGGCAGGGAGGCTTTGGCGAAAATGGAAGTAGAAGGCTCTATCCCCCCATCCAGAAACTTTTGTCATAAGGGAAAAAAATTCTGTGATGTGGGTCGAGGCATATCCAGAGTCCTTCATCTTCAAGTTCACAATTTCCTTTTCTGCCTTGGCCGTTTCCAGAAAATAGCCAAAGAGAGTAATAAGTTGTTCTGTGAAGTTTTGCCAGGAGTTAAGTAGGAATGAGGGCTCTTGATTGGTGAGATGGGCCAAGTAGGGTTGAATCCAACGGTTTGCGTTCCCAGTGAGGTAGGAGACAGCAAACAGAACTTTCCTTCAATCCACACGGTGTAAGACTCCAAACATTGCTAAGACGTGGCAGTTCTGTGGAGGGGAAAGGTGCTGTTTAGGCTGCCCTCCTAGGAGTTACAATAATTTTTAAATGTAACCGGAATCAAGGTCCAGAACCTTATGGATGAGAAATCAAAGTAAGGGAAGAGGATAAGAGTTGTCGGTAGCGATGGAAACAACACTATCTGAGGCAAGATGGTGCAGGTAAAGACTTGAACAAATAAGTCAAGGTTTTTTCAGAGTTCAATAGAACAAGGCAGTTGTAAGTAACAACGCCCACAAGCTAATAACTCTGGTCGTCAGCAGCTGATTAGGAAAGATCAACTCAATCCCAACAAACCTCCAGGTTCTCAATGAACCTGCCCAACTCTCCGCAATCAAGCGCTTGAAGGGTACCAGATAACTGTGGGAGGCTGAACAAAACAAAAGCAATTTGTGTATGAAGCTCTAGAAGCAAATCAATAACAAATTTGAGCAAGAATATCCCAACACTTCTCAAGGGACTCAAGAATAGCGTGGCGAAATTCAACCTTAAAGAAGAAGGGAGGTATAACACTCCAGGTTTTAAGCTTAATAAAGCCTCTTCAATCAAACGTGATTGGCTCCAGAAAGATGATCAAGGTGAGATCAAGACCAGTATGGTCGGAAAAAGGGATCAGAGTGGTATAACACACTCAAGAATTCAGACAGGAATTCTTCTTCAACCAGCAAGGCTATTGGTTGGTGATAAGGATCAAGGTCACAAGGGACAGAGTTTGAGTATGGAGGCTCAAAGGATCAGGGGGCAATCATGGATATACCCGGATAATTTGCTCAGATAAGTGGGAAGGATGCCCACGGATAAGTTGATTTCTGATGATGGTATCAGAGGATGATGGATGCTGGGCCAAAAGGCAGGGGAGAGCCCCTCCTTTTATAGACATGAGGCCCTGTATACTATGTACAAGAGATACTACAAATAGGTGCGGGAAAATGAAAACATAAAAAAAATAAAAAAGATGACATGAGAAGAAAAAAAAGAAATGTCACCCGCGTCAAGAATGACCGCGGGCAACCAGATGGACACCCGCGACAGCGGTCGCGGGTGTCGACAACGGCTGTTGTCTCCCAATCGGCGGCGACAGCGGGGTGAAGGTTCCAACAGCCGCGAGCGGTCGCTTGTGGTTGTCGGTCGGATCAGATGATGGGCAAGATGGGTGATGATCTCCTCGTCGGTCGGTATCAAGGGTGGAGCTCGATGGTGATGAGGGTGATGGTGATGATGAGAGCGCGTGGGGGAGACGAGATGATGGATGAGAAGTGTCTGGTAGTTCTTTGAGATTACAATGATGATCATAATTCGATCCGAGTCGATCAGGATGAGATGGGTCATCGACTTTGATCCAATCCTCATCTTGTTCCCGGAGGCTTGATGGTTTGTATCGTTGATGAATCATTTGATGGTTGGAAGGAAGCGGGAATCGGTTGATGGATTGGATATTCAAATTGACTGGATGGAGATGATGATAGCTTTGTTTTGAGGGGACTTGGTTGTTGTTGATGGGTTTATTAGAGTCAAGAAGGGGTTGATCGGCTTCGGTGGAGTGGGTTTGATGACTGGTGGTGGTCTTTTGATTGGTCAATTGATCTGCCAACTGAGGCATGACTGATGATTCGATTGGTAGGGGGTGTCGATTGAACGGCTTCTAGTATTCTGATGTGATGTGATGGATGGATGAGGGGATCGTCAAAGGTGGTTCAACAATCGCTTGCGTCGCCAAAAGTCAGGGCCGCAAGAGCGACAAGTAGGAGTTGAACACAGAAGGGGGGGATCGAAGCGGAGAGACAGGCAAGAGGCCTGTCCTAGACCGCTAGGACAGGGAGAGGTTGAGAGATGGGGGGAAATGAAGGTACCCATAGGGGTACAACCAACAAAGATATTTTTTTTTTTTTTTTTTTTTTTCCGTGGTGTCCCGGATTGGTCACCACATCTCTCCCCAACTTACAGAATGTCCCTAGTCTGCATCTAAAATTTGAAGGGATTAAAAAAAAAGGCAGGGAACAAAGAAATTGAAGCAAAGATTGGCCATTTCTTGATCTTGAGAGCAATTGAAGAGTTGAGGAAAATATCTTGAATCTTCCAAATGAGCCCTAGAAGCGGCAGGAATAGAACAAGGAGGGCGTCCCAGGTGCTCACATATGTGACATACAGTAGAGTTTTACAACAAAAACGCAGCAAATGAACCTGGTGGTGCACAATTGGGAGGACTTACTTGTACCCCAAATTGCCTCCACTGAAGCCCATATTCCTTCATACCAAAATCACCAAAAACGGAATTGAAATTAGGATCTAGTTTAGACTCATTGCGGAGATTCAAACCGGAACTGAGAGAAGATTGATCAGACTCAAAAGTAGAAGGGAAAGAAGACACAACAGATCCAGAGAGAGAAGGAGATGGAGAAGAAATATTTTTGGATTTTCCTATTTTGATATGTTTTTGTTTTTTAATATTCTTGAGCTCAGAAGAGAATGATGAAAGGAATGAAAAATAAGCCTGAGGGATGGGAGTTGACCCTTGAGTTGCAGTCTGAGGCTGAAAAGAACCACAACCATTAGTAGGATCAACTATTCCCCTAAAAAATGAGAGGAACTAGAGTTATCCTTCTGCTTCCCCTTAAAAGATGATTTGGGAGAATGACCAGGAAAATCTCTTTCCCAACGACCAGAATCAAAAGAGCAAAGAGGAACTTCAATTTTCCTGCCATCAGCATCAGGGAGAAGAATTCTCTCCCCAACTTGATCAGAAAACATCAGGGTTGCACCAAAGTCCATTAAGAAGGGTTGTCCCAAGATCATAGGACTGTCCAAACGAGTGATCCAAAAGTGGCAGGTTCCAACAATATTTCAACCAATCCTGACCGGTACATCTTCAGCAATACCAACCAGTTCACAAGCTTTATTTCCTATCCCATACACTGCAGAGTTGAAGCTGACCCTAGGACTAAGTTTGAGCTTGCAGGCCATAGCATCCGAGATTAAGTTAAGCTGAGATCCAGAATCCACAAGAGGAGAAACAGTTTTAGCTGAGTCACCAAGATAACAAGGAAGGAAGCCAAGGGGACAGGAATAAAGGTTGGAGTCTAAAGAAGGACTGGTTCCACCAGAGTCCTCCATTAAAGTGCCAGAGGAGACTTTGAGTTCTTCAGGGCCAATTTCCACACGTCGACAAGAGACCCATTTCTTCATTCCTTCAGCAACAGATGGAGAGATCGATAGGAGTTCAGCCACAGATAGATCAGGAATTTTGAGATCAGAAATTTTCTTTAATACTCCCTCCACAGAATTGGGGTGATCCTTGGAGATGCCCCTTTCAAATCAAACTTTGGGCTGGGTGGAGGGAGGAAGTTCAGGTGACGCAGAATCTAAGAAAGGATAAGAAGGTTGAGGTGAGGGAGAAGGATCAGGGTGATCTGGGAACCTTTCCATGAGTGGTTCCTTTTCCACCTCCATGTCTTCTACATCAGAGGAAAGAGGCTCAAGTGATGATCGACGTTTAACGTGTTTTCGAAGGATTGAAGTTGGCAAGGAAGGAGCCTTATGAGGTTTAGGTTCCTCATGTCGTTTCCTGGCTGGATCAGATTGATAAGTAGTCCCAGCAAGACTAGAGGAAGAAATAGCTGGAGGATACCAAGGTTGGAGGGTACCACAGGATGATCGAAATTCAAAGGAAGAAAGAGATGCTTTCACAGGAGGTGATGGCTGGTAAGAGGCCACCACATGTCGGATAGGACGAGACGAGTCAAAAGGGATTAGGGCACCATTAGGGAGGAAGTAATTGTTCCCCCTCTGCTCTACCAACTTTTCCTTTAGGCTCTTCTGAAGTTCTTGGCATTGTCCGGTTCCATGACCTTCCCTATGACAGTAGTAACAGACCAGAGTTGATTTGGGAACAGAAGAAGGAGTTTTAGGAGTAGCTAGCGAAGAAATCTTTTGATCTATTTTTTCCTCAAAGGCCCTAAGTAACTTGGTAATTTCATCTATAGTAGTAGATTCTCGATTGGAATTAGGATCTGCTTTAGGCCTACAATCTGCCTCCATTTTAATCATAATATTGTTTGACTCTTTAAAAGAAGGAGCATGGACCGGTTCAGTAGTTCTAGGTTTTTCAAAGGTAAGAGCAGTTTGACCTTTCATGACTTTATCCACAGTACTCCTAAGGGTGAGAAAAACAGGGAGCTTGAATCGATTATCCCTGGTGGTAATCATGAATCCAGATTTGACCAGTTCTTCTTTAATCCTTTCCTGCACAGCCAACGAAAAAGATTGGAAGAACTTTGCTTGAATTTCATCCACTGTGTCAATGTGATCGTTTCGGATAAGATAGTTTTGAATGGGATCCCAAGACTTCCTAAAAATCTGATAGTCAGAGGCTGAAGAAATACCACCATTGGAGATCCACTGAGAAACCAGAGGATCCAAATCCTGCAGAGTAAACCTAGCCACATCTATTTTTCCCCAGTATGCCAACATAGCCTCCCTGAGAAGCGTCCAGTTATGGTATTCAAATCCCTCAAAAGACTCAATTACCTCCATAACTTCATCAGAGGAGATAAAGAATTGCAACTGATAAGCCATATCAAATTCACTAGCTCCATCCACTTCAGCAGCCATTTTGTAGGAGTCCAAGAATTGCTCAACATTTGTACCGTTGAAGCCTAAGTTCTTGTTCTGAGGTTTGATCTTTACCATCTTAGGTTGGACAGGGGTGGTTGGAGTAGCGGAAGATGCCATATCGAATAACAGAGTTCCTAGGGGATCCAAAGAGCAGATTTCCAAAGTGGCTCATGAGTGTGGCAAGAGTAGGGTTTTGCCAAAAACGACAAGTATCTTGCCCAAGCGGTGCACAAATCGGGAGGACTTACTTCTAGGATAAGTTGCCTCCACGGTTCAGATTTGAGAAGAGAAAAAAAATAGGAGAAAGAAAAAAAAGATATCGGATTTTGAGGTTGATTTTAAATGTCTTGGGACTGTAAATCCCAAGGTTGCTGGTTCGATCCCGGCCCGGGGGACCAAATTTAAGACTCCAAACGGTGCTAAGCCGTGGCAGTTCTGTGGAGGGGAAAGGTGCTGTTTAGGCTGCCCTCCTAGGAGTTACAATAATATTTAAATGTAACCGTAATCGAGGTCCAGAACCTTATGGGTGAGAAATCAAAGCAAGGGAAGAGGATAAGAGTTGTCAGTAGCGATGGAAACAACACTATCTGAGGCAAGATGGTGCAGGTAAAGAATTGAACAAATAAGTCAAGATTTTTTCAGAGTTCAATAGAACAAGGCAGTTGTAAGTAACAACGCCCACAAGCTAATAACTCTGGTTGTCAGCAGCTGATTAGGAAAGATCAACTCAATCCCAACCAACCTCCAGGTTCTCAATGAACCTGCCCAACTCTTCGCAATCAAGCGCTTGAAGGGTACCAGATAACTGTGGGAGGCTGAACAAAACAAAAGCAATTTGTTTATGAAGCTCTAGAAGCAAATCAATAACAAATTCGAGCAAGAATATCCCAACACTTCTCAAGGGACTCAAGAATAGCGTGGCGAAATTCAACCTTAAAGAAGAAGGGAGGTATAACACTCCAGGTTTTAAGCTTAATAAAGCCTCTTCAATCAAACGTGATTGGCTTCAGAAAGATGATCAAGGTGAGATCAAGACCAGTATGGTCGGAAAAAGGGATCAGAGTGGTATAACACACACTCAAGAATTCAGACAGGAATTCTTCTTCAACCAGCAAGGCTATTGGTTGGTGATAAGGATCAAGGTCACAAGGGACAGAGTTTGAGTATGGAGGCTCAAAGGATCAGGGGGCAATCATGGATATACCCGGATAATTTGCTCAGATAAGTGGGAAGGATGCCCACGGATAAGTTGATTTCTGATGATGGTCTCAGAGGATGATGGATGCTGGGCCAAAAGGCAGGGGAGAGCCCCTCCTTTTATAGACATGAGGCCCTGTATACTATGTACAAGAGATACTACAAATAGGTGCAGGAAAATGAAAACATAAAAAAAATAAAAAAGATGACATGAGAAGAAAAAAAAGAAATGTCACCCGCGTCAAGAATGACCGCGGGCAACCAGATGGACACCCGCAACAGCGGTCGCGGGTGTCGACAACGGCTGTCGTCGCCCAATTGGCAGCGACAGCACGGTGAAGGTTCCGACGGCCGCGAGCGGTTGCTTGCGGTTGTCGGTTGGATCAGATGATGGGCGAGATGGGTGATGATCTCCTTGTCGGTCGGTATTGAGGGTGGAGCTCAATGGTGATGAGGGTGATGGTGATGATGAGAGCGCGTGGGGGAGACGGGATGATGGATGAGAAGTGTCCGGTAGTTCTTTGAGATTACAATGATGATCATAATTCGATCCGAGTCAATCAGGATGAGATGGGTCATTGACTTCAATCCAATCCTCATCTTGTTCCCGGCGGCTTGATGGTTTGAATCATTGATGAATCATTTGATTGTTGGAAGGAAGTGGGAATCGGTTGATGGATTGGATATTCAAATTGACTGGATGGAGATGATGATAGCTTTGTTTTGAGGGGACTTGGTTGTTGTTGATGGGTTCATTAGAGTCAAGAAGGGGTTGATCGGCTTCGGTGGAGTGGGTTTGATGACTGGTGGTGCTCTTTTGATTGGTCAATCGATCTACCAACTGAGGCATGACTGATGATTTGATTGGTAGGGGGTGTCGATCAAACGGCTCCTAGTATTCTGATGTGATGTGATGGATGGATGAGGGGATTGTTGAAGGTGGTTTGACGATCGCTCGCGTCGCCAAAAGTCAGGGCCGTGAGAGCAACAAGTAGGAGTTGAACACAGAAGGGGGGGATCGAAGCAGAGAGACAGGCAAGAGGCCTGTCCTAGACCGCTAGGACAGGGAGAGGTTGAGAGATGGGGGGAAATGAAGGTACCCATAGGGGTACAACCAACAAAGATTTTTTTTTTTTTTTTTTTTTTTTTTTTCTGTGGTGTCCCGGATTGGTCACCACAATGGAAGGTACCTTTGTTTTTCGCAAAGATGAGTTCACAAGCTTTTAGGAAGGGCCTGAGCTTGGTAGGGTTATTGCCTTCAAATTTGTCAGGCGGATTCATCAATGGGGCTTTGAAGGTTCCTGAGTAGGAGGTACTAGTCGTTGGGGGTTGAGAGAGTTTGACCACTGCTCAATTCATGGTTTGAAGCAAGGCTAGGAGAGTAGGATCCACAGTTGTAGGTTGAGGAGGTTGAACTGGAGGAGCTGGGGTTGCAGTTGAAGCCAAAGGTTGGGAGGCTTCTTCCTGAGGTCCAGAGGTTAGTGAGTTAAGATTGCTAAGGATCCTCAAGTCAAAAACTGAGTCCTTGATTTATTCCTCCTCTTCCACATCCTCAGGGAGAGGGATTAGACTGGGATTGTACAATGGGGAGTCCAATCCATAACCTGCTTGGGGATATTGACCAATCACTTGATTAATAAATGGTCTGATGACAGGAGGAGCAGGGGACAGAGAAGCTCTTGGAGGAGCTGGAGGAAGGATACCAGTGTCCATGGTGTTGGAAGCTGGTGGAGGGAGGTTGGAAAAGGTCCTCCCTTGTCCGCGGGCTTGAGGAGTAGATTGATTGTGGTCTTGTATTTCTATGGTAGAACCACGTCCTCGGGCGGCCCTGGTAAGAGTTGGACTGGTGATGATGGAAGGTTGTGCACGTCGAGGAGGCATGTTTTCCAAGTATGCCGTAGGAGAGTTACCCAAGAAAAATACCCAGAGAAAATGAGAGAGAAAATTTGGCCGCAGAAAATAAGTCTTGAACTTGTACAAGGTTCTGTCGCAGTCCCGGCGCCTCTTCTGAAGTCAAAGTCAAACCCGTCAAAGTCAAAGGTCAAAGTCAAAGTTTTGAAGTCAAAGGTCAAAGTCAAAGTGTCAAAGTCAAAGTGTCAAAGTCAAAGTGTCGAAGTCAAAGGTTGAAGTCAAAGTGTCAAAGTTGAAGGTCAAAGTCCAAGTGTCAAAGTCAAAGGTCAAAGTCAAAGTGTTGTTTGAGGGCCAATTCCAGGAGAGGGGTTGAGGCAGATAAATTCCGCAGGGTGTACCTTTGGAAACGTGGAGGCCACACACTGTTTAGCTCTATACCACGCACGCCCACAAATATTGTAGGTAGTGTTATCCAGGAGATGGAATGATTCTATTGGGATATAGAGGTGGGTAGTAATCAAGGGGAAGGAATTAGTATAATGTCACAACTGCCCCTGGCGTGCAAGGGGCTGAGGGCACAGGCACTACTGCTCACAGAACTCAGGATAAAGATAAGAGATTTGATTGCAAATGAAGAGGGGATGTAAAGTAAGGACAATGCTGAGGAGATGAATCCAGGAGTAAGGCTCTGAAGATTTGTGATGAGGGAATCCTGTAAGAGTAACACCAGAGGGATAGGTGAGGTGAGTAAGGTAGGCTGGTTGGCTTTCTTGTGCTGGGATGACACCTATTGGATGAGGGGCTAACAAATAAGAAGTAGTATACTAATTTCTTGGGGGAATTAGTCCAAGGGGAGAGGAGAGGCCAGTATATGTGAGAGCTGAGAGGAGTCTTTGAGGATTGGATGACTGGTTCTGGGTTTGGAGGTCCATGGCATTACATGTGGACAAATTGGGTTGAAGGTTGCAGATTGACAGGTTGAGTAATGGGCCTGTCCAGGAAGGTCATGTACTGAGCTGGAGTATGGGTTGTCCAGCCAGGAGTATGTACTATGGTTTTACTGTATTTAATTCTCATGCTAGATAGAGTTTGAAGGAGAGATGAGGATGCACCAAGTGATAGAGAGGTAGAGGGTGTGCCTGGGAGATTACCTAAGGGCTGCAGGATATGCAGGGGGATACTTCAGGATGTTCATTAGTGGAGTGTGATTGAGCTGGGCTGAGGTTGGCTAAGGGCTGAGTAAGCCTGAGGAGACTGAGTCAATTTGGTTATGAAAATTTGAAAGCTCATCAACCTTGGTCCTTCAAAGGGTGGTGTGTTGGAGGACAATTTGTATTGGGGCAAAGTTCCCTGCTTTTAGCTGGGGAAAAAGGGTAGTTGCCCAGTCACTGTACTCATTTTCTAGACTGATACCCAGGAAGCTAAGGAGAGAGAGGAGATCTTGAAGGCATTTTTGCACTGGCATTCCTGTGAGACAAACTCTATGATTGGTGGCAACCTTAGTGACCGCTTGGGAAAGCTTGGCCTTGTATTTTGGATAGTGCTGTCATGCAAGTGAATTGCAGTCAGTTTGGTCCAACAAAATACCTGGGTAGGAAAGATGGCAAAAGGACGGTTGGATTTACTGTGCCTCATCCAAAATAATCCTGAACCATTTTCTGGAGAAGATAATTGGGCGTGGGGTGTTGCGGTTGGCTTGCATTTTGTTTTATTTCCATGACACCAGGTGATATGATGTTAGAATCACATCTGCATGTTCCATTTGACGATCCATGGTCTGATGCTGCCAGTTTTCATGGTAGGTGAGAAAATTGATGGCCTTTGACTGCGTATGCTTCATAATCTCTCTTTTCAAATTCTTCAGGAGGCATGGGGGGGTTATCACCAGTGTGGCTTGATGTGGAGGTTTTTCAGGGGGGGATCCATGGGAAGGCCATAGGTCCAGGCTTGCGGAAAGGTGGTTGCAATAAGTGAAATTTATTGTATTGTTTTAACAAGACCCATGTCATTGGCCAGGATAGATCCAAGTGGGGATTCTGGAATGTCCTCACGCCTTGCAAGAGCTATTCTCTCACCAGTGATCTTGTTCTCCCATAGTGCACCACTATCAATTGAGGTCCTCTTCCACAAAGCCAAGGCATATGCAGCACATGGTGATTCCCTATCAAGGAGGAAAGCAAGTCCTTGAGACTGATGTGGTAGAAATGGTGTTTAAATTAAATTGGCAGGAGGAGAAACAGGGTCCAGATCACACCCACTGGGAACCTTTAGTAGAGAAGGGTTGTAATTTAGCTCTTTGATAGCAGATGGGAGGTCTACAATTTATTTGTCAAGGTTGGAAAGGGAAATGGAGTTGTGTTTTGCGGGATTTTATTGTGGAGGGCGTTCAAGGGTAATGAATGAGGAAACAATGAAGGTGGTGATGGCCATGAGATCATTTTTGCTGAAAAATATCAATAATGCCAAATTGAATGTGACAACATGCTGGGAGGAGACATGCAGAACTGCCTCAAAAATGATCTGTGAAGCTGTCTGGTTGGGAAATTCCAAAGGGCATTTCCCAGCAGGGCCAAATGATGTTTGATTGGGGATATAAGGGAGAAGGAGACGTGACAGGGGAAGTGGTAAGGAGCCCACAGGTTGATCTAGGGTTGGGATTCTGAAAACAAGTTGGCGATCCTGGAAAAGAAGGGAGACCCAATGAGTTGATGGGTTGGAAATGAGATAGGGAAGAACAGTTTCAGGAATCAAGGTAAGGGTGGTTTTGAGGAGACCAAGAAATTTAGCAGTGAAGGAAGCCATGGCTAAGGTTTGATGAAGTAATGTGATGAGTAAGGGATTTAATAGATGGATGGATGGAATATGTGGGATATTGTGAGAAGAGAAATGATTTTTAGGGGGAAAAAAAGCATGTGAAGGTGAGTACTTATATCTTTGAGCTGACCAGGAGGTGGCCCTGCGGTAGAAATTTGTTTCAACGCATGGCATAGTCTCATGCAGATGATTTGCAACATTGTTGAACAAACTATATACAGTTCTTGAAATGAGTGGCATATGAGGTCATTACATTCAGGGTTATTCAAATTCTGATTGTGGAAGTATGCATAAGGGTGGGAAGGTTGACGTCTCACTTGCCTCAATTGTGGTAAATGGTCTGCCACAGATTGATTTGAGAGGTTCTGAAATAAACTTGTGTGCTGGGTGGCAAGCTTACAGCTCCATTTTTGACAGATCTACATGGGATGAATGGAAAGGATGCTGGTGAAGGAACCCAAAATAGATTTGTACGCTGGGTGGAAAGCGTACAACTCCTGAAAGGATCATGGTTCATAAGACATAATGAGGTTGTGCAATCCCGTGGCCAAGGTCCAGCTTGGCTTTTGAGTGCTACACGAGGGTGTGGGAATAAAATAAGCTGTGGATCAAAACTTGCTTGATATTCCCACACCCTTGTGAAGGAACCCAAAATGGAGTTGTATGCTGGGCGGCCAGCGTACCACTCCTGAAAGGATCATGGTGCATAGGACATAATGAGGTTGTGCAATTTTTGCCTACAAGAGCTCAACTGCAGTTTTCTTGGATTTTGCAAGTTTGTGGGCATAACTCAAGAGACACCTGTTTTGAAGTTTCATTTTGACAGAGCTCCTGCCGGGGTTGGCATAGATATTATGCATGTTTTGTTCTCAAGCTGCTTGCACAGAATTTCAAACAGAAATTGTAGGGTGCAGGCATCTTGGTGACAGACAACCTTCAAGCTTGCCCATGGTTGGCAACCATTGGGGAAAGCTAATGGTTGACAAGAATTGGGTAGAACTAATGGTAGGGGACCATTGGGTCAAGCTAATGAGTCGCAACCATTGGGGAAGTTAATGGTTGACAAGAATTGGGGCAAGCTAATGGTTGGTGACCATTGGGGCAAGCTAATGGTCAGAAACCATTCGGGCAAGCTAATGGTTGGCAACCATTGGGGCAAGCTAATGGTTGGCAACCATTGGGGGAAGCTAATGGTTGGCAACCATTGGGGGAAGCTAATGGTTGGCAACCATTGGGGAAAGCTAATGATTGGCAACCATTGGGGCAAGTTAATGTTCAGCAACCATTGGTTTGCACGCAAATGATTGATGAGCATTGGAGCAAGCTAATGGTTGGCGGCCATTGGGGAAAGCTAATGGTCGGAAATGATTGGGGTAAGCTGATGGTTGGAGACCATTGGGAAAAGCCAATGTTTGGCAACCATTGGCAAAAGCTAATGGTCAGTGACCATGTTGGCAACCATTGGGGTAAGCTAATGGTCAGAAACCATTGGGTTACACGCTAATGGTTGATGAACATTGGGGCAAGCTAATGGTTGGAAACCATCAGGGAAAGCTAATTGTTGGTGACCTTTGGGTTACATGCTTATGGTTGATTACCATTGGGGCAAGCTAATGGTTGGCCACCATTGGGGCAAGCTAATGGTTTGCGACCATTGGGGCAAGCTAATGGTCAGCAACCATTGGGGCATGCTAATGGTTGGCAACCATTGGGACAAGCTAATGGTTGGAAACCATTTGGGAAGGCTAATGGTTGGCAACCATTGGGGCAAGCTAATGGTCAGCAACCATTGGGGAAAGCTCAGCCTAAGCTAATGAACAGCAACCAGGAGGTTAAGGTAATGGATGGAAACCATTGAGGTTGAGTCACCCCTCAATGCATAAATGCATACAAGGTATTGTATAAGGTGAGGGTAGATAGTGCACCCAATTGACAAATCAATCCCTACATCCATCCATCCATCCCTCCATCATTTGATCCATCCATCCATCCATCCATACATACATCCATCCATACATCCATCCATCCATCCATCCATCCATCCATCCATCCATCCATCCATCCATCCATCCATCCATCCATCCATCCATACCATCCATCCATCCATACCATCACCACAATACTTCTCCACTATGTCTAAATCACCTGCACACAGCAAACCCACACCCTCAATTCCCTCTGCCCAGCCCAGTGAGCCCACTGGAGATCAACCAACTACTGATCCAGTACACACCAAACCCCCACCCTCAATTCTGTCTGCGCAGCCAACTGAGCCCACTGGAGATCAACCAACTGCTGATTTCCCAGTGTAAAAATAGAGAGAGCTTAAGCTCTGATTAAGTAAAATCTAAATGAGAAAAGAATGAAAAGAGCTTATAATTTCAAGCGTAACGGACCTGAGGACAGCAGTATAAGGACACTCCGGTTAATGTGTTGGCTGAAAAGATGATTTATTCCACTTGAGAGCACCATTGTTTAAATAGACTAAATACACAATAGGCTAACAAGTGGTTGAGTACAAAATGAATAAGGTAAAATTAGCATAAGCAGTTTAAGTGACATGGTATGTGAAATGCAATGATTGGACAGTCTGGCCATCACAATACAAAAAAAACACAGCCTAGTTATATTTTACCCATTATTTCAATACTTCAATAACAATAATAAAATAAATCAAATCAATCCAATCAAAGACACTTAAAACTCCAGTGAAATTCACATATATAAAAACTCAAATTCTAAAACCCAGCAATCATCACTCCAGACCGTGAGTCCTCTTTTCACTTTTTCATGTTTGCCTCAACTACTGACAAGACCTCCCTTAGCCTCTCTTCCACCACCCCCACCATGGGTTGAAGTTGTTGGCACGGAATCATCATCAAGCCACCATGCTGCACCCCCACCCCCAACCCCATCCCAGACCAGTGGCTTGATGAGCACACAGGAAGCCTTTGTTGTCTCAAAGTCTAACTTCCTTGCTAATAGCAAGCCACAAATGGCAAAGCTCCTTAAAATGGCCAATGACAAATCACTGCCACAATCAGTGCAAGAAATGGCAGTCAAGGCCTGTAAGGTTCTTCATTATGCAATGGCCTGTGAGTTGAAACACTTGAATTCTAGTCTTATCCCTGGCTGATCCTCATTTTGTCCTTCACCAGTGGTTGAAAAAGGTGATGACCTCCCTCCTGAGGAGAGGTTCAGATTGGGTCAGGGAAACTTTTTGCCAAAAGACAGGCTGCAACTGGTTCTGCCAATCCCAACAAGAAGAGGCATAAATTTGTGCCCTTGATGGAAAGTGATGAAGAGGAAAGTACCCCAGGCCCCGCTACTCCGCCCACACAAGCTGCTCCAAATGAAATGCCCTCCGAAGAATCCCAACATACACTCTTTACCCCAGAAGTCCCAGCAGAGAAGGCCTCCATAACCACTCCCCTTGAACCCGATGCTACACCAATGGAAAAAGACTCCCAACCCACCAAGGGGGCTACCCCCCCCTCTGCCGCTGATCCTGCAAATGACCCTGGTAATTCTCTTCCATCAGATCCATCCAAATACCTTCCCTGATTGCCAATCACTGTAGCTCCCTCCATAGATTCACCTACACTGTTCAAAAAATACCTGGCTGAACTCCAGAAAGCCATTCAACCCTTTGCAAATGGAATCATTGACTCAAAGTGCTACAAGGGTGCTGTTGAGGCAGCAGTGCACCTCTTTGGATTTTGTGCAAAAGACCACAAAGGATGGGGATATTACCCTCAATTTCTATCTCACAAAATCCCTTTCAACACAATCAGTGCTGGTATTAAGGAATGGATCAGTCAATTGGCTACAAGGGGTTAGCTTGATTCCACTGGGATCTTCTGCACTCACAGTAGCCAACCTCTCATAATTCCTACAGATGCAAATACCTTCCCACCTTGCATGGCAGCTTGCTACTATTGCAGAGCAAGCTGCAAAAGTAACAAAAATAACATAAAAATAATAATAATACAATTAAACTAAGGAGGAGTAGGAAAACCATAAATACTATTACAGAAATGGATTCTCCACCCAAAAGTAGGTAGGGTCACTCACTGACCCCACCCTTGAAATCCAACTCCTTATATTTTTAAACAATTAAGGAAAGAAAGACCAAGATACTACGGCTCCACTATTGAGTTTTTGGTCAAATAAAAACTTCACACACATTGTCACATATAGGTTTCACAGCTAAAATTAAGTCAGAATTGAGGTGTTGTGTATATTTTAGGAGTTACGGGGGGAAATGTGTTTTGTCACAATTCCCGCACGCAGCCGCGGCAGCCAATGCACCCACGCATGGCTGAGATACAGCCCTGTTGCTCCTTTGAGGTCGTGCACGCAGCCCCGGGCCTCTGACAAGTATGCAGCTGCGGGACTACAGATTGACAGAGTGACAGGGGGCCTGAGAGGCTTAGGTACCACGTAAACCTGCTACAACCCACACAGGAACATTCTACATATGTAATAAATGTTCCCGTGGATAGTGGACAGTCTAAAAATACATAATATTATATAAAAATACTTAAATAATCCTTATATGTATTTTTTATTTAATATAATTCAAAGCACCAACAATGTTGAAAATAAGACAATTCCAACTTCTAAAAATATATTAAAATACTTTAATATACTTTTATGAGAAATTCTAGACATCAATATCTTTTTGACATACTAGGAAAACTAATTATGTAAAAATATTACATGAATTCTCATGACTTATATTTTTAAGTAATTATATTAGTAAATCAACTGGAACTCGAAAATAAGGAGTAAAATCAATATCATGACTTTTACTCCAGATATATAATACATAATGAGAACTTAACTGACATCAAGATGTCCGTAGAAATGCTTATTAATATGATTATTAAGTTACTGGGAACATTTACTAAGGATAATTAATTAAATAATACAAATATGGGATTGATGAGTGTTATTCACACGTCCTAATATCTATTATGAAGTAGAATAATTCCCATACCCTGAGGAATTAAATGCTACCCGTGCTATAGCACCAAGAACACATGAGAGGCTACCCCTGGTTACCCTGCTAGCCTTAGTGTCTATCTCTTTGAGAACCTGCAACCCTCAGAAGGACAATGTTGGGTCTCCAAAAGCTATAAATAAAGAGCTATTTTGAGGATATTGATGGGCAGAGACCCAGTCATATTCATATCTAGACACCGTTCCAAGGAAATCAAGAACTTATAAGAGATAAGTAAGTTATTTATGGCTAATTCTGATCAATAATATCAGTCCTCAACCTCTTTTATATCAATTAAAACAGCTGAATAACCTTATATCCCCAGTATACAGGTTTAACCCATCAGTGCACGTCTCAAACAGATACCCAAATGATTTAATAATATAACAGTGAGTTTTATTATCCTTTCTCTGTTGTGGCAGCTTGGCTACAAGGCCCTGTCACTCCTCCGTTTATTGTATATACATATTATCTTTGGGTAAAATATCCTTTAAACTAAAGAGCCCAAAGTAACCAGGACTACATGTTTTAATACTGAAATCCCTGAAGAGAGGTGTTAAAGATACCCAATATAATTGTGGCCCCTCTATAAAAATATTTAATAATCAATTGATTCATATTTATTTAAAACAATGAACCATAACCAAACCACTTAACCTTTCAATAAGCTTAATCCAAATATTTTACGGATTTTTGCTGCATTTATCAAATAATATATTTATTATTTATTCTATCACCTCTGGTAGCTAAAGGATAGCAAGGGCCTTGGCATCCAGGAGGCTAAAATTGCACATCTGAGCCATATTACATGCCAGATGTATTTTCTCTTCCTCTTCTACCCGGGTCACCACTCCCACCAGCCACAACCATATGGTCTAAGCTGCACAATCTCTGGATCCACCTTACTCACCCTCCAGAGTTTTCACAGGTTATATGGGCACAATTATTGTTCCAATCAATCCTCCTGGTCTCAAGAGAACTCACCCAGCCACCAGCATTTATCCAACCACCAGGTACTGAAAATGAGGCAAGCCATGATATCTCAATCATCAAGTATTTTGCTGCTTGTCTTGGCTCACATGAAGACATGGCTCAGATTGAAGGACAGCCAGTTGACAGCCCTAGTCACAAATCTGGCTTCAACTCCCTGGACAAATTGGTTGACAACATTGTAGAATTTTAGGCTAGGTGCTCCGGTGGAAAGAGGAAGGAGAAGGGATGATAAGGTCTTATGTCGCTAAGGGGAGCGGATCAAGAGAGTCAAGGGAGCACTCCCAGTTCAAAGTGAGGAAGAACTGATGATCGAATTCCACTTGATAAAGCATCAGTATAAATAGACTAAATACATGATGGCTGACAAGTGGGAGAAAAGTGTAATGAATAGATGTATTGAGTATTTAATATCATACCATTTAGAGTCCGCACAACATGGAGGACCACTTCAGGCTGAATTGAGATAGGCAGAGCATCAAGGATTCAAGATAGAGAGCCCACTAGAATTATGACTAACTAGCAAAATATAAAGAGGCCACTGGACAAGAAAACTCATGAGCTAATATGCAAGAGAGCCACTTGGATTCAACATAGAGATGATACTTGATCTATAACTAATGAGTATAGAATGAAGAACATACTGGAGATGAACACTCAAGAGCAATAATAGAGTATGAAATTTAAATCTTGAAGAATGATTGCACTCAAGTGTTAGGCAACACATATCACAAGACCGGAATTCCAACAAACATCTACCACCTTCTCATTGCATTTGCTCTCCTGCAGACAAAACTTTGATTGGAGGGGTCCTCCACAGCAGTGGCACCACAGCAGGCTGATTTCAACACCATCATGGTCACCATCACATCCCAACCCTCCTACCACATACTTATGGCCTAACTTGTAGCGGGAGTATGAGGCCTCTTGCTGATACCATCAGACATTAGGAAATTTCCCCTGGTTCAATCTCTCCAGCTCCTGAGCCTTGTCTCCAAAGACAAGAAGCTAGAGCCCAAGGACATCAAGGAAAAAGTATGGAAGTGGAAAAATTCTTACATAGTCAAGCTTATCTAAGACTGCTTTTTCAGCCCTGAATTTTGGCCAGGAACACAGGTATCCCACATGGACTTTTCAAAATGTCTTGTCCTTGATTTCAGTGATCATTGGCTGTCCCAAAACTCTTCAACTGATAATCCTGTATTTAGTTTACCTTGCAAATCTAATGTTTCTATTTCAGCTATCCCAAATTTATCAGTATGTTAGTGTACTAGCTTTTCTTTCTCCATTGCTTTCAATAATCATGCTTATAAATCAATTCATGTATGCCTTATGCAACTTAATTCTTGATAAATGATTTCATAATGTGACATTGCGGTGAGCTGAGTCCCATGAGCATCTGTGAAAGTGAGAGACTCAAAGTCCATGCACACTTTTCATTCATCTAAACCATTGGCCAGATGCATTCTGATAGCTCTAAAGACAGTGAAAATTGTTGTAGTCCACTGTAAGCATCTGGTAATGTGAGGCATGCAAATTTCATTCACACTGTTTATTCACTTTCCCAATGGGTAGATGCATTGTGATAGCTCTATGGATGGAAAACATTGTTGTATTCCAAAAATTGGCTCATAAACCTGTGATTAAACTTGGGAAAAAATTGATTAAACCAAAAACAAATTGTTGCCCAGTCCAAGAATTCTTAAGGAAACAATACTTTTTTCATCCAGGTATGTGTTATCCTGCATTCATAAGATTGAATGGAATGTCTTAAACTCATGCATCACTTACAGAAAAATAAACACTGAAACTTGTATATCAACTTTTATTGCATTAAGAAATATAAGAATAGAAAGGCTCTCAAGATACAGGAAGACAAATAAGACCACCCAAGTGTCAACTATTTTTGGCGCAATCCACTTGCCTTGGGTGTATGAGCTGGAAATATGCCAATTGTGTTACAAGGATTCTTCTTGATTTTTCCTGATAATAAGGTGATTGCTGCAACAATTTTTGAGTTTTCACAAGGAGCCACAAATTTGAGGTCAATTTATGAAAGGGCTTGCAGTGCTGCAGGGTGATAAGCATCAATTGGAAGTTTTTTTGGGCATTAAAGGAGGGTGAATTCTTTGGGTTTCACCTTTCCTGACACACAATCAAGTAGTGAATGAAACTTCTTGATTTCTTGGTGCTTCATAGCAACTTGTAATGCATTTCATCTTGGAGTCGAGTTAGATCATTTAGTTCACAGCTTCTCCAGGGGGTTTCAATGGTTTTGCAAGTGCCATCTTTATCCTCCTCCCAATCAGAAACAACATCCAAACGGTAAAATATTGCAATGACTTCTGCTGCTTCTTTGGGAAATTATTTGCACGCTGTGTAAAAATGCTTTTCACTTATCTGTAACGCAAACCAACACACACCATCAGCATCGATTCTTTGAATACAAACCCCCAGGACTCATGCTCTAACCTTCTTTTTGGCTTGCTGGATGGATGGGCGTTGGGCCTTGGTAATTTTATTTTCTTGCAACTTTGACCCTAATAGTTCCACTTGCTGTATTTCTTTTCCCTGCCCCAGGACCCATCTCTCCAATAATGCCCTCATGTTCTCCATTCCATCCCACACCATACCAGGTTGCGCCTTTTTCCAGTTTGAGTAATGCTGGACTATGATGGCACCTATTGCTGCATTCCAGCCTGATGATATAAAGGACTATTCATGCCACTCAAACTTAATCCTTGAGAAACCTGCCTTTTGCACATCTCTCTCACATGTTACCTTAGCACTCCATGGGAAATTGTTGGTTGATGGCACATTGGGTGCTGGGTGGAATTGTGGGGGTACAATGTTGTTTCTGAGTCTAGCCACTTCTTCATTGTATTGCAGCTGCCCATCCGCCTGATTTTCCTTTCCATGTTCTGTCTGGACAGACTCCAGATGTGCCATGACCCGCTGTACCCTCATAGGAGCCCACTGTTCCCATTTCAGTATTTCTTCAGGAGAGGGAGGTGATGGGAAGTTCATTAAATTTGCTGGCATCCCCATCAAAAAGCAGACCCATTTCCATAAAGAATGTGAGATTGTACTAGAGTGACTGGGAAGGGGGGTTTTTGTGACCATCTGGCGCACTTGTCTCAATTTGCGGTCTAAAGTCTCCTTGTCAAGTTTTTGCTTTTCAGAATGGTTGGTCAGTCCAATCCTAGATTGAGAAGTGCAATAATTCATGTCCACTAAACCCATCACAATCAGCATCTCTGTGTTAATGAAATTAGTGGACTTGCGTCTGGATATGAATATTACTGGGTCTCTGACCATCAACATCCTCAGAAGAGCTCCTTATTTATAGCTTTTGGAGTCCCAATATGGTCCTTCTGAGGGTTGTGGGAGCTCAAAGGGACGGAAACTAAGGCTAGCAGGGGAACCAGAGGCAGCCCGTCATGTTTTCTTGGTGCTATAGCAGGGGTAGCATCTAATTCCTTAGGGTATGGGAATTATTCTACCTTATAATAGACATTAGGACGTTTGAATAACACTAATCTGTCCTACTTATGTATTATTTAATTAATTATCCTTATTAAATGTTCCCAGTAATTTAATAATTATATTGATAGACATTTCTACAGACATTTTGATGTCAGTTAAGTTCTCATTACGTATTATATAACTGGAGTAAAAGTCATAATATTGATTTTACTCTTTAGTTTTGAGTTCCAGTTGATCTGTTAAGATAATTACTTAAAAAGATTAATCATGAGAGTTCATGTAATATTTTTACATCATTGTCTTCCTTAGTATTTCACAAAAATATTGACGTATAGCATTCTCATAAAAGTATATCAAAGTATTTAAATATATTTTTGGAAGTTGTCATTGTCTTGTTTTCGACATTCTTGGTACTTTGCATTATATTAAGTAAAGAATATGTGTAAGGATTATTTATGAATTTTTATATAATATCATGTATTTTTAGACAGTCTACTATCCAGGGGAATCTTTATTACATATGTAGAAAGTTCCCGTGTATGTTGTAGCCTGTTTACGCAGTACCTGAGCCTCTCAGGCCGCCTGTCACTCTGTCAGCCCGTAGTCCCGCATCTGCGTACTTGTCAGAGGGCCAGGTGTTGAGAGGAAATCCGCTTCTCACACCACTCCCGCTGTGGTGACCAATCCGGGTCACCACGGAAAAAAAAAAAAAAAAAATATTTTTTTGGTTGTACTCCTATGGGTACCTTTATTTCCCCCCATCTCTCAACTTCTCCCTGTCCTAGCGTTCTAGGACAGGCCTATTCCCTGTCTCTCCGCTTCGATCCCCCCCTCCTATGTTCAACTCCTACTTGTTGCGCTCGCGGCCCTGACTTTTGGCAACACGAGCGATTGTCGAACCACCTTCAACAATCCCTTTGATCCTTCCCAATCCTCTCATCCAACCAACGCCGTCGCTTGTCGCGACGGTCATCAACTCTCATCGATTGATCCCCAAGCCTCGATCATGAGGATCATCATCACCCTCAGAAACCTAAAGCCATCGATGATCCCCATTGAGACAATCAGATGGTGATGATGATGATGATGAGCGAACTGACGAACGGGAGCAAGAAATATCATCATCCAATCAGCTGTAGCCTCGACTCAAACCACCACCACCTGGCTGATCATCATCACCCCCTGGCTATCGATCATCACCATCTCTTTGATCAACTTCATCACAATCTCATCACTCCTTCTCACTCACTCCAATCTCACCATCACTCCCACCAGTCGTCATCGAATCCCTCTATCCCAATTATCCCATCCCATTGATTCAATCGCTCATCCTTCACCAGCTTCAGATCTCAATCCTCCCCTCGTGACCCCAACCGGCCCTCGGGTACTCTCATCCAAATCCAAAGTGCGTCATTGCTCATCCCGGTCACTCCGATCCTTGGACAGGAAACCAGTGCCCACGACCACCCTCCACCCCCATCATCTGATCCAACCGATGACTGCAGGCGACCGCTTGCGGCCGTTGGAACCTTCACCCCGCTGTCGCCGCCGATTGGGCAACGACAGCCGTTGTTGAAACCCGCGACCGCTGTCGCTTGTGTCCATCTGGTTGCCCGTGGTCATTCTCAATGCGGGCGACATTTCTTTTTTTTTTTCCTCTCATGTCATCTTTTTTTTTTTTTTTATGTTTTCATTTTCCCGCACCTATTTGTAGTATCTCTTGTACATAGTATACAGGGTCTCATGTCTATAAAAGGAGGGGCTCTCCCCTGCCTTTTGGCCCAGCATCCTATGAGACAATCATCATCTCATCTCATCTGTTTCCCCCATCTTCATAATCAACTTATCCCTGGGCATCCTTCCCCACTTATCTGAGCAACTTATCCGGGTATATCCATGATTGCCCCTTGATCCTTTGAGCCTCTGTACTCAAACTCTGTCCCTTGTGACCTTGATCCTTATCACCAACCAATAGCCTTGCTGGTTGAAGAAGAATTCCTGTCTGAATTCTTGGAGGTGTTATACCACTCTGATCCCTTTTTCTGACCATACTGGTCTTGATCTCTCCTTAATCATCCTTCTGGAGCCAATCACGTTTGATTGAAGAGGTTTTATTAAGCTTAAAACCTGGAGTGTTATACCTCCCTTCTTCTTTAAGGTTGAATTTCGCCATGCTATTCTTGAGTCCCTTGAGAATTGTTGGGATATTCTTGCTCAAATTCGTTATTGATTTGCTTCTAGAGCTTCATAAACAAATTGCTTTTGTTTTGTTCAGCCTCCCTTAGTTATCTGGTACCCTTCAAGCGCTTGATTGCGGAGAGTTGGGCAGGTTAATTGAGAACCTGGAGGTTGGTTGGGATTGAGTTGATCTTTCCTAATCAGCTGCTGACAACCAGAGTTATTAGCTTGTGGGCGTTGTTACTTACAACTGCCTTGTTCTATTGAACTCTGAACAAACCTTGACTTATTTTTTCACGTCTTTATCTGCACCATCTTGCCTCAGATAGTGTTGTTTCCATTGCTACCAACAACTCTTATCCTCTTCTCTTACTTTGATTTCTCATCCATAAGGTTCTGGACCTTGATTCCGGTTACATTTAAATATTATTGTAACTCCTAGGAGGGCAGCCTAAACAGCACCTTTCCCCTCCACAGAACTGCCACAGCTTAGCACCGTTTGGAGCCTTACATTTGGTCCCCCAAGCCGGGATCGAACCAGCAACCTTGGGATTTACAGTCCCAAGACATTTAAAATCAACCTTGAAATCCAATCTTTTTTTTCTTTCTCCTATTTTTTTTCTCTTCTCAAATCTGATCCGTGGAGGCAACTTATCCTAGAAGTAAGTCCTCCCAATTTGTGCACCGCTTGGGCAAGATACTTGTTGTTTTTGGCGAAACCCTACTCTTGCCACACTCGTGAGCCACTTTGGAAATCTGCTCTTTGGATCCCCTAGGAACTCTGTTATTTGATATGGCATCTTCTGCTACTCCAACCACCTCTGTCCGACCTAAGATGGTAAAGATCAAACCTCAGAACAAGAACTTAGGCTTCAATGGTACAAATGTTGAGCAATTCTTGGACTCCTACAAAATGGCTGCTGAAGTGGATGGAGCTAGTGAATTTGATATGGCTTATCAGTTGTGATTCTTTATCTCCTCTGATGAAGTTATGGAGGTAATCAAGTCTTTTGAGGGATTTGAATCCCATAACTGGACGCTTCTCAGGAAGGCTATGTTGGCATACTGGGGTAAAATAGATGTGGCTAGGTTTACTCTGCAGGATTTGGATGCTCTGGTTTCTCAGTGGATCTCCAATGGTGGTATTTCTTCAGCCTCTGACTATCAGATTTTTAGGAAGTCTTTGGATCCCATTCAAAACTATCTTATCCAAAACAATCACATTGACACAGTGGACAAAATTTGAGCAAAGTTCTTCCAATCTTTTTTGTTGGCTGTGCAGGAAAGGATTAAAGAAGAACTGGTCAAATCTGGATCCATGATTACCACCAGGGATAATTGATTCAAGCTCCCTGTTTTTCTCACCCTTAGGAGTACTGTGGATAAAGTCATGAAAGGTCAAACTGCTCTTACCTTTGAAAAGCCTAGAACTACTGAACCTGTCCATGCTCCTTCTTTAAAAGAGTCAAACAATATTATGATTAAAATGGAGGCAGATCGTAGGCCTAAAGCAGATCCTAATTCCAATTGAGAACCTACTACTATAGATGAAATAACCAAGTTACTTAGAGCCTTTGAGAACAAAATAGATCAAAAGATTTCTTTGCTAGCTACTCCTAAAACTCCTTCTTCTGTCCCCAAATCAACTCTGGTCTGTTACTACTGTCATAGGGAAGGCCATGGAACCGGACGATGCCAAGAACTTCAGAAGGACCTAAAGGAAAAGTTGGTAGAGAAGAGGGGGAACAATTACTTCCTCCCTAATGGTGCTCTAATCCCTTTTGACTCGTCTCGTCCTATCCAACATGTGGTGGCCTCTTACCAGCCATCACCTCCTGTGAAAGCATCTCTTGCTTCCTTTGAATTTTGATCATCCTGTGGTACCCTCCAACCTTGGTATCCTCCAGCTATTTCTTCCTCTAGTCTTGCTGGGACTACTTATCAATCTGATCCAGCCAGGAAACGACATGAGGAACCTAAACCTCATAAGGCTCCTTCCTTGCCAACTTCAATCCTTCAAAAACCCGTTAAACGTCAATCATCACTTGAGCCTCCTTCCTCTGATGTAGAAGACATGGAGGTGGAAAAGGAACCACTCATGGAAAGGTTCCAAGATCAACCTGATCCTTCTCCCTTGCCTCAACCTTCTAATCCTATCTTAGATTCGGATGGCTTCTTCCTGATGAGTTAAATTTAATCAAAAATGTCTTATCTCTAAGGGAAAAATCTATTGCTTTCTGTGAAGAAGAGAGAGGTCTCTTGCGGGAATCCTATGGCCTCCCTTATATCATCCCTGTAGTTGAACATGATCCTTGGCAAAAGAAAAAGATCCCTATCCCTGCTGCTAAAGTTGACGAATTCATCAAGTTGGTCCGGGAACGAGTTCAAACTGGCCTGTATGAAAAGTCAACTTCTAGTTACTCCAGCCCCGTCTTCTGTGTCCTCAAGAGAAATGGTAAACTTAGAATAGTTCATGATCTTCAACCTCTTAATAAAGTTATTATTAAAGACTCTGGTATCCCTCCTGCTACTGAAGAATTTGTTGAATCCTTCGCAGGGAGAGCTTTCTATGGTCTAGGGGATATTATGGGTGGCTATGAAAAACGATCCTTACATCCTATTTCTCGTCCTCTCACTACTTTCGATACTCCTCTTGGTTGATTTCAACTTACTCGATTGCCTCAAGGAGCCACCAACTTGGTTGCAGTCTATCAGGCTCAGATGATTTGGATCCTCCAGGATGAAATCCCTGATCATGCTGGTATCTTTATTGACGATGGAGGAATTAAAGGTCCAGTATCTGACTATGATAATGAGCTCTTACCTTGGCATTCAGGAATTCGTCGTTTTATCTGGGAATATGCTACTACCTTGGAGAGGATTCTGTTTCGAATCAAGGAATCTGGCCTTACTGTCTTTCGATCCAAACTGGAGGCTTGTGTCCCTGCTCTGGAAATTTTTGGTCATGTGGTCTGCAAGTAAGGAAGAAGGATGGCACCAGCTAAAGTCAACAAGATCATCTCTTGGCCTACCCCAATCAATCCAACTGAAGTTAGGGGCTTTCTAGGTGTTGTCACTTATGTTAGAATCTTTATCCCATCTTTATCCAAAATCTGTGCACCCTTGCGTTGTCTAACCAGAAAAGATGCTGAATGGATTTGGACCCAAGATTGTGAATGTGCTTTCCAGCTACTCAAAAGAATAGTTGGTAAAGACAGAGTTTTGAAAAAGATCTCTTATGGACCTGGAGCTGGCAAGATCAAGCTGGCTGTTGATTCTAGTTCTCAATCTGTTGGGGCCGTCCTTACTCAGGAAGATGAAAATGGTTGGGACCATCCTGCGCTTTATGAATCTTTTTTGTTTTCAGATGTAGAATCTAGATACTCCCAGCCCAAACTGGAACTCTGTGGTGTGGCTCAAATGATGAAGAAACTTCAAACCGTTCTCTGGGGCCAACATTTTGAATTGCAAGTTGATGCTTGATCCATCATTGAAATGATCAACGCTCCCAGTCTTCCCAATGCTCCTATGACTCGTTGGGTGGCCTTTATCCCGCTTTTCTCTTTTTATATTGTTCACAGGCCGGGAAAATCTTTCACCATGCCTAAAGGTTTATCTCGACGACCTCTTGGGGACAACAAATCTGATGTTGGAACCGATTTCAATTAAGAGGAAACTTTAATCCAACCTATTTTCTCTTTTTCTTCTCAAAATTATTCTGGCTTTCAACAAGGCTTCTGGCTTAAATTAGAGCAGTACCTTTCAACTCTTCAAAAACCTCCTGATCTCTCTGCTAAGGAATTTTGATCTCTTAAACAAAAGTCTTCTAATTTTTTTGTTCAAGGCTCTAGACTTATGAAGAGAGGCAATCCTTGTGCTCTTATTGTTGTTACTATTCCCTCTAAACAAGATTCTATCCTTGAAAGTCTCCATGAAGGCCTTGTTCATCGTGGGGAAACCAAAACTTATCGACAATTATCCGAACGATTCTGGTGGCCATCGTTGAAGAAATCCGTCTCCCAATGGTGCAAGAGTTGTGAAGTTTGTCAAAAACATGATCTTAGGCGCCCAGCTGAAATTCGTTATCCTACTGGGGAGTCCACTGTCTTTGGAAGGATTGCTATGGATGTGGTTCATATTAAGGCAGGTGGTGCTAAGTACCTCATTGTGGCTAGAGATGATTTTTCCAGAAGGGTTCAAGCAAAATTTCTTAAGAACCTTAGCTCTGAATCAGTGGCAGCTTTCCTCTACAAGACCTGGACAATGCGTTATGGCCTGGCTCGATCTTACTCTACTGATGGTGGCTCTGAATTTGGGGGAAAGCTTGCTGAAATGATCCGATCCCTTCCTGGACAACATAGAGTTACTACTCCTTATTATCCTGAAGGCCAAGGCATGGTGGAACGAGGCCATGCCCCTTTGAAGGCTGCACTTGTTAAACTGGCTGGTGAAAGTGGCAAGAATTGTTGCAAATTCCTTCCTCTTGTTCTCTTCTCTGATTGAATCTCAACCAAAAGGACTACTGGATACTCAACTTATGAAATCATCTTTGGTCAAAGAGCAGTCCTTCCTTTGGATCTGGAAATGGAATCTTTCTTGGGTATCTCTTGGGAAGAGGTGTCCTCAACCACTGATCTGTTAGTTGCTAGATCCAAGCAACTGGAGCGGAGTGAAGACGTTCGTGAAGAAGCTTATCAAAAGATGAAGGAGTCCAGAGCAAAATCCTTCCAGTATTGGGAGGACAAGCACTCTAATCGAGTCAGGGAGCCCTTGAACCCTGGTGACCTAGTTTTAGCTTATAATCGATCTTTGGAGACCCAGTGGGGCAAGCTTTTTTCTAATCATTGGAATGGCCCTTATCAAGTGGTTCATCAAGTTAGAGGTGGATCTTATGTTTTGGAGGAGCTGGATGGTACTCGGTTGGCCAGAAGGTTCTCTGCTGATCAAGTCAAGAAGTTTCATCGTTGTGGGGGCAACTTATCTCAGAAGTAAGTCCTCCCAATTGTGCACCACCAGGGTCATTTGCTGCGTTTTTTTGTTGTAAAACTCTAATGTATGCCACATATGTGAGCACCTGGGACGCCCTCCTTGTTCTATTCTTGCCGCTTCTAGGGCTCATTTGGAAGAATCAAGATATTTTCCTCAATGCTTCAATTGCTCTCAAGATCAAGAAATGGCCAATCTTTGCTTCAATTTCTTTGTTCCCTGCTTTTTTTTAATCCCTTTGAATTTTAGATGCAGACTAGGGACAGTCTGTAAGTTGGGGAGAAATGTGGTGACCAATCCGGGTCACCACGGGGAAAAAAAAAAAAAAAAAAAAAATTTGGTTGTACCCCTATGGGTACCTTTATTTCCCCCCATCTCTCAACTTCTCCCTGTCCTAGCGGTCTAGGACAGGCCTCTTGCCTTTCTCTCCGCTTCGATCCCCCCCTCCTATGTTCAACTCCTACTTGTTGCGCTCGCGGCCCTGACTTTTGGCGACGCGAGCGATTGTCGAACCACCTTCAACGATCCCTTCAATCCTTCCCAATCCTCTTATCCAACCGACGCCATCGCTTTTTGCGACGGTCGTCAACTCTCATCGATCGATCCCCAAGCCTTGATTGTGAGGATCATCATCACCCTCAGAAACCTAAAGCCATTGATGATCCCCATCGAGCCAATCAGATGGTGATGATGATGATGATGAGCAAACTGACAAACGGGAGCGAGAACTATCATCATCCGATCAGCTCTAGCCTCGACTCAAACCACCACCACCAGGCTGATCATCATCACCCCCTGGCTATCGATCATCACCATCTCTTCAATCAACTTCATCACAATCTCATCACTCCTTCTCACTCACTCCAATCTCACCATCACTCCCACCAGTCGTCATCGAATCCCTCTATCCCAATTATCCCATCCCATTGATTCAATCGCTCATCCTTCACCAGCTTCAGATCTCAATCCTCCCCTCGTGACCCCAACCGGCCCTTGGGTACTCTCATCCAAATCCAAAGCGCGTCATTGCTCATCCTGGTCACTCCGATCCTTGGACAGGAAACCAGTGCCCACGACCGCCCTCCTCACCCATCATCTGATCCGACCGACAACCGCGGGCGACCCCTCGCGGCCGTCGGAACCTTCACCCCGCTGTCGCCGCCGATTAGGCAACGACAGCCGTTTTCGACACCCGCGACCGCTGTCGCTTGTGTCCATCTGGTTGCCCGTGGTCATTCTCGACGCGGGCGACATTTCTTTTTTTTTTTCCTCTCATGTCATCTTTTTTTTTTTTTTTATGTTTTCATTTTCCCGCACCTATTTGTAGTATCTCTTGTACATAGTATACAGGGCCTCATGTCTATAAAAGGAGGGGCTCTCCCCTGCCTTTTGGCCCAGCATCCTATGAGACAATCATCATCTCATCTCATCTGTTTCCCCCATCTTCATAATCAACTTATCCCTGGGCATCCTTCCCCACTTATCTGAGCAACTTATCCGGGTATATCCATGATTGCCCCCTTGATCCTTTGAGCCTCTGTACTCAAACTCTGTCCCTTGTGACCTTGATCCTTATCACCAACCAATAGCCTTGCTTGTTGAAGAAGAATTCCTGTCTGAATTCTTGGGTGTGTTATACCACTCTGATCCCTTTTTCCGACCATACTGGTCTTGATCTCTCCTTGATCATCCTTCTGGAGCCAATCACGTTTGATTGAAGAGGTTTTATTAAGCTTAAAACCTGGAGTGTTATACCTCCCTTCTTCTTTAAGGTTGAATTTTGCCACGCTATTCTTGAGTCCCTTGAGAAGTGTTGGGATATTCTTGCTCAAATTTGTTATTGATTTGCTTCTAGAGCTTCATAAACAAATTTCTTTTGTTTTGTTCAGCCTCCCACAGTTATCTGGTACCCTTCAAGCGCTTGATTGCGGAGAGTTGGGCAGGTTCATTGAGAACCTGGAGGTTTGTTGGGATTGAGTTGATCTTTCCTAATCAGCTGCTGACGACCAGAGTTATTAGCTTGTGGGCGTTGTTACTTACAACTGCCTTGTTCTATTGAACTCTGAACAAACCTTGACTTATTTGTTCAAGTCTTTACCTGCACCATCTTGCCTCAGATAGTGTTGTTTCCATTGCTACCGACAACTCTTATCCTCTTCCCTTACTTTGATTTCTCATCCATAAGGTTCTGGACCTTGATTGGGGTTACATTTAAATATTATTGTAAATCCTAGGAGGGCAGCCTAAACAGCACCTTTCCCCTCCACAGAACTGCCACTGCTTAGCACCGTTTGGAGTCTTACACCGCTCCCCGCACTGATTTAACACCGCTCAATGATACCTAAACCCCACGCCCACTCATCCATCACCTACTCAAATCAGTTCCTCTTCTCTTCCGACCGCTTCCCTCCATTTATCCCCCGCTCATCCCTTCTTCATCATCCCTTGACCTTCATATAAACTCCTCAAGCTCCATCAGCTCCCTTCCAACACTCAACCTACTGTCCTCAACAAACAACCCTTGTCTCAACACCTCAACCAAACTATTAAGCCAATTTCCTTTTCCTGTTCATATGTAAGGTTGATTCACTTCAAGTTTCCACGACACCTACTAACCAATCCCAAAACATTTCCATTCAGCTCCTTCTATTCCTTCTATTTCATTTCTTCATTCCTCATATTGTCATTATCTTTTGAGCGTCTTATTTTGTTCATGTCCGCACTGAGTGAGAATCTTTATCTTTCTTCTACCTTCCTTCTTACACTTCTCCTTCAATATTTGTTAATCTCTGTTTCTTATTCTGTTGGTTCAGCTAATCAAATCTTTTAACTCTTCATGGTTAAAAGCCGAAAGGCCTCAAATCCGCCGATTACCACGAGCTAAAGCATGGAACCCCTACCTGAACCAACAGATCTCAACTCCTCTCTCCTCAAGACCCTCACGGACTCTATACCCACCTTGACGGAATCAAACTTCTCACTTTGGCGCTCCAAACTCATGAATACTTTTGCTCTGAAAGGCATCTCTAAATGGCTCCAGACCTCCAAACCCAAGAAATGCCCTCCCGAAATCAATCTTGAATTGGTTGGATACATCCTAGCCAAGCTTGACAATCAAACATATATCAATTGTGTCAAGGACTATCATCTTACCAACGGGATAGAACTCTGGAAGTCAATAATGTTGAATATTTTGAACCCTTTATTGTTCTTTCTAAGCTCATTGTCTACTTCATCTCTTCTCTTTTTATGCTTCTCATATTTTCTTTTTAAGTCATACATTTTCTTTCTACGCTTTCCTCTTTTTCTTTCCTTTTCTTTTCTCACACTTCTTTTTCTTTTTCTCCTCCTATATTCTGTCACTCAACTATCACTCACACGCGCATGCTACAGACTGTCACTATTGTCACGGCACGCGCGCACTCTCTACACTCGGTTCAACTCTTTCTCAAGGGAAACTCAACATCAACCAGATCAATCAACAACCACTCACCAATACTGACAAACATACAATCAACACTCAAACCAACATCTTTGAATCACAAATCAGTTCAATCACCTCAAAATTCTTTTCTTAGTTATCAAGTCTCTTTCTTTTCAATCTTCTTTCTTGTCTATTCTCTTTATCTCTTTATTAAAATCAACCTCAAGCCTAATTGTCTCGAATCTCACCAACGGCTTTCTTTCTTCTTCTCAACTATGTCTGTTACGGCTGGATTTTTACTAGCTCTTCATTTCTCAACCTAACTTTCAATTTCTCTTTTCTTAGCTTATCCGACCCTCAACCTTTAACTCCAGTAACATCTCTTTTCCACAACCGCTGATATGATCTTTTCTTGCTGTCCTTAAGCCTACCCGCTTGATGATGGTTCCTTTCTTGTTTGCTTTTCTTCTGCTGTCTCACATTCTCTTAATCTTATTCTCTTTACTGATGTCTTTCTCCGTGCAGCCCTCTTTAAGAATATTATTTCTATCAATTTAAATCCAGAAATTTATCACGGTTAAAAGCAGAAGACCAGCCCAACTAAACTCACCAAAATCATGGAGGGATCAAGCAGTGGCGATGGATTTTGTCAAATAATTCTTAAAGCAGCGCTTGAGGCAGTACCAATTCTAACTGACAAAAACTACTCCATTTGGAAGGACAAGATGACTTTTTTCCTGGAACTGAAGGTGTCAAGGAAGCTCTCAAGGAAGACTCAAAAACTCTCAAAGCTACCAATGATATGGAAATTAGGGTCATCTTACTCTCCCAAATCAACTCGATTACTCACAGCAATGTTGTCAATCCTACCAACATAACATCCGCGAAGCTCCTCTGGAAAACTATCAAGGAAAGGTTTGCATCCTCTCAAACTGCCAACCGAGCAAGAGTTTTCAATGAATTATTGTACCATCAATTCAAATCAGACTTGATTAATCTCTTTATCACCAAAACCAAAATCTCTATGAAGAAAATGATTGACGTAGGGATTGATCTTCCGGATGACATTCTGGCTTATCTTATTCTTTTCAAATTCCCTTCCACTCTTCAATCCCTTTGTCAACAAATTATGCACTCTGACAAAAGTGTATTGGTTGACCTTGTTCTAAATCATCTCACCCAACTTGATAACGAAACTCAATCTAAAGCGAAAGATTCCAAGACTCTCGACACTGCCCTAATTACCTCTCAAACCATCAAAAAGCCCGTACCTCAAGAACTCTTCTGTAGAAGAGGGTATCATAACCCCCAGTCACCCAATCACACTGAAGATAAGTGCTGGCACAAGCTTGAACAACTTGCGCCAGATTGGTGGAAAGAAGCCCAAGCCAATGGGAGAGCGCATTTTAATGCCAACTCCAAGGGTAAGGAAGTAGCTCACTATCATGCCCTTCTCACCACTTGGATCAACAACATAAACTCAAACAATAAAATAATCCTTGACTCTGGAGCCTCCTGTCACATGTTCAATTTGGCTAAATTCTTCTGTAAACTCGACAAATGCTCAGGTGACAAATCTATTAGTACTGGAAAGGAAGGAGCAAAACTGCCTATCAAAGGAAAAGGCACTGTTCAGCTCATCTGGAAGAACACTATGGTTATGCTCTCTAATGCATTCTTTGTACCTGATCTCGTAGTTAACCTCATCAGTCCTGGAGCTCTCATTCTTTCCAAGAAATGCTCCCTGTCCACCAACGTTAACCAATTTCAACTCTTTTCTGACTCCCAACAGGTTTTCTTGGGATATATTCGAGGCAACCTCTTTGTTTTGAACAATCCCTCCAAAATCGGACTCCACCAAAAATTCTGCTATATCTCTCAAAACAAATCAAACCCTGATAAGCTCAAAAACCTTCACCTCTCTTTCGGCCACGCCAGTCCTCATTGACTTAAAAATCTTTTTCCAAATCTCTCTCCCTGTCTTATATCTAATTTTCAATGCGAAGATTGTCTTTTCGCTAAAATTACTAAATCCTCATTCAAAAACATTGCTACCACTGCCACCCGATCTTTGGAAAAACTTCACGTGGACCTTGTTGGACCTATTACTCCTCCTTCAAGAAATGGCATGAATTACATCATGACTATTATTGACAATCACTCTGGATATATCTCTGCTATCCCTCTTCAACAGAATTCCGACGCCGGTCCTCAACTCAAAACAATCTTAAATTTTGAAAAACTTAAACAAAACTCCTTTCCCGCTACTATCTGCTCTGACGGAGGAGGAGAGTTCATCTCCTCTGATCTGAAAGAATTTTTCCAATCAAATTCCATATAACACTTAATTACTGAACCCTATCACCACGAACATAACAGGAAAATCAAACGAGCCAACAGAACACTCACTGAATCCATTTGAGCCATTCTCCGCAGCTCCAAGCTTCCCCTTACCCGCTGGGCAAAAGTCTCCAAAACTGCCAGTCTTGTTCTTAATCAAATCCCCAAAACGCCTAACTCACCATCACCCTATCAACTGTTTGTCAATAAAATTCTTCCGCTCAATTACTTTCACCCTATTGGTTCCAAGGTGGTCTATCTTGACAACAAGGTTGCTCGGGGGGAAAAATTCAAGGATCGTGGCCTCTCTGGTATCCTTGTGGGCTATAACCCTCATTTTCTCTCCTATTGTATTCTTTGTCCTGACAATTCCATTATTTCTTCTAAGCATGTAAAGATACTCAAAACATTTTCTTCCTCCCAGATTTCATCTTCCTCCAATTTTGAAACCGATCCTCCTCCATTTCTTGATTTGGACATCAATCTCCCCATCTCTGTCTCTTCTCCTGATTCTTTCACTTCTGTCCTCTCTTCTGATGATCCTGTTGAAGCCGACAAAAACAATCTTTCTCCCAAGTCTTTAGACAAGCCTCTTTCAGACTCTTCATCTGAATCCTCCAATGATGTTGCTATTCAACTTAATCCCAGCTATTCTCTACGAAACCAATCATCTATTAACCCTCCACAACGATACGGCTACCATCATTATTTTGTGCCAAAAACTTACGAGCAAGCCAAGAAATGCTCCAACGCTCACAATTGGGATGCTTCCATGGACGTGGAACTCGACGGCATTGAAGAGCTCAAAGTCTGGGAAAACTATGATGGGCCCAAACCAGCAAATCCACTCAATACGACTTGGGTCTATCGTCTCAAGGACAACTGTCACGGGGACCCTCTTGTTTAAAAGAGCCGACTCTGCGTTCAGGGATTCGACCAAATCTACGGTATCAACTATCTTGACACTTTTTCACCTACAGGAAAGGCAGCTTCCCTCCGCATTGCTCTTCTCTTTGGCCTCTACCATTCACTTCCTATCATGAAACTTGATGTAAAGAGCGCTTTTCTTCACGCCCCACTGTCCAACACTGTTATCATAAAACAACCTAAAGGATCTAAACAAACCTCAAAGTATCTTATTCTCAATAAATCTTTATACGGACTCAAATAGGCCCCTGTCAACTGGTTCAACACACTCAAGGCGTGGATTTGCAAACAAGGTTTCCATGAGTCTGTGTCCGACCCATGTCTTTACATTCATCCATCGACCAATTCTGTGCTTTTCTTTCACATTTAAAATCTCATTCTCGTCGGCTCCGGTGACAATTTTCTATCCAATTTTCTCAAACAATTCCCAAATTCTAGTCATCACAAACCCAATACAGTCCTCGGCATGAAATTTGAAAGAACCAATGATTCAATTCTGTTATCTCGACCTAAACACATAGAACATGGACTCAAGGAATTGAAGATGACAGATTGCAAACCTTCTTCTGTTCCTCTCACTGCTAATATCAATATTTCACCAGCCTCCAACAAAGAACACCAGGAGTTCCTTTCTCTTAACATCAATTACAGATCTGCTCTTTTCCTTTTGAACTACATTGCTTGTCTAAACCGTCCGGACTTAAGCTTTGCAGTGTCAAGTCTTGCAAGGTTCTGCGAGAAACAGGGCATCCATCACTGGCGAGAAGTCAAACGTTGTTGGAAGCACCTGAATTCTACTAAACATCTTAAACTCTCACTCTCTGTGCATAATTCCGATACACAAATTCAATGTTTCAGTGACGCAACCTGGGGCGATGATTTCGAAACCAGAAGATTGCAATCGGGTCATCTATCCTTGCTGTTTAGGTCTCTCATTTCCTGGAGAAGCTATTGTCAAAGAAATGTCACTCACTCAACCACCAAAGAATCCGCTTGTGGACTCATTTTTGGAAGCAATTTGGATGAAAAATTTAGTGTCCAAACTCTGGAAGAAGAATTTAGAACCTAGTAAACACTTTGTGGATAATAAGGTTCTCATAGACAAACTGAAAAAGTTTAGATGCAACTCTAAAACTCGGCATATCAACATTAAAACAAAGGCAATCCAAGAAGAATTGAAGCAAGGAAGTCTAGTCATTGATCTAGTTCTTTCAGAGAATATGAATGCTGATGGATTCACGAAAGCAGTGTCTCCTGTTCTCCTTGCTAATCTCATCCCTCTAATAAACCCAAAATTCTATTTTGTCTCCAGCCCTACCAGACACGGGGGGTGTTGAATATTTTGAACCCTTTATTGTTCTTTCTAAGCTCATTTTCTATTTCATCTCTTTTCTCTTTTTATGCTTCTCATATTTTCTTTTTAAGTCATACATTTTCTTTCTATGCTTTCCTCTTTTTCTTTCCTTTTCTTTTCTCACACTTCTTTTTCTTTTTCTCCTCCTATATTCTGTCACTCAACTTTCACTCACACGCGCGTGCTACAGACTGTCACTATTTTCACGGCACGCGCGCACTCTCTACACTCGGTTCAACTCTTTCTCAAGGGAAACTCAACATCAACCAGATCAATTAACAACCACTCACCAATACTGACAAACATACAATCAACACTCAAACCGACATCTTTGAATCACAAATCAGTTCAATCACCTCAAAATTCTTTTCTTAGTTATCAAGTCTCTTTCTTTTCAATCTTCTTTCTTGTCTATTCTCTTTATATCTTTATTAAAATCAACCTCAAGCCTAATCGTCTCGAATCTCACCAACGGCTTTCTTTCTTCTTCTCAACTATGTCTGTTACGGCTGGATTTTTACTAGCTCTTCATTTCTCAACCTAACTTTCAATTTCTCTTTTCTTAGCTTATCCAACCCTCAACCTTTAACTCCAGTAACATCTCTTTTCCACAACCGCTGATATGATATTTTCTTGCTGTCCTTAAGCCTACCCGCTTGATGTTGGTTCCTTTCTTGTTTTCTTTTCTTCTGCTGTCTCACATTCTCTTGTTCTTATTCTCTTTACTGATGTCTTTCTCCGTGCAGCCCTCTTTAAGAATATTATTTCTATCAATTTAAATCCAGAAATTTATCATGGTTAAAAGCCAAAGACCAGCCCGTTCCCACCCGAACTTGAACATCTCAAGACCACCATCACCCACTCCTTGGGAGAATCCAAAATCAATGGCGACCTGATACTCCGACATCTGAACCAAATCAAGAATGAGATTGCTGCCGGCACCTATGCCTCAGCAATGTTTAACAAAGGTGCAAAACAAGATGCTATTAAATGTTGAGACACCTTGCACAATCCTCTGTCCTCCCATCCTAAGCATGCTTGCTGGTGGTTATACCCTCATCTCTGTCCAAATCCCAACAAAAATCCCAAACCAAATGAAAACAAGCCTTCCTCCGCCAATCTGTCCTATACCTCCTACAACTTTGCCATGATCAACTCCCGACTTCTCTCCAAACAAGCCATAATACTAGACTCTGGGGCATCTCAATCCATTTTCAACTCACCAGATTTCTTCAAAGCTCTTAAAGAATACAATACACAGATTCAAACTGGAAAAGAGAAATCGTCACTCTATGCTGAAGGTATTGGAACAGCCAAAATCCTGTCAGAATCTTGCAGCGTTCTGCTGAGCCAGTCACTTTACGTTCCTCAATTGGCGGTGAATCTGGTGTTGTTGGGACAACTATTGAACAAGGGCTTCTCCCTCCATCTATCAGGACCAAATAACTTTGTTGTGAAATTCAAACACAACAAAATCCTATTTGGATGTATAGATGAAAATCTTCTAATCCTCAAAGATCTTTCCCTCTCTCAATCTGAATCAACCCACTCCTTTGTCACACTCACTACTCTCCACAAACGTTTTGGTCACCCCCATCTGGATCAAACAAAACTCCTGTCTAGAGACTTCCCAAAAATCAAATGGAGTGAGCTATCATGTGAATCGTGTGCACTGGGGAAGATTCACAAATCATCGTTTAAGGGTCACATATCAAATTGCACCAAACCGTTTGTTAGGTTACATGCTGACGTGTGTGGACCAATCAATCCAGTGTCCAAGACCGGTAATAGATATTTCTTATTACTCACCAACAAATTCTCCCGCTTTAAAACCTGTCTTCCCATAAAACTTAAATCCGAAGTTGCGGATGAAATTATTAAGTTCATCAAATTACACTCAAATCAGTTTGGTTATCAACTCAAGTTGCTACATTCGGATAATGGTGGCGAATTTGTCAATTCCAGACTCACCAACTTTCTTCTAGACTCGGGAATCATACGCACAACATCCAAACCTTACACTCCTCAACACAACCCCATCGCGGAGCGAGGAAACCAAACAATTGTTGAAGCCGCAAGGACCACCCTTATCAATATGTCAATTCCTGTTGAGCTCTGGGACCAAATCCTGGTGGGAAGCTGTGAAATCCTCAATCTTCTGCCAGCAAAAGAATCAAAACTAAGCCCCTTGGAGATGTGGAACGGACTCAAACCCAAACTCAACTGAATTTGAAACCTGGAATCCAAAACCATTGTTCTCAATCTTTGTCACAATGTTGGGAAGTTTGAAAAGAAATGTTGGGAAGGAATCCTTGTGGGTCATGACCTGCAATTTAACTCCTATCAAATCTTTGTCCCAGAACTTGGGGAAACAATCCGCTCTAAACATGTTAAGATCTTTGAAAATATAAAGCTGACTGAATCCTCCTCTCCGCACAAATATCCATTCAAAACCCTTCTTCAAATCAACTCTGACCTTCTGGACACTCTTGTCTTGACAAATAAAATTCAGCCAGCAAGCCCCAACCAAAGCTCTGATGATCCCAAACACACAGAACCATCACCTGCCAGCAAACCCTTGCCAGACCCTGAAGCTCCAAAGGAAACTGCACAAATCACCCATTCCAACTCCAACTCCTCGGACAACAAGGATCTAGTGTCTCAACTCACTCCCTCCGGCACAACTCTCAGAGACCTCTCCTCCCTTCAGCGCCCCCAACGCTATGGATTTCTCACCCGGAGTGTTCCCAGGAGCTATGAAGAGGCAAAACGCTTGCCCAATAGTCAAAATTGGGCTCTTGGCATGAAAAAGGAACTAACTGGGATTGAATCCATGGGCGTCTGGACTGGCTGCCACTCACTTCCAGAAGCCAAAAGGGCTCTGTCAAACGTGTGGGTATATCGACTCAAAATTGACCCCAACAATGATGGTCTCATCTTCAAAGCAAGACTGTGTGTCCAAGGATTTTGGCAACTGGAATTTCTCAAATATGGGGAAACCTACGCACCCACAGGTCAAATTACGACACTTTGTATGTTGCTGGTGTACGCTCTTCATCACAACTTACCAATAACGCAAATGGACATCAAGTCCGCGTTCCTGCACGCTGAACTTGACAAAGACATCTACATCCATGCTCCTTCTGGATACGATACTCCCTTTCCCTATCTAAAGTTAAAAAAGGCCCTGTACGGTCTGAAGCAAGCTCCTAAGATCTGGTTTGAAACCCTCAAACAGTGGCTTCTTGACCAATACTTTGTTGCGTCCGCCGCCAACCCTTGTCTATTCATAAATAATTCCCTTCAACTTTTTATCTTCTGCTACGTTGATGATCTGCTTATCATTGGAGATTCACAAGACTTCCAAACAAAGCTAAAATCTAAATTTGCCATTTCGCACAAAGGTCCTCTCACCAAAATTCTTGGAAATTACATTGTCGACTCGCCGGAAGGACCCTGCCTACATCAACCCGACTACATTGAAACTGGCCTGACCAAACTCTGACTCTCAGAATCTAAACCAATCAACACACCTACTTCTCCCGGCATTGCACTCAAACCTGCTACCAATGAAGATGCGTCCGATTTTTCCAAGCTCAACATCAACTACCGCTCCTCTATGGGGTACCTCAACTTCATTGCCACTCAAACTCAACCAGACCTCTCCTACCCTGTCTCCTGCCTATCCAGATTCAACGCAAGGCCTGGTCTGTCTCACTGGACAGAAGCCAAGCATGCCTGGCGCTACGTCAAAACAACCCAACATTTCTCTCTTCGCCTAAAAAATACTTCCTTCAAATTCAATCTTGAGTCGTGGAGTGACTCCAATGGAGGTAATGATCCTGTCTCAAGAAGAAGCCACACCGGCTACTTGATACTGCTCTACAGCTGTGCTGTATCTGGGCACAGCAAGCTTCAACCCACTGTCTTGCTATCCTCAACCAAAGGGGAACTCAAATCCCTTGTTCTAGCTACTCAAGAAAAAATATGGATCTTGAATCTCTTGGAGGAATTAAATCCCTCTCTTTCTCTCACCCACTGCTCACACATTGACGATAAAGCTCTAAACTACCTCATTAACTTTGAGTCTCATCACAATGCACTCAAACATGTCAATGTTCAAATTAAATGGCTTTGGGAGCAAAAAGACGCCAAACTCCTCATCACCAATCTCGTCCCTTCAGAATCTATGTTAGCCGACCCGTTGACAAAATCAGCAATCAAACCCGCCGTCAAACGCCTTGCAGACACGATTCTGCAACCTCACATCTGTAAACGGAGGCGTGTTGAGAGGAAATCCGCTTCTCACACCGCTCCCGCTCCCCGCACTGATTTAACACCGCTCAAGTTTACCTAAACCCTGCGCCTGCTCTTGCATTTGTCATCCGTCACCACCACTTCCGCTTCCACTCCTCCATCACCACTCTATCATCCGCTTCCACTCATCCATCACCTACTCAAATCAGTTCCTCTTCTCTTCCAACCCCTTCCCTCCATTTATCCTCCGCTCATCCCTTCTTCATCATCCCTCGACCTTCATATAAACTACTCAAGCTCCATCAGCTCCCTTCCAACACTTGACCTACTGTCCTCAACAACCAAACCTTGTCTCAACACCTCAACCAAACTATTGAGCCGATTTCCTTTTCCTGTTCATATGTAAGGTTGATTCACTTCAAGTTTCCACGACAACTACTAACCAATCCCAAAACATTTCCGTTCAGGTCCTTCTATTCCTTCTATTTCTTTTCTTCATTCCTCATATTTTCATTATATTTTGAGCGTCTTATTTTGTTCGTGTCCGCACTGAGTGAGAATCTTTATCTTTCTTCTACCTTCCTTCTTACACTTCTCCTTCAATATTTTTTAATCTCTGTTTCTTAGTCTGTTGGTTCAGGTAATCAAATCTTTTAACTCTTCACTGGGGCTGCGTACACAACCTCAACGGGTTGACACGGCTGTATCTTAGCCGCGCGCGGGTGCTTTGCCTGCTGCGGCTGCGTGCGGGAATTGTGACAAAATACATTTCCGCCCGTAACTTCTAAAATATACACAACACCTCAATTCTGAATGAATTTTAGGTGTGAAACCTATACGTGACAATGTGTGTGAAATATTTAATTGGCCAAAAAGCTCAATACTGGAGGCGTAGTATTTTGGTTTTTCTTTCCTTAATTATTTAAAAATATAAGGAGTTGGATTTCAAGGATGGGGTCAGTGAGTGACCCTACCTAATTTTGGATGGAGAATCCATTTCTCTAATAATATTTATGGTTTTCCTACTTCTTCTTAGGTTAATTGTATTATTCTTATTTTTATTTTATTTTTGTTACTTTTGCAGCTTGCTCTGCAATAATAGCAAGCTGACAAGGAGGGCCCCATGGCTGGTGTGAGAGGCAAGGAAACATGCAGCTTATGGTTAAGTTGCAGAGCCAATGCCCAGGACTGACTTGATTTTGTAGAGGGTTGAAGTCAGGATTTCCAAACCTTGAAAAACCAATATTGTTATAGAGATAGATGGTGAGTGTGTGAGATAGTATTGTTTAACTGTGAGAGAGTATGAACAGATAACTTGATGGTTAGACTGGGCAATTGGTATGGGGTAAATAACAGATGGAGGATGATGATCAATGTGAGATAAGACAATTTCTTATTTATATTCCTGCCCTCCTCCTTCATCATTCCCCAATTTCAAACATTTGACAACTGAGGATTTGTCTGTCCTATTCATTGGAAACTAATAAAATGCATGATGACAATTTTAATATCCAAGATTCTGTTGTTACAAATATTAAGTCTACCAACCTCACATCTAATCTCCATTTTATCATCCCTTAGGCCCCGTTCCTGTCCACACAAAGTGTCATACAGTTGGTGTTTGGTGTCCACTCATCCATGTTTCCTCAAATGATGCTTGTTGATACTTGCTGAGGTTTCAGTTCACCCATAGGCCAAACACCATGGGTAATTTCATGTTGAAATCCATCCCTGCACATTCCACAATCAATTATGACCTTGTCCTCATATAAACTAAAAGGGAAACTTACTACTTGTGCCAGGGAAACCAAAGTCATTGTCTTTCCTGGGTAACCAAATTTCCCTGAAACACTGTCCTAAACAGCCACATGCCCCACTATCTCCTTTCCCATCATCACCACAGTCTCCCTTAGATCTGTTGAGACCACTTGCACATTCAAGTTGGGGTGGGCTGTTTATGGATCTTTGGAATCTTCTGCATGTGCATCTTGAAATAACTGAATCACAAACCAAACATCCCCACCTTCTGATTGCACAAAGAGCTTGGTTATTTGACCAAATGAACAGAGTTCATCCCGCATGATCTCCACATAGGAATTGGAGGGATTTTTGCCTTGATCCAGCCGTTTCACTGTAAATCTTTTATGATGTATCAAGTTACTGTTGATTTTGTGCACATTGTAATTGAGAGACACATCCTGTTTCAGACCCAATCTTCCAACCTCTTGTATCCATAAGCAATGAATTTCCGGGTCTAGTGGGGTGAGGCTGAAGCAGGGATTTGAGTTTTCTTGTCCCTCGTTAATTACCTTGGACTGGATCAATAAACTTGAATATTGACTCCTTGATATACATGTCTTCATGATTGTACCATGTATATCACCTGTAATAAATTCATTTATTATTTTCTTTGTTTACCCAGTAAGAAGGAAGGTGTACAGCATGATTCTTAGTGAGCTCACCTCTGCGAGTGTTCTTTGGTATCCTTTCCAAGATAACATTCAACCTTTCATGGGCCCAGGATGCTGTGGCCATTGGAACCACAGAAATCTGCATGTCACTTGCTAGCAAGTGCCATCATAGAGCTCTTACCCAATGTATGGCCAAGCTCAGGTCAAGCTCCTACCAAGCTCAGGTCAAAATTTATCAAAGCTCCAATGCAGAGTCACTGACTGTGCACAATGCACAGTGACTGTGCACAATGCACAGTGACTGTGCACAATGCACAGTGACTGTGCACAATGCACAGTGACTGTGCACAATGCACAGTGAGTATAAACAATGCATAGTGACTGTGCACAATGCACAGAAACTGTGCACAAAGCACAGCAACTGTGCACAAAGCGCAGCAACTGTGCGCAAAGCACAGCAACTGTGCAAAAAGCACAGCAACTGTGCACAAAGCACAGCAACTGTGCACAAAGCACAGCAACTGTGCACAAAGCACAGCAACTGTGCACAAAGCACAGCAACTGTGCACAAAGCACAGCAACTGTGCACAACGCACAGCAACTGTGCACAATGCACGGCAACTGTGTACAATGCACAGAAACTGTGCACCATGCACAGGAACTGTGCACAATGCACAGCAACTGTGCACCATGCACAGCAACTTTGCACAATGCACAGCAACTGTGCACCATGCACAGAAACTGTGCACCATGCACAGCAACTGTGCACAATGCACGGAAACTGTGTACAATGCACAGAAACTGTGCACCATGCACAGGAACTGTGCACAATGCACAGCAACTGTGAAAAATGCACAGCAACTGTGCACAATACACAGCAACTGTGCACAATGCACAGAAACTTTGCACAACATGCAGAAACTGTGCACAATGCACAGCAACTTTGCACAAAACACAGCAACTGTGCACAATATTTATCCAAGCTTCAATGCACAATGCACAGTGACTGTGCACAATATTGATCCAAGCATCAATGCACAGTTGCTCTGCATTGTGCACAGTTGCTGTGCATTGTGCACAGCTGCTGTGCATTGTGCACAGCTGCTGTGCATTGTGCACAGTTGCTGTGCATTGTACACAGTTGCTGTGCATGGTGCACAGTTGCTTTGCATGGTGCACAGTTGCTGTGCATGGTGCACAGTTGCTGTGCATGGTGAACAGTTGCTGTGCATGAAGCACAGTTGCTGTGCATGGTGCACAGTTGTTGTGCATGGTGCACAGTTGCTGTGCATTGTGCACAGTTGCTGTGCATGGTGCACAGTTGCTGTGCATTGTGCACAGTTGCTGTGCATGGTGCACAGTTGCTGTGCATGGTGCACAGTTGCTGTGCATGGTGCACAGTTGCTGTGCATGGTGCACAGCTGCTTTGCATGGTGCACAGTTGCTGTGCATGGTGCACAGCTGCTGTGCATTGTGCACAGTTGCTGTGCATGGTGCACAGTTTCTGTGCATGGTGCACAGTTGCTGTGCATGGTGCACAGTTTCTGTGCATGGTGCACAGTTGCTGTGCATTGTGCACAGTTGCTGTGCATGGTGCACAGTTGCTGTGCATTGTGCACAGTTTCTGCGCATTGTACACAGTTGCTGTGCATTGTGCACAGTTGCTGTGCATTTTGCACAGTTGATGTGCATTTTGCTCAGTCGCTGTGTATTTGGCACAGTTGCTGTGTATTTGGCACAGTTGCTGTGCATTTGGCACAGTCTCTGTGCATTTGGCACAGTTGCTGTTCATTGCACACAGTCACTGTGCATTGTGCACAGTCACTCTGCATTGTGCACAGTTGTCTCTCTAAGCCACTTTGAACCAAAAACATGTTAGAGAATGAAACATGTTAGAGAATGGAAATACCTTCAACTAGAGATTGGACAGAGGTTCAACCAGAGCTTCCTTCATGGAACTTGCTACCATGTGCCACTACTTTTTTTGTGGTGTGGTGGACCAATCATTTTGATCACTTCTGGGTAATGCTGAGTAATGTGCATGTTGGGTTTACTCCTTTGTTGTGGCCATCCAGTACTTAGTGTTTGAAGTTATTCCAGCATTAGTCGTTCAACCTCCATGATATCTTGGTTTGAAATATAATGCTTCATTAACATGTTGGTTATGTAAATGGGAAGCACTGTTGAGTCCTTCAAGATTTTTATTGAGCCAATGTGATCAATACCGGGCCCATGCTTACCAGCAAGGGGATATTAAACCATGTAGAGTGTCAGCCACTCTGCAGCCTTGAGGGAGTCTGAACCATGAAATCCAACATTCTTTGGTACCCTTGTAAATCATGGTGTCACCTTTGTGTCCTGAATCACCTGTTGGATGGGCCTCAAATTGTGGAGCATTAATCAAGGCCCTTGCATGGATGATTCCACTTGAGCTGCTTTCCCTCTGTCATAATCCTTTTTCACTGGAATGCTTCCCTCACCCCCCATCAGCTCCAGAGTACTTGTGTGGCTTCCTTGACTGGCTATAGTTTTTGAACTTCCCAAGCTCCAAATAATTCTACTTCTTAAAGAATACAAGTGAGTACTAGTATATTCAGAATATTGTTGAGATTTCTTCCTTTGCTGTGAGGCTGATGATAATTTCCCAGCCTGTGAAGATCTCAATTCATATTGTCTTGGTTGACTTGTTGAGCTTTCTTCCATTATTTGTGTAATTGCTCTCAGATTGCTGGCATTAAGCTGTCTCTTGGGACTTCTCTGGTTGTGATCACCCTCCTCTGATTGATCTTCAGGAGACTTCCTTCTCTTCCCCTTTCCAATGATGCTTTCAGATCCAGTTTTCTCTCCTCTGTTCTTCTCTTGGATTTTTTCCTTCCCCAATTCTTCTCCGGTTAGAGCAATGTTAAGATAACTCATGCTATGATCCTTGAGTTTTCCCAAAATACACCCATGCATGTCTGATTGATCTTCAGGAGACTTCCTTTTCTTCCCCTTTCCAATGACGCTTTCCACATTAACCAGTGATCCAGTTTTCTCTCTTCTGTTCTTCTCTCAGATTTTTTCCTTCCCCAATTCTTCTCCTGCTAGAGCAATTTTAAGATAACTCATGCTATGATCCTTGAGATTTCTCAAAATACACCTGTGCATGAGCTCTATTACTGAATATTCTATTGGGCGCCAATATGGAAGCCTGTTCAAACAGCTTGCTCTGACCCCCTTCTCCTTGGTAATTTGATCTTGCTCCCATGATGTCTGACATTCCTCCCACTTCTGTGCATTCTTCATGTGCTCGGCATTTCTCCTTGGATGGAACTCCTTGACATTTGGATCATTGATCTTGTCTTCTGTAATTTGACAATATTAGCAGAAAATGGTTGAAGAATGACCAGAGAACCCTGCCACCCTGCGCATAGCTGGAAAATACCCAATCAATGGGAACAGTGCAACAAATATCTCCCTACCTTGAGGAAATAGGCTGGTTTCAGAAAACCATACTCCTTCCCAGAGTTCTTTGATTTCATCAACCAATGGATCTAGAATGTGGTTAATTTCTTCGACTTTGGGTTCCTTGGGCCCAGGGATAATACTAAAAAGGAAAACATTCTCTATCTTGTAACGTTCTGCTAGTGGAATGTTGAGAGAGATCAAGATCACTGCTCCCACTGAAATTGATTTGTGCCCAACCTTATTTCCAAATGGGTTGAACCAATCCACAAAGAGACTGAAGACAAGGTGCCCTGGTTGTGGCATAAATTTCCTCTTCTTGTCTGCGCCTCCAACAAAGTTGCGCCAAACTGAGCCATCCCAAACATTGCTCATCACATTTGAATTGAGGTTTTTATGGTGAAGATTGCTTTGAATGAGCTTTTCAAAATCTGCAAACCATAATTTTCTACCAATCCAGGCCTTCAAGCTTTGATAATGAAATTTTTTAGCTGGTATGATGGGTCTGTTATGTTTCCCACTGGTCTTTATCAGCAATTCTGTTTCACAGTACATGACCTGCTCATTACTAGTTTGGCGCACAAAGATTTTGCTAGTGGAATAGAACTTGGCAGTATATTTCTTGAAAATTGATGCTTGGTTGTCCAATTTTTCTGGGATTGGATACAGCTTGAACCATTCTGGACAGAATATCCTTTTTTCCAGGTTGTGCTCAAAACCTAGCCTTTGAATTAGAGTGACTTTGCTTTGAGGTATTGCCTTCATGATGTCATTTGAATCAAAATTGAATTCCCTCCCCAGATTCTTAATCTTCTCCCGCTCTTTCTTCAAGAAATCTGTGATTTCCGAGTCCCTAAGTTGATTTAGAAGGCACATTTTTGCAGCTTGGAGAAGCACAAGCAGACTGTGCCTTGGGCCTAGATCAAAAGTGTTATACTTGAGGTCTTGAGAATTGAACCAGTGCCCTCCCTGGTGAATTGGAATCTGAATCTGCTCTTTGCTTTCATTCCTTTCTGGATTGTTGGAAACCTGGAAATCATTATAGAAGGCAAATCAGAAGATCAGCAAATGAATGTACAGTGTTAAATATTCTCCCATCCCTCCTCTCCACTTACATGACTGCTCCCTTGTAATGGCACTATATCTGTTGTCAGTTGCAGGGCCTGATTGAGTCTGCTTATAGCCACCTGAAGTTTCTTGAAGGCAGAGGAAGAAAAAGCCATTCCTATCTTTTTGTTTTCATCTTCATCTTCATATGGGCCCTTGCCACATTTGGATTGCAGACATTGGCATAACTTCCATTTGGCTGTCTTTATATCAATTGATGGATGGATGGATGGATGGATGGATGGATGGATGGATGGATGGATTGATGGATTGATGGATGGATGGATGGATGGATGGATGGATTCATCAATTGGGTGCTGCGTGCACTACCCACCCACATCTTATACACTACCTGGTATGCATATATGCATTGAGGAGTGACTCACTATCAATGGTCACCATCCATTACCTTAGCCTCATGGTTATTGTCCATTAGCTTAGGCTGAGCTTTCCCCAATGGTTGGTGACCATGCGCTTGCCCCAATGGTTGGTGACCATGATCTTTCCCCAATGGTTGGTGACCATGAGCTTGCCCCAATGTGTTCCAACCATTAGCTGGCCCCAATGGTTGCCAACAATTAGCTTTCCCCAATGGTCACCAACCATTAGCTTGCCCCAACGTTCACCAATCATTAGCATGCCCCAATGGTTGCTGGCCATTAGCTTGCCACAATGGTTTCCAACCATTAGCTTGCCCCAATGGTTGCTGACCATGAGCCTGCTGCAATGGTGGCTGTCCATTGGCAAAATTCCACCTTTTTTACCATTCAAGTCATCATCCCCCTGTGCTTTTCAATTATTGAATGCTGACCCTGCTCTCCTAATTTGATAATCATGCAGTGCAAACAACAAACAACCCATCATTTTACAATACCTCTTGAATGGAGCCCCATCAAAAAAACCCAGACTCTTCAATCAAGCTGTTCCAGCAGTGTCCCTTGCTACAACTCCCACTTCTCTCAATGTCTGTCATCCTACTTTAGAGTTGTGATGAATATCACCAAGTCAACAGATACTCACTGGCAACATATTCCCAATTCCCTACAACAATACCAGGTTCAACCACTGCCATCATCTTGCATTCATCAACAGATTCACTCCACTACCTCTCTAGTCCCATCCAAGTCTTCATGTCTACTACATGGAATATCAACCCTAGAAAGAGAGGTTTTTCTTCAAGAACTTGCACAAATCAACTTTCCTTGCTGTGGTTTCAATTGGTCTGAGCCTTGGGAATGGCATTGGAACCAGTTTCTTGTGGGATTCATCATTAAAAATTGGAACCATGCCCATGCACATGGTGCATTTTGAAACTACCCATTCAACTGAAGGAATAAGAGACTTAAAAGGACGTTTGAATTCAGCAAGGAAGGGTCAGAGAGGAAGAATCAGAAAGAAAGAAAACATAGTAGAGTAGACACCTTAAAAGGACCAGATGGCGTGTTGACTAGACAAGGCGGTGAAGAAGAAGAAGGGGAAAAGAAGGAATAGCTGAGGAGTGATCCGGTGTAGCGCTCCAGGAGTTGGGAGATGTCCGGGCGATCACTGAATATTGCGATATCGTCGACATGGACATAGAGGTAGGTGGAATCTTTCCAGAAGACACATTGGTCGGCCTCGCTCTTGTGGAAACCAAGGTCGACAAGCCAGCTGCTCAGTGTGTCGTACCAGGCCACTGGTGCCTGTTTGAGACCGTACAAGGCCTTCTTGAGCCTGAGATACTTTCCGCTTGCCACGGAGATATAGGGTGGAGGGGTGAGGTAGACTTCTTCACGAAGAGGGGCGTTTAAAAAGGCGGCCTTTACGTCGACCTGGTGGAATTTGAGTTTTAGCTGAGCTGCCAGGGCGATGAGCATACGGAGAGAGGTTTTGTCCCCAGTGGGCGAGAAGGTGGAAGTGAAGTCAATGCCATACTGTTGGCTGAAGCCTTGTACACATAGGCGGGCTTTGAACTCAACGATCCGGTTTTGCTCGTCTCGCTTTGTCCGAAAAACCCATACGCATCGAAGTCCCAGCTTGCCCTCGGGGAGGTTGGTCTCTTCCCAGACTTGATAGTCGAGTAAGTTGAGTTCCTTGTGCCTCATCGCTTCAAGCCACTCTTCTCGGTATTTCGAGTTGAGGGCCTCTTGGACTGACTTGGGATCCGAATAGCCGTTGTCAACAATGAGATAGATGGCGGGAAGGCCCACTTTTGAGTTGAGACGACGTGGATGGGAGATAATGTTGTCGTGGGTTAGCCTGTCGTGTGACAGTTGAGGAGCAGAGAGAGGGGGATTGATCGCAGATGGAATGGTGAAGCCAGGGGTGTTATGAGAAGATACAGGTGTGGGGGTTGAGTTGGCGGGGGAGACATCAAGGGAATTCGGGGAGGAGAGAAGAGGAGCAGAGGTAGGATTCAAAGAGTTGTATGTGGAAGGGGAAAGAGGAGAGAAGGGGGTCAGTATGTGGTCGGAGCTGGTAGGACAATGCAATGGTTTTGAGCCGGGCAGGGAAGGAAAGGAGAGCTTGTCAAACGACGTGTTCGCGGAGATGAAGATTTTGGAGGAGTCCAGGTCCAACAGTCTGTATGACGAAAAGTCATTGATGTACCCGAGCAGAATCGCTCTTTTGCAGGTGGGGAGGAGTTTGAAGGTTCGAACAGCTTTGGGAATGATAGCAAAGGCGGCACATCCAAAAGGTCGTAAGCAGTTGAGATTGAAAGGTCGTCCGTGCCAGGTGTTGTAAGGAACAGTGTTGCCACGAGTTCTAGAGGGGAGAGCGTTAAGGATGTGGGTGGCGGTGTTGATGGCTTCGTCCCAGAACTTGAGCGGTAGATTGCTTTGGTTTAGCAGGCAGCAAGCCTTCTCCAGAATCAGGCGATTTGATCTTTCAGACAGTCCGTTTTGCTGAGGAGTGTAAGGGGGAGAGAAGTGTTGAGAGATTCCTTTTTCAAGGCAGTAGGCGTGAAGTTCGGAGGAGATGAACTCGCCGCCGTTATCAGAGATCAGAAGTTTCACGGAATGGCCAGTTTGACGTTTGGCTCGCGTCACAAAGTCCTTGATGGCGGGAAAAGCCTTGCTTTTCTGTTTGAGCAGAGCCACGGAGCGATAACCGGAGAATTGATCTGTGAGGGAGAGTAAATAGGAGAACCCCAAGTTTGAGGTGATGGAGAAAGGTCCAACCACGTCCAGGTGGACAGCTTCAAGAAGGTCGGTGACCCTTTTGAATTTGTGGTTGAAAGGAGTCGACACTTGCTTGCAAGTCTTGCATATTTGGCAGACGGAGGATCAAGCGTCAGAGTCATCGGAGCGTAGATTGAGAGTCTTGAGGGATTGATTACTAGCGTGGCCAAGTCGCAGATGCCAGAGGTTGTCCGGAGCCTTGAAGAGCATTGTGGATTGATCGCATTGCTGAAACTTAGTTCCACATAGTTCCGTTAGTTTGTTGTTTGTGGTGCCCACAAAGCTAATGTTATCCAGCTTCACTTCAAAGCCCGAGTATCCGATTTTTGAGAAGTTTGCCTTAGAAGAGTTTAGTTGAGTGAGAGAGATGAGACACCGGTTAATTGACGGAATGAGAAGAACGTTTTGGAGGATGATAGATGAGCCAAGATGGTTGGTGAGTTTGGCTGATCCAGAATGCGTAGCTGTAAGGGAGTTGTTTGGGGAGCCGGTTCCCACCTCAAGATGAATGGGAGTGCAATCGAACATAACCTTGGGGTCATTGACGATGTGGTGACTTGCCCCAGAGTCCAAGACCGGGAGGTGAGAGTCTTTTCTGTGAGATGACAGGTAGATTTGAGGGTTGAAGTGTAGTTCGGCACCTTTGGAGCTGCTTACATCCTCGGTGGAAGGGCATTTGTTGACTGAGTGGAGATTTGATGAGGGGATCTTGTTCCATTCGGGTCTGAGGTGAGGGTGGACAAACCAGCATTTGCTCTCTGGGTGTTCAGCTAAGGGATTGTGATGTCCTTTGGAGCAGGGGTGTTTGGGTTTTTTCCTTGTTGTGGACCTAGCTGTGGACTTGTGCAGAGCGACTGAAGGAGTCGTATCTAGTGACGAGTTGACCTCCGGTAGTTGAGAAGATTCGAGGTGAAGGACCTCGCAAAGCTTGTTCAAGATGCCGGTTGGGTTTTGAAGTAGGGAGTCATTGAGAATTAGGGAGTCGACGATGTGGTAGAATGAGCTGGGGAGTTTGGCAAGGATGGTGTAGCTGAGGATGTTGGGAGGAACCTCAAGTCTAACAACTGTTAGTTCGTTCATGAGCTTCCTGCAGTCCTTGATGTAGGTCGTCAGATCGCCTTTGAAGAGATACCGGATAAAAATAAGCCAGATGCGGCCGCGATTGTTGGAGGATTGTGAGGCGTATCGTTCAAGAATGGCCTGCCATATGGCGTGAGGATTACCGTCGTTTTTGTCATTGATAATGGATTCGAAAGCCGATTCGCCGAGGTGTTGGATGATTATGTCAGCGGCCTCATATATCTTCTTCTTTTGGGGCCCGGTCATGGGTGAAGGAGGGGGTTCAACGGTCAATTTGAGAAGTCCTTTCCTGCGGAGATAACTCTTGATCCTGAGACTCCAAGATGGGAAGTTCGAGTCATTGAGGAGGGGAATGTTGAGCTTTGAAGAGTTGAGTTGTTCATCCGAGTCGGACATAGAGCCTATCTGGTCCAATAAGTGGTGGGACTGTAAATCTGAAGGAATAAGAGACTTAAAAGGACGTTTGAATTCAGCAAGGAAGGGTCAGAGAGGAAGAATCAGAAAGAAAGAAAACATAGTAGAGTAGACACCTTAAAAGGACCAGATGGCGTGTTGACTAGACAAGGCGGTGAAGAAGAAGAAGGGGAAAAGAAGGAATAGCTGAGGAGTGATCCGGTGTAGCGCTCCAGGAGTTGGGAGTTGGTAATTGAGTGAGCTTGAGCTTGAGCTGTAGCGGTGGCTGGTGAGTGAGCTGGTTGATGTCGAGCTTCCAGTTGGTTGAAGAGTGATTGCCCGTCCAGGTGATTGAGGATGAAGGTTTGAGAGATCCAGGGGAGCAGTCTTGCGAGCCTTCAGAAATGGAGTATTGGCAGCAGTTGAATATAGGGGGCGCACGGGAGGAAGAGAAAATGAAGGCAGCAGGTTGGGAGCTTATAGGAAATGAGGTAAACTTATAAAGAACAAAGTAGTAGGTAGAGAATAGGAAACAAGGTAAGGATGAGATAGAACAGAGAAAAATAGAAAAGAGATAGGGTCAAATAGAATAACATGGAACAGAATAAGGTAGACTGATTTGAGCAGATACTTGAATACCAACATCAACTCAGTGCATAACACCAAATTCAATCTTACCATTGTCCTCAAGAGGTGGTTCATGGGCAGGAGATCAGATATTAAGTCTGGAAAATTTCTTTCAGAAGCCCATGCAGCAAAACAAAATCAGACAAGAAAATCCAGATGGCGCAAACAAGTTAGCAATTACTCCCTATCATCCCATGGTCTTTTTTACCCCATTTTTTTCACATGGTTTTTCTCTCTCCCTACAGCTCTCAAATCAACAAACAGAGATCTTGGAATCACTTGGATTACCAGAAAATCAGTCCAGTATATTCAGTTAAACACAATGTTGCTCTGAAACTGAGGTCTCCAATGAAAAGCTCTTCCCAAAGGTCCAGTGCCAATGGCAATCTCAAGGTTTCTCTTCCCTTGGTCACCAAATAGATAAAACATTTGACAACATGAAAGCTGAGAGACTTGGTAGACAGTACAAACGTGGTCATTCAATGTGAATGATGAGGAAACCTTCCAACCTCCAAGAAAAACTCACAAAGGTGCCAAAAAGACTCTCCAGCAACTGTTTTCATCCTTATTTGATTTCTTCCCTTTCTCCAGAGGGCAAACAGCTTTTGGATATGCAGCCTCCAATTGACCTTGCCTTCATAATGTCTAAACTCATAACTTGAATTCTTTGTAGATCTAAAGTCATGTTTCAATATTGATTCTTGTGATAATAGAATGTTCAACTCTCACTACTTTAATCCATAGACTCTTGCAGGATATCCTACTTGAAATATTTTTTTCATCAGACATACCTGTGTTGTAAAATAACATAAATATCATTAAATCTTGAACATTTCAAAATTGTTTTAATTATCTTCCCCTGCATCAAAATACACTCTACATTGTGAAATTCTTATCAACATAACTGTACCAATACCATTGACATAAAAGCTCCTTCATCCAATGATTTGATGTGGTACATACCTTTGACATATAAAACTGCTTTTGGAAACCATGCACATGTATTTGTACACCAGGAGGCCACTTTTGGCTGTTGAGGACCGCAGAGCCAACGACGATGGTTGATTTGAGGGCGCGCACGTTGACTGCCTGACATTTTGACAACTGGGTTGGCCAACGGTTGACCAACCAACAAATGATGGTTGAACAACCCATGCCTCAATCCACCAGTCGCCTGGTTGGTGACAGGTGATCAGAGTTGTTGTAACGGCAATTTTCCCCTGCCATTGAATCACCAGCAGGGGCGGCTGTCAGTTACTTGCCATTGGGGTTGAGGCAACATCACCTCACCCCCACAGTCGATTCACCAGCTGGACACACAGGGTGGATCCATTTGATGTCATGGTTTCTGACCCATGACATCAGCTGTTTACTGGTTGACTATTGATTGGCTCAGACAATGATCATCATCATTGCTCTCACTCACTCCACCTCTCTTGATCCATCTCACCACGGTGGACTGCTACTACTACTTCCCTCTCTCTAGACCAACCAAGACCTGACCATCCTATCCCCTCCTTCCCTCCTCATCCATCCATCCAACACTCCCCTCTCTCTCTCTTTGAATCTCCCTCTCACAGGTACTGGTATCTTCTTGGGTGCCATTCAATCACTTTCCAACAATGGTCGCGCCCTTGGTATCCTGATGAAATTCTTGGTCATGGGAGCTGGTTGAGAAATTCATTCCCTACCTACTCCCCCTCTCTTCTTTGCTTCTCTGATCCACTGAAACCACTCAATCATCACTCAGATTACTACCTCCAGTTGTTTGGAACGTCATGACCTCACTGGGTGAAATGAGTTGAGTACTTTTCCTCTGGCTCTCCCTCTCCTTTTGCTTGACTCCTCTGATCTCCTTCTCTCCTCTCTCTGCTACCAAGTCTCTCATTTTCCCATTGATGGTGGTCATGTCACCCTCATTATCCATCCATAAGGCATTTCTGTTGTCTCCCTGCCATCATCAACAAATCAATCAATTCACACCTTCAATCTCATGCCTCTTCACACCCATTGAAAACTGTGAACAACCTTGATTTGATTCAACAAAACAATTGCAATCAAAAGTACTTGGGAGCTGGATGGTATCAATATTAAACACCAATTGTTTTAAAATCCCCACCCTATGAGAAAACTTGACAAAAGCTTTTTCTTTTTTTTTAATTTTTTTAAATGTCTTTCTATTTCATTGTTAAAATACAACTTTAAAGTTCTCCCAAAAAAAACAAAAAATCATGTAATAATATTTATGACAGATTAAAACATTAGAAATTAAAATGAAATAAATATAAATTATTTATTTGATCTGGCAAGCCCCCTGTACCAACAATGGAAACCAAAAAAAAAGGTTGAGTCATTGTCAAGAATGAAAATTATTCAACCCACAAGGACCTTCTGACCCTCAAGTTGAATTGCTGTCAGATCAAGCTTGACAGCAATTTGACAAGGGCCCAACTGCGTGGAAGTGGAATTGGCGTCAAGCCATTAGCAATCCCTCAACAATGCTTGATGTTTTGGAACACCAACTTTATATTGAAGGGTGCACTCCCATTAAGAGAGTGCTGTCAAACCAGCGTTGGCCAAGCTGGGGGCTCAACAGCAAGTTGGCCCCATGGTGTATGTGTATGGTCTGTAAAGCATGTTTGGGTGCTGATTCAATTTTTTCCAAAATTTCTAAAGCCCACATGGCACTTAGCAAAGTCATCTGGGCACCTGGCAAAGCCTTCTTGGTTTCTTGCCAATGTCCACTTGGCGCCTGGCCAAATTGGTCTGGTGCCTGGCCAAGTTTATCTTGCTGCAGATCAAAGCTGGTTGTATTGACCCACCAATCACATGATCATACTTGAAAAAAAAAAGGCTTGAAGTTGGGGGGAGGGAGGCTGGTCAATTATGGTACAACCAGCATTGATTGGCATCAAGGGGAGCTTGATTAGGTTCCAAGTTTTAATCCCTGCAAGCCCAACCTAATCAAGCTCCCTGGGCGCCAATCCAAGTCCCGCTAGGCACATGCCAAGTCAAACCTGGACAGGTGCCCTGATGCGCTTTACAAACCATATGTGTATATGTCCATGGGAGCGGCCTAAAACAACATTTTTCATCAAAAATATAAAACTTTGGGTTGCAATCTATACCCCCATTTGCAAATTGATGGTTTATAAAGCCCATCTGGGGGCCTGGAAAAGTTCCAGGTTTTTTTTGTAAAATGTGTGTGGTTCCCAAAAAAGCTAGCTTGGCACCCAGCCAAGTGATCTTGGTGTGTTAAAATACGTATGCACTTACGCGGGTGCTACGTATAAGTGTAATCCAAATGGGATGCACAAATGGGCCTCTGAGGCCCATTGGACACACACACGGACCATACGGGCCCATGTGGATGTTACAGAGTTGGGGAAACTGGCCTCAAAACGCGTGAAATAGACCCATTGGTACACGGGCCCTAACGGGCCCGATGGGGTATATGGGCAAATACGGCCAGATGGGCTTGTATGGGCATAATTGGGCCCAAGGTTTATTTTGGACATACTTGGCCAGACGGGCTGGCCCGCAAAAGTAGTCTTTTATCACAATTCGGGCTTGGGGCGGCCCATTAGGGTTGCCGCCCGTGTCGCGGCCCGCTCGGGGCCGCTGCTCGCGTCGCCGCCCGTTCGGGGCCGCCTGTGTTCCTCGGCACGGCCCACGCGGGGCCCGACGGCCCGCTCGGGGCTGTTGCGCGGCCAAGGGATCCCGCGCGGTGCGATGCCGCGCGGGCCCGGCTGGTCGCGACCGGCGACCAGCGCCGCGGAGCCGGGGCTCGCGGCCCCGGCTTGCTCCCCCTCCCCTCGCTCGCCATTGCGAGGGGGAGGGGGCAGGCTGGCTGGGTTGAACCAGCGAGCGACCGGCCGCAACGAGGCGGTCGGTCAGGGCAGGGGGGACCTGACCACCCCCTTGCCCCAGGAGGTGGCGGCGCCGGCCGCATGGTATGCGACCGGCAGGTGGGGGGGATTTCATCACCCCCCCGCCATCGTAGCAAACTAAGCGCGAAGGGGCGCTCTCCCCCCCCCTTTACCGAGGGGGAGGAGCGATGGGCCTGGGGGGACCTGACCACCTCCCAGGCCAACTTTCTGTGACGACGCCCTGGGGGGTATCGACCCCCAGGGCCCCTGGTGAGGGGATTTGACCGCCCCCACCAGGGATTTGTAAGAGATAGAGGGGGGGACAGCATGTCCGTTGGTCACACCCCCCCATGTGAGGTTGAAACCGGACCCAGGTGAGCCCTGGGTCCCACCTGGCCCATTTCAGGGGCCAGGGGCTGGATGCATGAGGCAACCAGCCCGTAACAGGGGTAATGATGCCATCAGGGCCGGTTGTAATAGACAACCAACTAAGGGACTGAACAGCAATGGGCTGGTTCAGCCCCGTAACGGTGGAAACACAAGAATGGACCGGAATAGTCTGGTTGTAAGGGTTCAGGGACTAATGCCATGTGGGTTGATGCAGTCCAAACCAAGTAACAAGGCCTGTAGAGCCTGTAGAGCTCTTTTGGGGCGGAAAATTTGCCCTTTGGCTTGTTGTATCATGGGCTCACAAGAGGCCAATCTTTTGTACTTAAGGAGCTCTTCTCCCTGCTGTTTTCCATCATTCATTCATCATCCAATCGAATTCATCCAACATATTGCCCCATTGTGAGAGCCCCATTAGCCATTATTGACACACAGTGTCCAGCATTTCTTTTTCTTTAAATACTGCTCATTTGCCTAAGCTAATTGCTGGCCATAATTATAACATGGTGCCCTTTCAAGTGCCAGTTGGCCCATCCCCAAATTGGCTTGGTGCCTTTCCAAGTTGGTTTGGGTGTCAATCAAACCTGGTTGCACAACCAATTCTCAACTGTATTGTTTCTCTTTTCTTGACTCAAAAAGTTATTTTTTTTTACTTTTTACTTTAAATAGCTTTGCATAAATTAATAAAATTAATTTAAACAAGGTTGAAAAAAAAACTTACCTTGTTGGAGATGCTTTGACAACCAGTCCCATGACTTTTTTCTACCCACTGTACTTTTCCCCCGCATCATCCAATTTGTCCCTCAAGCAGGAGAAGATAAAAAACATGAGAAAAAAAACAATAAAATATAAATATATATATTTCAAAGCACACCATACCAGGATGGGTTTCCCAGCATATACCACTCATTTACTTTTCCCCCACATCATCCAATGAGTACCTCTTGCAGAAAAAGATAAAAAACCATGAGAAAAAATACAAATAAAATAAAAATAAATAATCAAAAATAAATTTGAAAGAAATATCCAAATTCTGTAATCCAATTCAACCTGTGAGCTCAATTCTCAAAGGCACAAATAATGCTTATATCTATTTCGTCATATTATGAACTAAAATGTGGTTACTGATCACTAGGGTGTTATTTAAAACAATGTTCCTGCAAGAGAATTTTTATCCCCCTGGTTCAACAGGCAGTAAAATCATTACTGCAACCTGGTGGTTGAAAAAGTTAATTCTTCACTCCAAAAGTGTGTTGGGGTTGGTGGCTCACTCCTCAGTTCATTTTCCCAATCCAGCAATTACATAGTTATGTAATTGGAGGTAGCATTTCTGATGATTTGGAGTTTGAATGGGTTTTCCACTTGCCCCTGGAACTTGGTGGAGCAATGTGGGTTAAACTACACTCATGGATGCTGTCCAGGACCAGAGGAGATTGAAGGTGTAGTAGGTTAAAGATATGTGGATGTAGAGTTGAGGATAATGTGACAACCTCTGTCAATGACAGAGGGGGTAGGTGAGATCAACTGAAGGTACAACAGAGATACTTCTTGAGATATAGCTTGGATAAAGGTGAGATAAAACTTGCCACCTGCATACGGTTGGCGCCCTATTTTTTTGGCGCCTGTACTTAGCACATCCAGAGGCAGTAAATATTTCAAAATAATTCCATCATATTTTTATGTTGGAATGTATTTATAAGACAAATAAGTACAAAATCCCACTATTGCATGTTGTAGGAATGACATCCAATTGCAAAATTTTCACAAAAGCTCTTTTTTTTATCACAAAAGAAAGGTTTTAGTTCTACAGTTGTTCTTTAGATGCATTAAAGGAGTTGCCTTATGATCCTGAGAGACTTCCAAAAGTCTTTGTGACGGACTGTGAAAAAGTTCTGATTTGTGCTATTGAATCTAGTTTCCCTGAGTCATCAAGACGATGTTGCACTTGGCACTTGTCTAAAAACATACAAGCAAACTGTAAAGTGCGCTTTGTTAATGATGTTGAAGGATGGAAAAGCGTTATGGCTTTTTGGGCAAAGCATGGGGCCATAAAGACCAAGGAGGAGGCTGAGGTCAATGATTCAGAAATCAGAGTACGTCCGAATTGCTGCTTCTTATTCTTCCTAGTTTTGGATTCTGACATTTTTACTTGTATAGTTTTTCTTGAAAGACTATGAGGATGTACTTGAGTATATGGAAAATAACATTTTGCCTATCAAAGAGACATTTGTAACAGCGTGGACTTATATAAACCCAGATTTTGGAAACAAAACAACATCTTGGGTTGAAGGGGCCCATGCCACTCTCAAAACATTCCTTGAAACCTCTTTGGGGAACTTGTTGGATGTTTGGAAAAGCCTTGATGGAGCATTTTAAAATCAAATTAAATCATTCCATGCATCACTTCATAAATCTTGAATTAAGTTAGGGACAGTTCTTCCATCTGAACTTTTACCATTGGGTTACAAATTGTCTTTAGAGGCAATGCATCTTGTTAGGGAACAATTCAAGAAGTTCAAACGTGATCATGATGGCAAATTCTGCACCAAGTAATATTTCAAGACTATGGGTTTTCCCTGTGCCCACCAAATAGGTGACTGTCTAGCATTCAGAGGTTTCATGGTATCCAAAGATATTCATCCTCAGTGGAGGTTGGACTATGAACCTTGCAGTTGTAGTTCTGTAAGTTGTGCAATCCATCAGTTTCAATCAAATTAAATACAGAAAAGACCAGTAACATAAGATGTTACTCATGACCAGAGTTCAAATCCCACTGTGAAACATTTTGTTCCTCAATTTTCACCCTTGATGAGGATGAAATTGGGACTTCCAATGTTTCATTACACAAATCCTTTTTTTCTTTTTCCAAATCTTTGTTGATGGAACTATCAATGTAGACCTTCCACGCAGCCATGTCAAAAGAAGGAGGGCTTGCCACTGTTCCCATGCAAAAAAATGCAATGGTATACTTCAGTATTCAATCCAACTTTCAATTGAACAAACAAAGTTTGCTCCCTTTCAAGTTGAGAAAGAAATTTTTGCAGAATTTTATATGATTTATGGTTTCAGCTTTCACTTTAATTTTACTTTGGTTTCACTTTAATGTCTCTTTGGGATTGCTAGGTGTGGAACAACAGTCCCACAAAGTATGTTTTAATGCCAAATTTTGGTTGACACAACCCAAGGGTGGTCCAGGGGGTGCCCAAAATTCTGGCACCACTTCTGGGGGGTTGTGCACCCCCAAACACGACTAATTTGAGCCATTTATGGGGGTACACAGCTCAAATTAGCCTTGTTCAGGGGTTACATGGCTCATACACAACCCCCCGGGGGTCGCGCACGTTTGAAATGGCCCTTTGTAGTCTTCTTTGGGCCCCCATGGCTCCTTTGAGCCATGGAGGGCGTTACGGGACTACCACACAGTTGGAGCTGTGAATTTAACATCACCCAAAAATAAAAAATAAAAGGGTGATGTTAAATTCACAGCTCCAGTCATGTGGGAGCCTTGTACACAGCTCAAGTTGTGTGGGAGCCGTCTGGGCCCAACACGGCCTGTGGGAGTTGTGTAGGGCCCCTACACTACTCCATATAATTTTTAATTTATCATTTATTATTCTTTATTATCTATCATTTATTATTTATTGTTTATTGTTCATTATTTATTGTTTATCATTTATTATTTATAATTTATTATTATTTATTATTTATTGTTTATAATTTATGATTCATTATTTATTGTTTATTATTTATTATTCACTATTTATTATTTATTAAATATGATTTATTATGTATTTTTTATTATTTATGATTTATGATTTATGATTGATTATTTTTATTTATTATTTATTGGAGGCTACACAACTTGATTTTAGTTTTTTAGCATGCCTTACAACTCAAATGGGATGTGTAGCATGCCACACAGCACATTTGAGTTGTGTAGCATGCCACACGGCCCATTTGAGCCGTGTAGCATGCCACACGGCTCATTTGAGTCTTGTAGGGTGCCACACGGCCCATTGAGCGATGTACAGAGTTGCTTACACAGCTCAATGAGCCGTGAATTTAACATTTCCCAAAATAAAAAATAAAAAATAAAAAATAAAAAATAAAAAATAAAAAATAAAAAATAATAAAAAATAAAAAATAAAAAATAAAAAATAAAAAATAAAAAATAAAAAATAAAAAATAAAAAATAAAAAATAAAAAATAAAAAATAAAAAATAAAAAATAAAAAATAAAAAATAAAAAATAAAAAATAAAAAACAAAAAATAAAAAATAAAAAATAAAAAATAAAAAATAAAAAATAAAAAATAAAAAATAAAAGATAAAAGATTAAAAACAAAAAACAAAGATAAAAAATCAAGAGGCCAATGTTAAATTTTCAACCTTGCAACCCCCGTTCACTACCAAAAACAAGTTGCGTGGTGCAATTTGCAACCAAACGGCCATTTGCAACTGCAGTGGGTTGTGAATGGCTGTTTGCAACCCATTCTGGGTTGTGAATGGCTGTTTGCAACCCGTTCTGGGTTGTGAATGGCTGTTTGCAACCCATTATGGGTTGTGAATGGCTGTTTGCAACCCATTCTGGGTTGTGAATGGCTGTTTGCAACCCATTCTGGGTTTTGAATGGCTGTTTGCAACCCATTCTGGGTTGTGAATGGCTGTTTGCAACCCATTCTGGGTTGTGAATGGCTGTTTGCAACCCATTCTGGGTTGTGAATGGCTGTTTGCAACCCATTCTGGGTTGTGAATGGCTGTTTGCAACCCATTCTGGGTTGTGAATGGCTGTTTGCAACCCATTCTGGGTTGTGAATGGCTGTTTGCAACCCATTCTGGGTTGTGAATGGCTGTTTGCAACCCATTCTGGGTTGTGAATGGCTGTTTGCAACCCATTCTGGGTTGTGAATGGCTGTTTGCAACCCATTCTGGGTTGTGAATGGCTGTTTGAAACCCATTCTGGGTTGTGAATTGCTGTTTGAAACACATTCTGGGTTTTGAATGGCTTTTTGCAACCCATTCTGGGTTGTGAATGGCTGTTTGCAACCCATTCTGGGTTGTGAATGGCTGTTTGCAACCCATTCTGGGTTGTGAATGGCTGTTTGCAACCCATTCTGGGTTGTGAATGGCTGTTTGCAACCCATTCTGGGTTGTGAATGGCTGTTTGCAACCCATTCTGGGTTGTGAATAGCCATTTGCAAACCCCCCCACACAACCCATTTTGGGTTGTGATTGGCAAAAAAAAAATAAATTTAAATTCAATTATTTTTTCATTTTATATATACATTTTTTTTGTGGTTATTTCTGATTACCTTAGTTTAATTATTTGATTTATTTTTGATATATTTATTTATTTTTTATTCCTTTCATTTTATTTATATTTATTTTTTAATTTAATCAATTAATTTATTTATTTTTTATTTATTTATTTCATTTTTTTTATATTCATATTTTTAATTTAATGGATTAAATTTATTTTTTATTTATTTATTTTTTTTATTAATTAAATGAAGAAAAAAAAATGTAAAAATAAGATAACAAAATGTAAAAATAAGATAACAAAATGTAAAAATAAGATAAAAAAATGTAAAAATAAGATAACAAAATGTAAAAATAAGATAACAAAATGTATAAAAAATGTAAATATGTATATATGTACATATATCCATTTGCAACTCAGATGGGTCGCAAATGGATTTTTGCGACCATTGCGGACCCCAGGGTCGCAGATTCAACAGTGGCCAAATAAAAAATAAAAATAAAAATAAAAATAAAAATAAAAATAAAAATAAAAATAAAAATAAAAATAAAAATAAAAATAAAAATAAAAATAAAAATAAAAATAAAAATAAAAATAAAAATAAAAATAAAAATAAAAATAAAAATAAAAATAAAAATAAAAATAAAAATAAAAATAAAAATAAAAATAAAAATAAAAATAAAAATAAAAATAAAAATAAAAATAAAAATAAAAATAAAAATAAAAATAAAAATAAAAATAAAAATAAAAATAAAAATAAAAATAAAAATAAAAATAAAAATAAAAATAAAAATAAAAATAAAAATAAAAATAAAAATAAAAATAAAAATAAAAATAAAAATAAAAATAAAAATAAAAATAAAAATAAAAATAAAAATAAAAATAAAAATAAAAATAAAAATAAAAATAAAAATAAAAATAAAAGAGCAAAAGCCTAAATGTTTAAATTAGGATTCATGGACCAAAATGGTTTTGTTCCAAATTTGAGCATGCAGCTGAAATATCTATAACTCCTGCATTCAAAAACAGAAATTTCAATTCCCACAAAGCTATGGAATCTATGAATTCTTTTGCACAGCTGGGGAACCCATGAATTTTGGCAAGGAGTTTTGGAAACTGCAAATAGCCTCAGGGTATGAAGATTTATGTTGGCTTCCTAGTTATTTCCTGCACCAAAACTTTTCAAAAAGCTGAAGAATTAATTTACTTATAGTTCTGGAACTCTGAGGACATGGCAGTCCACAGGAAAGTTATTCCATAGAAAATCTAAATATGACATAGGAAAAACATGATCATTTAATTGGTAATTCAAAAGACCTAGCATCACAGCAAGATTTCAAAGCAAGATTGATATGACTGAAAAAAAGACAGTTAATCACATGTTTAAATTAAATTTGAACTAATAAGGTAAACCACTAAAAATACTATGAAAAAATTTCACCAGCACTGTTCTGCAATAATAAGTGACCGCTGCACCTGTTAGATAAAATGGATGTTTTTCAGAATATATATTGACATATTTAAATTATTTAATTGATTCATGGAATGAGATTTCTTGAACCTACAAAGAGATAAACTTTACATCTTCAGAGAAACCTTTCCCTTGTAATTATCACACTATAATTACAGGAAAATTCATGAATTTGGCCATTTGAACCAATGGCTACCTATTGTCACGACTTCCCCTGGCGTGCAAGGGGCTGAAGGCACAGGCAATACTACTCATAGAACTCAAGGATGTTTGATTGGATTTCAATGAAGGAGATGAAAGGAGGAGTACAAGTGATGAGAAGAGGAAGGATGAGAAGACCAGTCCAGGAGGTTGTTGAAGAGAGAGTTGTTGAATCCTATAAGAGTAACACCAGGAAGGGGCAAGCTGATATGAGTTAAGCAGGCTGGGTGAAGTTTGTCTTGTGCTGAGATGACACCTACTGGCAGAGGGACTAACCAGTAAGAAGTAGTATACTAATTCCTTGGGGGGAATTAGTCCAGGAGGGAAGGAGAGGCCAGTATATGTAAGAGCTGAGGAGGAGGTCTTGAGGGATGAGTGGCTGGTGTTGCAGGTTGGAATTCCCATGGTATTACATGTTTACTGATTGGGCTGTAGGCTGCAGTTGACTAATTGGGTGATGGGCCTATCCAGGAAGGTTTGACATGTACTGATCTGGAGTCCTGGGAGTATGGGCTGAACTGACAGTGGAGAGTATGTACTATGTATATACTAAGTGTAGTATGTACTAACTCATATACCAATTGGGTTGAGGAGTGATGAAGGTTGTACCAAGCCATGGAGAGAGTGAGAGGTCCTGAGAAGGTTGGCTGAATCACATGACAGGTGAGGTGTACATGGACATAGAGCTTATACCATACAGGGAGAGGGTGAAGCTGGTGGAAGAGAATGGAGATTGCAAGAGATGCAGAGGTAGTACTATCTGGTGGAAGGTACAGGATTAGTGAAGTTGGGTTTGATATGAGGGTGAGTTTGATGAAGAGATTGGATTGGTTTAGTTGAAGGAGTGTCAGAACTACGGTTATGACAGTACCCCCCCCCCCTGAAAGGGAAGGGGCAGCTCCTGATGCCCAAAGAAGGATGTGCTGGGGGTGAGGATTGAGGTCTGCAGTACTTGCTGGTTGGAAGCTGGCAGGCTTGGAAGCAAGTGAAGTATTGCACAGTGGCTGGGACTCAAAGTCTGAGGTTAGAATGGGAGTTTGAAAGGTTGAATTTTGAAGTTGGAGATTTGAAGTTTGAGAAGTTTGAGAAAATAGGCAAGTTGACTAGTTCAAAGTTCCATGTTCCGTAAGTTTGACTGGTTTCAAGCTCAAAGTTCAATGTTTGACTTCAAATTTTGACTGGTTTGACTGGTTCAACTTTGAAGTTTGACTGGTTCAACTTCGAAGTTTGACTGGTTTGACTTCAAAGTTTGACTGGTTTGACTGGTTCAACTTTGAAGTTTGACTGGTTCAACTTCAAAGTTTGACTGGTTCAACTTCAAAGTTTGACTGGTATGACTTTGAAGTTTGACTGGTTTGACTTCAAAGTTAGACTGGTTTGACTTTGAAGTTTGACTTGAAGGGGGTTGGAGAGGATTGGAGGGTATTTTAAAAGGGACTGAGGGGGATTCTTCCTTCGACTGGGTTGATGATGAGGGTGCTCCTGGAGAGATTGGATGAAAATGAAGGGAATGAAAAACATAGAGGAAGAGAAGAGAGAATGAAAAGAGGAGGTTCTGGAAGATGGTTGAAGAGGTTGGAAGTATTGGAGATGAAAGCTTATTGGAGGGTTCTGGTTTATTCAAGATTGGTTTGAAGTTCTGATGGTGATGAATATCCAGAAGTGAAGTTGGAAGGTTTCCAGGAATGTTTGGGATGGATGATTGAGGATAATGGTGATTTGATGTTGATGGATTTGAGGATTGATTATTTGAAGGAAGAAAAAATATAAGGGATGGAAAAGGAATAGGTAGGTGGAATGAAGTATATTTTGATTTGGAAGTATTTTCTGATATGATATTTAGGATTGAAAAGACTATTTGGAAGGTGAAGGATAGGAAGGAAAATATTTTATTTATTATTTATATTTTCTGTTCTTTTGTTTTTGATTTGATTTAGGAAATGATTGATTGGAAAGTGGATTGGGAAAAAGGATTATAGGATGAGTTGGGTTTGGAATGATGGATGGAAATGAATTGATGGAGAAGCAGGGAAATCCAGAAGTGATGAAGTTGGATGTTGGTTCCCAGAAGGTAGTTGGTGAGATTGAGGATGGTTGAATGGGTGGGTGGATGGATGGATGGATGGATTAATTGATCAGGGTTTTGGATTTGAAGCATGAGGGTCTAATTTTTCCAAAATAAGAAAAGGTTCCCAACCAATGCTCAAAGAGCTATCTTGGAAGGTCTTTCAGTAGTGATTTTCATTGCAGATAGTCATACTTAATTCCCAGGATGGATGCCTTTCGGAATTCAGTTTCTATTAAGGTCAGAATAGTTCCTATACTTATCCATAGGCTGTTTTGATCTTGATCAAAGGAGTTTGGTTGATTGAAGAAGTATTTCTAGCTTTAGTTAGTCAGCATGTTGGGTATACCCACTTTAACCATGAACAGGAGTAAGCAACTGTAGGAATCTATAGAATTGTTAGTCACTTCATTCCCTTTCTTCAATCTATGAATAATATCCTGGAGTAACTTGTCAGCTTGTTGATTTATGGTCAATTCACTCAGTTGAGCTTCAAGAATTATCAAAGAGAGGTAAAAAGGTTTAGAAGTTTCATTTTCATCAGGATTCTGTTCAGAGTATGCGTTCCCCCGTCTGGAAACATGTTGTCCCAACGTGACAGGAGGCCGGGTGAATTCAATGAAAAACTTCCAAAGACTGTAAGTGATTGTTGAAGAAGGAAAGGAGTATCATGAACTACCCTTGTATTCTGATGAGAGCTTTGGAAGACATGGAAATACTTTTAGAGAAGAAAGATCAGTTAGTAAATCAAAGGCCTGTGATGCTTAAGGGGTAAGCACCCTCAGATCAGTTTGGTTGAGGATGGTAGAACCTGGAAAGACAGTCAGTGAAAGTCATTGGAGGAAATGGGTGAAGGTTCTCCTTGATAACAGCATCAGGTTTTCAAAAATTAACACATAATTGTAAACCACTATCCTTCTTCTTGAAAGAAGAAAGGACAGGTGCTCCAGTTCTTGAAGTGCTGGGGCTGGACGAAACCTTTCTCTACATTCTCTGCTATATAGGCTTGTAGGGTTGAATTTTCATTGTGAGGTAGTGAACAGACAAGCCCAACTGGAGGTATGAGCCCTTCCAGTCCAACATGGTGGTTTTAAGCGCGGTGTGAAGAGAGTTGGTCTGCTTTAACCTGGGAGAAGAGAATCTCGGAATGGATGGAAATCAGCAGTAACTTTCTTCAACACGGTTTCTGATTCTTCAGGAACTTCATTAGTAACAAAGAGAAACATCAGAAAAAGTAACCAGTTGCATTGTATGCAAGGATGAATCCAGTATATCTTCCTCCTGTGAAAAAATAAAGGATCAATGAATATCCGAGCAAGTGGAAAGAGTGTTGAACTCAAAGGGAATTGGAAGTTGTGTTGGGGAATTTCAAAATGTTCTGAAGTGAGGGGGAATGCATTGGGCTGCAGCGCCAAAGGCAGAGTTGAAGGGAAGGACAGCTGTAGGCAGTGTAGCCAGGTTGAGTTCAACAGGATTGGAGGGAATTTCAGTGGTTAGTTGGTGTCTTGAGGTGATCAGCCCCATCTTCCAAGTTTGCCTCTGGATTCCAGTGATGAGGAGATTCAATTCCAAGGGTGAAGGTTTCAGGGGATGGTGCATTGACTTGAAATGGGTTCCCATTCAAAGCTAGGAAAGGAAGTAAGTAAAACCATTTGGAAATAGATTTGATGAGCTGAGATTGGAAAGATGAAATATGTTCGCCCAGAAGGAAGGGGTTGCAAGGTATAGATACTTTTGAACCAGTGAATTGACCATTACAGATTGATTTGCACCTGAATCAAAAAAACAATAGAGATAATCCTTGAAAAAGAGGAAGAAAAGGGTGAGCCTAATCTTGGTTTGGCCTTGGGTAAGCACTGGAAGGTGCTGGATTAGGAGAAGAAGATGATTTTACAGGTTTCTTTCTACAGTCTTCTGTATTGTGTTTACCACCACAATATAAGCATAAGCCTTCCCTCTCTCTTCTTGCCCTTTCATCTGCCTTGAGTTTTCCATCTGGACCTAGGTCCAAAGAGGGTCTGGTAAATGTGGTAGTTGAAGTTGACTTTTCTGGGGACTGGTCATGCTCCCTACCCTCACCGCTACCCTTGTAAGGTTGATTAGAGGTAGATTGAGATTGAGCAGAACTGTGGGGTTGAGAATTAATGAGAGAAGAGGATTTTTCTTTTACCCTTTCATGATACCTTGTATCATAGTCCAAAACTATATCCATAAGGTCCTGGAGAGTTTCTTGAGAGCCATTGTACCCTACTAGTTGGTCCAGAAGGCGTGAAGGGAGGCTTTGTCAAAAATGGAAGTACAAGGCTCTATCACCCCACCCAGAGACTTTGTTCATAAGTGATCAAAATTCAGTGATGTGGGTTGAAGCATAGCCAGAGTCCTTCATCTTCAAGTTCACCAGTTCCTTTTCAGCCTTGAACACTTCTACTCTGTCGCCAAAGAGGGTGTGAAGTTGCTCTGTGAAGTGGGACCATGAGTTGAGGAGGGAAGAGGGCTCTTGGTTGGAAAGGTGAGCCAGATAGGGTTGGATCCATTGATTGGCACTTCCAGAGAGGTAGGAAGCTGTAAAAAGTACCTTCTTCCGGTCCACGCTAAAGGTTCCTTCATCATTTGCAAAAATGGGTTCACAAGATTGGAGGAATGGTCGGAGTTTGCTAGGATTGTTGCCTTCAAATGTATCCAGAGCATTCATGGAAGGAGACTTGAAGGTGCCAGAGTGAGAAGTATTGGTTGATGGGGGTTGAGAGAGTGTTGCAAAAGCAGAAGTCATGGTCTGGAGAAGGGCTAATAGATTGGGATCCACAGCAGATGTTGGAGGTTGAGGTTGTGTTGGAGGTCCAGGGATTGAAGTAGAAGCTGTAGGTGACAATGCTTCTTGAGGTTCCATAGTTTGTGAATTAAGATTATTTAGGATCCTTTAATCAAAGTCCAAGTCCTCACTTCCTTCCTCGTCCTTGCCTTCCAGAATAGGAATGATGCTGGGATCATAAGATGGAGAATCTAATCCAAAGCCTGCTTGGGGATATTGACCAATTACACAATTAGTGATAAGACTAACTGCAGGTGGGGCAGGAGAAAGAGAAGCTCTAGGAGGAGCTGGAGGAAGGATACCAGTGTCCATGGAAGTGGAGCATGCTGGCATTGGAAGGTTTGAAGGGTTCCTCCCACGTCTACAAGCTTAAGGAGTTGTCTGGTCCCAATTGGAGATGTTGATGACAGAACCTCTGCCTCTTGCTGCTCTGGTGAGGGGTGGACTTGAAATGAATGAAGTTTGTGCATGTCGGGCTGGCATGGTGTCCAAATACGCCAGAGAAGAGAAATGACCCAAAAAAAGTACCCAGAGAAGATTTGAGGAAGAACGGCCAATTTTCAATGAAGAAAGTTCCCAGAAATTTTGAAGGAAGGGGGCGCTGAAAGGGCGTCGTAGGGGCGCCGTGGGGCGCGAAAGGGCCTCGTATTTGCTCCAAACTGGCGCCAAAGAGGCGTCCAGGAAGTGTCAAAGAAGCGTAGAACAAGCTTCAAAGGAAATGTTTGAAAAGAGTCAAAGATGGTTGAAGGCGCATCAAAGGCGTTGAAGAGATTTTGAAGGCGCGTCAAAGGCGTCAAAGTCAAAGGTCAAAGCGTCAAAGTCAAAGGTCGAAGCATTGAAGTCAAAGGTTGAAGCGTCAAAGTCAAAGGTCAAAGCGTCGAAGTCAAAGGTTGAAGCGTCAAAGTCGAAGGTCGAAGCGTCAAAGTCAAAGGTCAAAGCGTTGAAGTCAAAGGTTGAAGCGTCGAAGCGTTGAAGTCAAAGGTCGAAGCATCAAAGTCAAAGGTCAAAGCGTCAAAGTCGGAGGTCAAAGCGTCAAAGTCAAAGGTTGAAGCATTGAAGTCGAAGGTCGAAGCGTCAAAGTCAAAGGTCAAAGCGTCGAAGTCAAAGGTCGAAGCGTTGAAGGTTGAAGGTCAAAGCGTTGAAGTTGAAGGTCAAAGTGTTGAAGTCAAAGGTCGAAGCGTCAAAGTTGAAGGTCAAAGCGTCAAAGTCAAAGGTCAAAGCGTCGAAGGGTTGAAGGTCGAAGCATCGAAGTCAAAGGTCCACCCAGGGCGCCATAATTGCTTCAAATTTTTGTCAAGGAGGCGCCTAGGAATAGTCAAAGAAGCATTGAAAAATCTCTTGAGGAAGTGTTGAAACGGAGGGTTGAAGATGTTGAAGAGGAAAATTGAGGGATTTGGCTGATGCGCGGTTGATGAGGGGAATGGATAGCTCCCGCAGGGGTAGCCACAACTTGTATAGCACTCCTTTGGAAACGTGAAAGGATGCACACTGTACAGCTCAATCACCCACTGGTCCACTACATGCGTAGGCAGTATTATCCAATGTCAAAGATGGAATGGGATGGAGTTGGTTGAGGGTGATGATTTGAGAGGTAGAGAGTTGGCAGTAATTAAGGGGAAGGAATTATTATAATGTCACGACTGCCCCTGGCCTGCAAGTGGCTGAAGGCACAGGCACTACTACTCATAGAACTCAAGGATGTTTGATTGGATTTCTATGAAGGAGATGAAAGGAGGAGTACAAGTGATGAGAAGAGGAAGGATGAGAAGACCAGTCCAGGAGGTTGTTGAATAGAGAGTTGTTGAATCCTATAAGAGTAACACCAGGAAGGGGCAAGGTGATATGAGTTAAGCAGGCTGGGTGAAGGTTTTCTTGTGCTGAGATGACACCTACTGGCAGAGGGACTAACCAGTAAGAAGTAGTATACTAATTCCTTGGGGGGAATTAGCCCAGGAGGGAAGGAGAGGCCAGTATATGTAAGAGCTGAGGAGGAGGCCTTGAGGGATGAGTGGCTGGTGTTGCAGGTTGGAATTCCCATGGTATTACATGTTGACTGATTGGGCTGGAGACTGCAGTTGACTAATTGGGTGATGGGCCTATCCAGGAAGGTTTGACATGTACTGATCTGGAGTCCTGGGAGTATGGGCTGAACAGACAGTGGAGAGTATGTACTATGTATATACTAAGTGTAGTATGTACTATGTATATACTAAGTGTAGTATGTACTAACTCATATACCAATTGGGTTGAGGAGTGATGAAGGTTGTACCAAGCCATGCAGAGAGTGAGAGGTCCTGAGAAGGTTGGCTGAACCACATGACAGGTGAGGTGTACATGGACATAGAGCTTATACCATACAGGGAGAGGGTGAAGCTGGTGGAAGAGAATGGAGATTGCAAGAGATGCAGAGGTAGTACTATCTGGTGGAAGGTACAGGAGTAGTGAAGTTGGGTTTGATATGAGGGTGAGTTTGATGAAGAGATTGGATTGGTTTAGTTGAAGGAGTGTCAGAACTATGGTTATGACACCTATGGACCATTCCTTACTCTAATTCTATCCTTGGTGCATGTTCCAACCCAGCTTGGCACCATATTAAGTCTTCCAATCACCCATACCAGAATAAAAGCATTACATCATACTTTTATTTCAGTTACCTTGGCTTTCAAAGCTGTCAGCTTGCTACTATGTACAGAGCAACCTGTCATAGCAACACAAAACTATAAAAAATAAAAATATCTAAATAAAAGAAGGATTGATAGATCCATAAATTTTATTAGAGGAATGGATTCCTCACCCAAAATTAGGTAGGGTTGCTCACTGACCCCACCCTTGAAATCCAAATTGTTACATTTTTAAAATAATTAAAAAGAAAAGTACTAAAAATTAAAACACCAGTATGGCACCTTTTGGCCATTTTAACATTTCACACTTGTTGTCACTTATAGGGTTTACACCTAAAATTCACTCAGGATTGAGGTGTTGTGTATATTTTAGGAGTTACACGTGGAAATGTGTTATGTCACCATTCCCGCGCACAGCCCCGCATCATTACATACCCCTATGTACTTTTAGTAGCAGTTTCCCATGTACTAGAGACCCGCGCGCAGCTAATTCTTCCACGCACGCAGCAGATCCTACCCCGCGCGCATCTGTACTGACTGATCCCCGCGTCTGGATCTGTTTTGACTAATCTAACAACCAGGTACTGCTCAGAAGAGCTACAACCTAGTTAGGTTTTCCTGGAATATGTAACAAGTTGACATATGCATTATTAATAGTCTAAAAAGATAAAAACTTAAATAAAATTAATAAAAATTAAGTTTAGAACATTTTTTTAATAATAAATCAAAGATCAAGGATTACCACGTAAATCATTGACTCTGATCTTTGAAGACCACAAGACACTACAAGGAGTGTTCATAAAAATTATTAAAAATTATCTAAGTGATAAGCAGATGATGGAAAATCAGTAAAAATCCACATCTGTCCACTTTAAAACAATACTAATAGTACAAATGAAGGATTAGTGCATAATGATCAAATTCATGCCATAACAGATTAACAGATCCTGTGGCTAAAATTGTGCAGAAATCCAGAAGATCTAAGGACAGCTGATTAACAGCACCAAGTGGACGTGCTAATATTGCTTTGAGTGGCTTGCCAGCCTCAGCCCATGAGCAGAACCCTCTCTATGTGCCCTGAGAAGCTCAAAATCACCCCAAAAAGGTATTTATACAGACCTCTTTAGATCCATTATTCCATGATCAGTTTAACATGAATTCTTATTATCAATCAGACACTATGTCATTTTTAGTCAAGTGCTTATGAAGAATCTAAGCAAGTGATTTATGACCAATTCTGTAGTATTATCTGTTTCTTAAAACCAATCAACCCTTGAAGTTTAGTCAAGCAATCCACCCCATCTGCTCTGAAAACCTTCCTATTATTGCAGGATTTTTGTGGTAAAGTGCTCATAGTGAGTGTTTCCCTTCCTGTCTTGGCCATTGTGCTGTTAATCCGGGACATTAGTGGAATAAGCCCTTTCTAAGGCACCCATCTTCATTCCAAGGCTCCTAAACTGCCTAAGGATCCCCCTTGAAGAGAGGTTGCTTGTCTGCAAAGATCCCCAGTAGTATAATACTGTTGCCCCTCTTTTATATTATATTGAAAAACTTTTATCACCCAACCAATGAAACCTTGCAACTGCTCTTATTATATCATTTATTTGAGCCTCTAAGTGTTTATTTTTGGAATAATTATTATTATTATTCCATTATTTTTATCACTCTCTGTAGCTAAAGGACTGCAAGGTTCCTTGTATCAGAGAGCTGAAAACAGCTCAGCAATACAGTAAATCCATTTTTTTGTTAGTGTATTTTCCACCCAGGCTCAGCCAGAACACATAATCTCTGGATAATACTTCCTTTGATCAAAACTGAATCTTACAATCAATACAGATGCACATAATATTGAGAATGGTCCCCTGAATAAATTTTTTCAAGATCCCCAAATTTTTGTTTGCCCCTCTCTTTTGATTTTGCTTATTTTAATTAATTGCATGAATGACTACTCGCCTTGGTTCCAAAGCACTATCTTGTATGGGTATTCTGCATTTTTTATGTTTTGTTTCAGAACCTTTTGAATATTTAGATTTATTCACAAAGCTTTCACCTCTAATATGTCAATTTTTTAAAAGGTTTTGGCATCTAGTATCAGTACAATGATGGTACAGGATTGACATAAGAGGATGACTTTAGAAAAAGATCTAGAGGGCACATGGTTGATATGAGTAAAACCATTAAAATCCATAATCACTGTTTCTGATTGAGACTGATAGATGTGATTTGATGATGAGAGCTGGTTGTAGAAGTTTATCAATAGATTTTAAACTAGCAGGAAGAATAATTAATTTAGAAAAATTCTGATTGGAAATCAATGTCATTGGGATTTGAAGATGAATCATTTTTCAGAGATAAATTATATATAAAATTAGAATTATATAGTATGGAGGACTGATGATTTTTCTCTTTAAGGAGATTGAGGAGGTTTGATTTGTTTAGGAAGGGGAGGGATTTGAATCCTAAACTAGTCAAAATTTGAGTTTCCAAAAGTAGCAGATATTATGGATTCAATGGGGTGGCACTGCAAGGAATTCAAGGAAAGAACTGATGATTTTTCTTTTTTTGGAAAGCTGCCAAGTTAAATAGATTAAGTGTACAAATCTTTGGCATTTTATTAACAAAGAAAAATTGAAAATAAACAAAATTATTCAATATTTAACTATAATAATTGGCATATTTGGTGGATCAGTTCAGGTTTGATTGAGAAAAAACTTGATAAATTAATCATGAAATCAAATTTTAATTTTGAATGCACAAACGGTTTGCACACAAGTATTACAAAATTCCAAATGATCACCAAAAACCTAAATTTGGAATTTCTTTTTGTTAAATTACTTTCTATTTTCCCTATTTCTCATATTTCTTTAAATATTATTAATTCGAAAGTTGATCTCCAAATTTAACTACTAAAATTTTTGGATTTGTATCTTTTCCATTTTATATAATTATCATCAGGTCCATTTTTATTAATTTATTTTACTCCTCACTTGAATTAAATTCTTGGTCTTTTTCTGATACTCATTCAAAATATCCCAAAACTTAATATTAATGGGGTAGGTACCAGTCAATCATCATCAGTCATCAATCTCACTTACTTCTTTGTCCCCTCCCCTTCAAATACAAACCAATTGATCATCCCCACAATTTATTTCACCAACCCCCAAAGAGTGAACTACAACCCTAATCAAAGAGGCTCAAAATCAATCATCACCAGTAAACTCATCACTTGCACTCACCATTCCTCACCTCCACTCATAATCTTTAAGCCCCCCCAAACACGCACTCACTCACAAACACACTTTTTCAAATTCTTTGTATCCATCATTCCTGGAATTCCATGATCAAGCCTGGGGGAAAGGGAATTGATTGATTTAGAGAAGTACTCAGAAAGGATTATGAAATCTTGACAAATTGAATCTTCCAATGGAAGATTACATTTTTCTGTATTTCAATGTAAGACCAGCATGCTAGCAACAGGATAGGTAGTGACAAAGATGTGGAAAAAAAGGAAGATTATCAGTGGAATTTTGAAGGTATTCCTCAACAGTTTTTGATAAATGGGTTAACAAAGGAAGGCAGAAAACTGGAATGAACAAGGACAGAAGATAGACGAGAAAATTAGAACAAAGGAGACTGGCAGGTAGGAAAAAGAGGTAGAAATTAAGAGAAGCTGAAAATATACTATGATGAGACAAAAGGAAAGAAAAGGAGGAATTAGATATCTCACAACTGGAAAACCAATTTATGGAGCTTCAAAATTAATGGATTGATTTTCATTTTCAAGAGAGAAATTTATTGGAATGTATGACTGTTTATCAATGGTCAAGAAAACAAGGAGGTGATGAGTGTTGAGTGAAAGACATAAGTATTAGGGGGGATAGAGGGAAAAATTGACAAACAAATACTGGGAGAATGGAAAGAATGGTGAAGAAGAAGAGGAAATTTATGAATTGAGTGAGAATGGTAGAGGGTGATGGAGATACTGAGTTTGAAATTCTCCATGTTTGAGTACACATAAATTAACTGGGTGACTTGAGGCAGGAGTTAAATTGGAGTTTTCACAGCTCAAGGAGAGCACACAGGGATCGGTATAAAACTGAAAAAATGCTACCTGGCCTAGCTGTGAGAAAATGAAAGATTGGATGTGAAATGAGATGCTGAATGTTTGAGGCAGATTTTTTGAGAGGTTTTGAAGGTGTTTGGCCAGAAGGGACAAGTTGATTGGCAAGGAGATTGGTGTCTTTTTGCTCTTGGAGCCATTTCATCTGGGTGAAAAAATTATTGAGTGCAAAATGGTGAGAATCAAGAATAAAAACTTTTTTGAGAGCTTTTTTCTTTACAAATTAACTGTGGGTGTGTTTGAGAGTATGCAGTAGGTCATTCATGAGTTTTAGGAACCATATTTTTCTTTGGTTGCTAAATCAAGGGCCTTTAATTCAACTTCAGTGGAGTAAAAGTAGATGGTTTATTTTATCTTTCTGTTCCAGGAAAATTGAAAGGCATACATTATAATAATCTAACAGGAGATAATTTTCTGGGTGTTTGAGTCATTTCCATGATTGGATTCACTAAAGCATTTGATATCATATTTGGTTAATGAAGACTGAAGACAGAGGGCAAGAGATTTGGTGCAGTTGAGGTGTTTCCAGATGTGCTTGGATTCATTGCAGTGAGTGATTCTAGGATTGTTTTTGAATCAAGAAATTCAAGATAAGGAAAGTAGATGTTGGGATAGCTTTTACTGGAAATAAAATTGAGGAATCTGATGGAGGAGCAACAATTGATTTTTAAGTCAAGAAACTGTTTGCAACATTCATTTTGGGCTTGAGAAAGTTTCATTTTTGGAGATAGGGGTTTATTAATTGTCTTTGTGTTGGAGAGTCAAAATTATTCTAGATCATTTAAAATGTGGTTGGGCTGATCAAGGGCATAGCCCTTTTTGTTGAGAACTAAGTGATTTTGAAGAACTTTGCTGTGAGGGCCTTTTTTAGGTATGTTACAGAATTTATCTACAGAATTTATCACTTTTTTTCAACAAAATAATTTACTTAAAAATGAATAATAACTCATCTACATACAAAAACAAAAACAGAGATTCATTGTTATCAACATAGAGAAAGTTTTTGTTGCTTAATACCTTGAACCCTTCTTCAACAAGCCAAAACTTTAGCTTTTTGTACCAGCTCCTTGGAGCCTTTTTGAGACCATATGGGTCCTTGTTTATTCTTAGATATTGAAATGGTGTATTTTAACCCTATTTATTCTTGATTTATACTTCTTCTTCCAGAGTTGCACAAAGAAAAATTTGGAGAATATGTTTCTCCATAATAACAGAAAATCAATTTCCAAGATCTTTAAACAAAAAGACAATATTTGAATATTAAGAAATTTCGATCAGGGCCATACTTCAGTCTATAAACCCACAAATTAAAAATTTCCCACTTTCCTTATTTTAGCTTCATGCATCTTTCCAAGAAATTCAGTGAATTTATGCCATCTGTTTCCATATTCATTTATGTAAGTCAGTTTTTTATATCTTGGGACTTCTTGAGATTTCGAAGGCATTTTTGAATTACTCTGGAGATGAAACAATATTTCTTTGGATTTTGAATTGAAGAGAAATCACAAAGGTGAGGCCAGGAGTAATTTGTGATGTTTCTTTTTACCACAGATTAACCTGAGCTTTCAGGAAGGGAGGATTGATGAGGAGTGTTAAAAGAAGAATCAGAGGTGGATGAAGTGGGAAGTGTGGTAGAATTTTGGGTTAGAAAATTTTTATTTTGACATTAATTCTTTTCAAAAGATTGACTTGATGTTTTGGACTGGCTGTGAAATGAGGAATATTGAGAGATAAAATCAAGGATATAATTTTCCTCTTCCAGGGCTTGGTCAATTAACAGGGGTTTTTCAGATGACAAATGTTTATTGGACTAAACATTTTCAAAGATTTTAGAGTGTAATTTTTGGAAATTGGATTTGATAGAGGGAAAATAAATCCTATGGGAGTTTATGTCAGGATTGAATTCAACCAATATTCCTTCAAACCCTTTTTCTTCAATTTTTGAGTGTTGAGAGGATTGATTAAGAATGATGGCCTTGGATCCCAATGTTCCAATCAGATTCAGCTTTGGCTTAACACCAGATCATAATTGAAAAGTGGAAAGTTTATTTTTAAATTAATTGATAAACTTAAATATCAGGCAGCAGCTGACCAGTTTCTCATCCCACAACTCTAGAGTGATATAAATTTCCAGCATGGAAGCTCTAGATAATTTGGATATGGTTTGATTTCCTTTTTTTTGCAACAGGGTTGTGTTGGAGAATATATGGTTCAGATGTAGATTGAAAAATTCCATTTTCCTCAAAAAACATGGAGATTTGAAGGTTGAAAAATTTTCCACTGTTGTTGGAGTGGAATTTTGTTTCTAAAATTCAACTTGGATGGTTGGATTTCATCTTGACAAAGTTGATAATACAGTTGGCAAATTCAGATTTGCATTTGATGGGGATGAACACCTTAAATTTTGAGAAGTTCTGATTTAGAAGCAGTAAGTATGGAAATTTAGAAGTTGGGATAGGTTTGAAAGCACAGAAGACATTTATACAAATGACATTAAATGGAATGTGGGCTTTGGGGAGATTATTCTGAAATTAATTTGAATGAATCTTCCATTTTTCACACAAGACCCAGCTCACTTTGCCCATCTAATTTTAGGGACTTTGCAAGATATGAGCTTTTTCTGCTACAAATGAGGGTTTTAAAATTGCTCATTAATATCAAAGAAAGAGAGAAATAAATGAAATCTATATTTGAAGGCATATTGGTTTTGTGAATTAAAAGGAGGTTATCTTTGATTTTTGCACTGAGAATTCAATTGCACTTGAATAATACTCTTAATTCTCCATTATACAGAATTGAAGGGGATCTTCTCCCATTTATAAATTAGAAAGGGACACAATTTTTATTTTCAATTTGGGAACATATATGAAATTTTAAAGCTTCAGAGAGGCTATCTCTGCAATTAACTTGGCTACTCCACAGCCCAGTCATGAAACCAAGGCATCTGGTGCACTAGTATAAATTTCTGAGTTGTCAGTGTGAAGATAATGTCAAATTATCTCTTCTTAACTGTTGAGCTAAGGCTACCAGTTAAGGATTAACTATGATGATGTGAATGATAAAAAGGATAATGATATATTGCATGGGTAGAAGAGAAAAAGATACAACGTGATGATGAGTATTTATACTAAATAAGTTGCCCATGAATGAGTGTGAACAGGTCTGTTGTTTCCTCCTCTCCTTGCATAGCATTCCACAAATGCTGGTCTGTCTTTTATTTTTCCTTTTGCCTTTAATGCTTTTAACTGTGTTCTCTTAGTGCGCTTATTTGGAACATCCAAGTAAGCCTTTATCTTTCTTTTCTTTATTCTAATTATCTGTTCACTTCGTGCTTTCTTAGTCTGTTTTTAACTAAAAGCATTTCTACTAATAGATTTGAGCGCTTTCAATTTATTCTCTAACTTGGCATCATTTCTGTCGATGAGCATTTGTGCTTCTTTCTTTGAGAAATGCTCAAATGTCCACCTACTCTCAATCTTTCCCAGACCATGATTTACTGTGTTTGCATACTGTGAGGCCGGTTCAACTGGTCTTGTTGAGTTGTGTTGTACCTGCGGCTTCTGTAACCTTTCTTGTGTTTCTGTGTCTATAACATCCCTGTGACATGTGGATTGATTTGAGCGTACCCTAGACAGGTTGGCTGAGACTGTCTTCTCAAAAGTCAGGGGCTAGACTTTCAAAGAATTATGATCAATTGAACATGCTTTTGGAAGCCCCAGAGTCCAACAGAATGTGTTTTTCATTGAGGGCATTATAATGAGTCTAGGAAAAGGTGTAAGTAAGATTTTCAGAGGGTGGTCCATTATTGGTATTATTGGGTTGGTTGGTCTTGTTTTGATCTAGATTCCTCACAGTTCTGAGGTGTGGGAGTAGTTAAAATAAAGAATTCATTTTATGCAGGGCCTTTTATTGTACCAGTTTGGCTTACATCAAACAATTTTGCAGTTTAAAAGCATAGCAGAAGCATAGCTTTCAGCAAAAATTCCATTTGTGATTTGATCAAGGTGTCAAATTTGCAAAATGGCATTGATTGATGCTTCTCCCAGATATTTTTTGGTGTCTTTTTTGATACTTTCCAACACAGGAGGGAATTTTTAGAGGATCAAGTAATCCACAAGATCATTTTCTGTCCATATTCCTATTTCCGAAGTTTTCAGTAGGCATCCTATGACATTGGTGGTGAATTTTTCAACTTGTTTTGGATTGAATTGAAGATTAAGAAATTTGAAGAAATGGCCAGATTTGCTTTTGTTTTGAGATAGGGCTCAAATTTGATTGATTGATTTCAAGAGACCAACTCCATAGGTTAAGAGGTTTTCTTTAACACAATTAATATAGGTTTGGTAATCTAATTTGACCAGGATATACCCAATGATCTCAAGATGGATGTTTGTGGGGAAATTTTCTTGTTCATATTAGCTCAGCCAGTCCAATATGCCTTTTAATGAGAAAATAGTGATAATCTTGGATTTCCAGAGAAACAAAAATGATTTTTGGAGACTAGGAATGGAGTTGGTGAGAGCTTTGAGGAAGGAATTTTTCGTTTCTGTGGGTCCTGGGCTGGTCATTTAAATTGGATTTCTTGGGTAGCTCTGTTGGTATAGGTTTTGGCTTTCAACCATGAAAACCAAAGGTTGCTGTATTTTAAATTAATACCAGCAGACTAGCAACAGGATAATGATTTAAAAATATTTGGACAAAAAGGAGTAAAATCATGGGAATTTTTACAGTCTTCCTTAACATTTTTTGATAAATAGGTCAACAAAGGAAGGCAGGCAACTAGACTGAAAACAAACAGAAGGTAGACAAGAAAATTAGAACAGAAGAGACTGGAAAGTAAGCAAATAGGTAAAATTTAAGAGAAATGGAAAATATCTCAGGAGTAGAAAAAAGGACAGAAAAGGAGGACTGAGATTTCTGACAACTGGATAACCAAGCTATGGAGCTTCCACAATTCATGGAGTAATTTTTATGGTCAAGTTACCAATTGATTGGAATGGATGAATGTCTATCAATTGTTTACAACAAGTAAGTGAGTTGTGTTTAATGAACAAGAGAAGGATTAGGGGGGGAAATCGGCAAGAAAGGATTGGGAGGATGTAAATAATGGTGAAAAAGAAGAAGAAATTGATTTATTGAGTGAGAATGGTAGAGGGTGATGGAGGGAATTAGTTGCAAATTGAAAGTTTAACAGGCTTAAAAGGAAATTTAATTTCAGCTGAGAGTAATCAAAATAATAAAAGAAACAAATCTGAAGAAACACCTTAAAAGGACCAGATAGAGAGTTGAACTAGACAATGATGGTACTGAGAAGAGATGAAGCGCGAAGGAGAGAATGGATCTGGGGTGGTGGGATGAGCTTGAGTTGTATGACAGATTGGTAAGGTGATGGAATGAGCTTGCGTTTGTTTTGTTGCGGTAGCTGGTGAGTGGCCTTGGGAGGTAGCGGTAGCTGGTGGTTTGGGTTGAATGATTTGTGAGAGCTTGTCCTTGATTCTTTGGTAAGGTGGTGGAGCTGAAGAGCGGGGCTTCGGAATTGGAGTATTGGAAGCGGTTGTTTTGAAGGACAAGCGCGCGAAAGAATGAGATGAAAGGGGGTTCACAGGCGTAGTTACAGCAGAGTGAGAGATATGGGAAAGGACAGACTGGAGACGCATAAGAAGGAAGAGACACATAGAAAAGAAAAGAAAGGAACAAAGAAGATGGGGAAATGATTTGAGCATGTTTTTGAATCCCAACACAAATGTTCCATTATTGATTCCACAGATTTTCATGGTTTGGCTGGAGGCAGGATTGAAATTTTAGTTTTCCATGGAGAGCACACAGAGATTGGGAGAACAAAACTGATAAAATGCTACCTGTTCTATCTTTGATGAAAGATAAAATTGGAAGTGAGATGATCTACTGAAGGTTTTGAGGCAGATTGTGTGAGAGTTTTGGCCAGCATTTGACCGGAAAAGACAAGTATAGTGAAAAGTACATTGTTGCCTCTCTGCTCTTTGAGCCATTTGATCTGGGTTTCAATATTTTGGAGTGAACCATGGTGAGGATCAAGACTAACAATTTCTTTGAGAGCTTTTTTTTTTGAAAAATGAACAGTGGGTGAGTCTGAGAGTAGGTTTCAGGTCATTCAGGAGGTTGAGCAACCAGATTTTTTCTTGGGTTTCTAGAACAAGGGCCTTCAATTCAACTTCAGTGGAGGACAAGGAGATGGTTGATTCAAGCGTTCTGTGCCAGGAACCTGGAAATACATACATTATAATAATGTCACCAGAGTGACTTTTCCAGTTTTTGGGGCATTTCCACCATTGTATCCACTATAGAATTTTATGTCATATTTGGAGGATGATAACTGAAGATGGAGGGCAAGATATTTGGTGAAATTTAGGTATTGCCAGACCTGCTTGGAATCATTTCAGTGAGTGAGTCTGTGTTTTTTGTTGAATTGAGAAAGTTAAGAGAAATCAAACCAGATTTTGGGGCAGCTTTCACTGGCAATATAATTGAGGAATATGTTGAAGGAGCAATAATTGATTTGGAGGTCAAGAAAATGTTTGTGGTATTCATTTTTTTCTTGGTCAAGTTTGAATTTTTGACAGAGGTGATTACTAATGGGCTTGGTGTTTGAGATTCCCCATTCTTCTATAGCATTCGAGATGGGTTTGGGATTATTAAGGGCATAGCCCTTTTTGGTGAGAACTAAGTGATTTCAAAGAAACTTGCTGTGAGGTCCTTTCTTATATATATTTCAGAATTTATTAAGTTTTTTCAAGTAAAATATTGATTTAAAAATGAATAATAAGTCATCTACATACAAAAAAAAACAGAGATTCATTATTATCAACATAGATACAGGTTTTGGTGCTTGATACCTTAAACCCTTCTTCAGAAAGCCACAAATTTAGTTTGTTTTACCAGCTCCTTGGAACCTGTTTGAGACCATATGGGTCCTTTTTTTTTCCTAGATAGGGAAATGGTGTATTGTAACCCTTGGGATTCTTGATGTATACTTATTCTTCCCAAGGTGCACAAAGAAACACAAACTTGATATCCATCTGTTTCATAGGTTTTCTGTGATGACGAGTATAGATTAAGAGTTTGTAAATTCTGTTGATTGACCAAGTTTCAGCATTAACTTCTCCATAATAACAAAAACAAATTTCCAAAAACTTTGAAAGAAAGAAAATATGTGAAGATTACAACATTTTCATCAGGTTCATCTTTCAGTCTATACACCCACACATTAAAAAGTGCCAACTTTTCTTCATGTAGTTTCATGCATCCTTCCCAGAAATTTTGTGAATTGATGCCATCTGGTTTCTTCTTCATTTATTTAATCAAATTCTTTTTCTCTTAGAAATTCTTGATATTTCCAAAGCATTGAGGAATTAATCTGGATATGAAACCATATTTCTTTGAATTTTAAATTTCAGAGCAATCATAAAGGTGAGGCAAGGAGTGATTGCTAATTTTTTTTTGAAAATTGATTAACCTGAGATTGATGAGGGGTCAAAAAGGAAGAAGTAGAGGAGGATGAAGTGGGAATGACTTAGAATTATGGGTGAGAAGATTTTTATTTGGAGAAGGAGGTTCTAAAAATATTGACTTGATGTTTTGTACTGGTTGTGAAATGAGTGTGAACTAAAGGATATAATTATATTTTTATGGGGATTTTTAAAACCAGGTTTTTACATATTAAAAATATTGATTGGAAAAATCATTTTCAAACATTTCAGCTTCATTTATTTAACAATGGATCTGATGGAGGGAAAGTACATCCTATGGGATTTCATGTCAGGATGAAGCCAATCAATATTCCTTCAAGCCCTTTTTGTTCAAGTTTATAGTTTTTAGAGGATTGATTAAGCAAAATAGCCTTGTATCCTAATTTTCTAATCAGATCCAGCTGTGGCTTAAAACCAGACCATAATTTAAAAGGGGAACATTTATTTTTACATGAAGGTAGAAAATTAAAGATCAGGAAGCAGCTGACCAGTGTCTCATTTCACAAATCCAGAGGTATATAAATTTCTGGAATGGAAGTTCCAGCTACTATGATTATGGTTTGATTTACTTGTTGGCCAACAGGGGTATTTTAAAGGGTATATGGTTCAGATGTAGATTGAACAATTTGATTTTCTTCAAAAAACATTGAGAGTCTAAGGTTTACCAATTTTCCACTGTTGTTGAAGTGGAATTTTTTCCTAAAATGCAACTGATCAGGTTGGATTGCATCTTGACTAACTTGATAACATTTTTTGAAAATCAGATTTGCATTTGATGGGGATAAACACCTTAAATTTTGAGAATTTGTGATTTAGAAGCTGGAACTATGGAAATCTAGAAGTTTGGATAGGTTTGAGAGACAGAAGAAATTTTTATGAATGAGATCAAACATTTTGGAGAGCTTATTCTTATATGAGGTTGAATTAATCTTCCCTTTTGCTAACAAGACACAGATCACTTTGTCCCATCTAATGTTGAGAAATTTGAAAGATATGAGCTTTTTCTGCTCTACATGAGGGTTTCCAAATTGCTCATGGAAATCAAAGAGGGAGGTAAAAAAATAAAATCTATTTTGGAAGGCAGATTGCTTTTTGTGAATGAAAATCAGGTTATATTTGATTGTCCCACTGAGAATGAGATTACCCTTGAAGAAGACTCTGAATTCTTGGGTATACAGAATTTCTAGGGATCATCTCTGCTGGATCAATCAGCCAATAGGCACAAGGTTTATTTCCAATTTAGTAACATATATGGAATCTTCAGGCTTCAGGAAGCCCATCCCAGTCATCAAAATGGCTACTCCACAGCCCAGTTGTCAGAACAAGGCATCTGGTTTTCCAGCATAAATTTCCAATTTCTCAGGGGATAGATGTGTTGATATTTCCACTGATTCTTTCATCATTTTCTTCTCTCCTTCTTCATTAAGCCTTTTTCTCTATCCCTCTCTTTCTTTAACTGTTTGTCACACTGTGATCACGTCTTCTACCTTGAGACTCAACCTGCACAATTACTGTGACACCTCACAAGTGCCAGGTAGAGACCTCTCAATTCATTTTTTTCTCACTGTCTACATTTTCACTCCTCTGAATGTCATCTGTTGGTCCGTTGTTTCTCTTCTCTTCTTCAAATGTCTCAACCTTCCTACACCACCTCATTCTGGACCTCAACTCTGCTTGCAAGACTCAATCACCTCTATTGTCAAAACTGTAGGTACTAAAATTTCTTCACCTCTACATCAAGACTCATGAAGAACTTCTTTTAACCTCCTCAGATTAATCCTTGTGCTGGTTGGATAAGTCTCAAGAACTCAAGAGTCCAGTGTCTCTCCATCATATATGTTCTACTCATTCTTCTCATAGGCCATAATGCTATGTTGTAGAACTACTCTCCTTGTTGTTGATAATCATCTTATATGTTTTGTTTTCTATCCTGTTCTTTTCCTTAAACTTATATCTTATTTGATTTGTCAATGCTATCCTCAGCCTGGTCTAGCTTTTACCACCATTTTAACCATTCACACGGTTAAAAGCCAAAGTGAACTCCAATTGCTAACCCACTATGGCAAGACCCTTGGAATCACCTGGACCAGGAGGAGAAGGAAACTTCAAGGCTCTGGCTCTAAAATTGCTCATGGAATCCACTGGGCTACTCTCCAAGATCAATTATTCCATATGGAAGAAGAAAATTGAGAGGCTTTTAAAAATGCCAGGAATCCTACTAATAATGAACTCAGACAACCCACACAAGGGAATTCCAGACAACAAAAAAATGGCCGGATACATCATGTCCAAACTGGAACCAGCCACTCACACCAATATCATTAACAACAAAACCAAAGACTCTGCTAAACAGATCTGGCTAGCTGCCAAGGACCACTTTGCATCAATTCAATCCGCCAATGGAGCTTGTATTTTCTTCAATTTTCTCTATCTCTTCTTTGACCTGAACAAAATAGAAGGATTTGTAACTGCTGTCAAAGAGCATCTTGGCAGGCTAGACAAAGTGGGTATTGACTTACCTCCCAAAATTATCAGCTACCTGATCCTCTTCAAACTTCTGGACTCTTTGAAATGAATTTGCTCTCAAATTATGCACTCTGGTGATTACTTAACCACAACTATGGTTCTGAATCACCAAATTCAACATCAAAATGAAGTTCAGTCAAAAAACCAAGAAGCCAACAACATCTCTGCAGCTCTCTACCGTCAAAGACTTTGAGACCCCAATGTAGCTATATGTGAGAACAGTAAACACAATCCAGCAGTCAAGTCTCATCCTCCCTCATCCTGTTGGGTCAAGTTTTCCTGAACTGAGGCCCAAAAATTCACCCGGTAAAGCTAGAAGAATTTCCAAGAAGAAAAAGGAAGAATCTCATTACTATTCCTTCTTCAATTCTTTTAACCACTGTAGAAAAATTGATGAAGATTGGTTCATACTTGACTGTGGGTGTTCCATACACATTATTCAAAAAAAAAGCTCTTCAGTAGCCTGGTCAACCAACCTGGAAATGAAACAATCAAAACTGTAAAAAAGGGAGACAGTATAGCTATATAAGGACTTGGCACTGCAAACCTTCAATTTACTAATAATCACATTTCTCTAGAGAATTGCACTTGGGTACCTGATGCCACAGTAAATCTGATCTGGATGGGAGCAATGCTGAAGAATGGTTATGTTCTAGAAGTGAATACCAAATCACCACCTCCTACTTTTGAGATGAAATCAAAAGGGCTCAGAGTACTCAATGGATACATAAAAAAAAACCTCCTGATACTAAATCTGTCTTCTCTGAGTTATCAGAAAACTTTCTTACTAAATAAGTCAGATCTCATGGAATTGCAAGAAAAACTTGGTCAGGCTAGTCTTGAAAGGATGGAAAAGTATTTGGTTATTGCCTAACCCAAGGAGCTAAATACTCTATCAAATGTGTAGCTTTCAAGAAGTCAAAAATATCAATTTCTTCCTTCAAAAGTGAACAGAATCCAGCCAAAATTTTATTCAATTGTTTCAATATGGACCTGATGGGACTGCTAAACCCTACCAGCAAGGGAGGCATGAGGTACTCACTAACTGTAGTAGATAATAAGTCTGGGTTCCTGTCCAGTTTCCCACTCCCTTCCAAAGATGCAGCCACACCTACAATAATGTTTATAATTGAGAATGAAGCCCAGAAGGTAAATCAATATCCAATAGAGATTGTTACAGATGGTGACAGAGAATTTGTCAACAAGACACTTTCCAAATTCCTCAAAGCCAAGTGCATCAATCACAGAATCAGAAAACCGTATCACCCTCAACATAATGGCAAGGCCAAGCATGCCAACAGGACCATTATGGAGTCTCTCAGAACCGCCTTTAGTGCCACTTCAATTCCAAAAACCTATTGTCATGTAGTGATCCAAAGCTTTTGCTTTGCCTTAAACCAAATTCCTGCTACTCTAGATGAAGAATCACCCTGGAAGCAACTCCATGGTACAATCATTCCTAACACCTACCTCAAACCTCTAGGTTCCCCAGCTATATATCTCCTTGAAAACAGAAAAATCACTTTTAAAATCAGTGAGAAATGCAAGGAAGGTATCTTAATAGGATACAATGCCAGAATCTTGTCCTAAAAACTGATTTCAAAATCTGGAAGAATAATAGACACTAAACATGTTGAATTTCTAAAAAACAAAATGAATTCCTCCAATCTTTCTGACAGCATAGTGGTTACATCAATAGCTGCAAAAATTACACCCCCATCAGCTACTTCCACCAACCCAGAACTTTCATCACCGTTGGAAAAACCTATCTCTGATTCACAGAAAAAAGGAAGCCAAGTCAACAAGATGGTTGAAGATTTCTCCTCTGAGTCAGACTGTTCTGATTCCACCATCCAAAACGCACTCAGACCAGTAATCCATAACAGACAACTGATAAGGCCTCCCAACAGATACGGCTTCCACATCAAGAAAAATTCCTTCTAACATTCACATGGCCCTGAAAATACCTGAATGGATCCCATCTGTTGAGAAGGAACTTGCTACTGCCAAAGATTTGGGGTGTGGGAAGAAACTGATGAATTGGAAGTTACCAACCCTTTGGACATTACTTGGACAGTTAGGCGTAAACAATATCTTCACACTGGTCTTGTATCTCTTAAATCCTGAGTCTGTGTTCAAGGATTTAATCAAAAGTTTGGAATTGACTACTTTGATAATTTTGCTCCAACAGGAAAAATCACTTCCCTTCCGGCACTTCTAGAATACTCGGTTGACAAAAAACTGCCTATACTGCAATTTGATGTCAAGGGAGATTTCCTGCACGCTCCACTAGAAAAGACTGTTTTCATCAAGACTCCAGTTGGATCAAAAAGGACCTGCAAATATATCAAACTAAAAAAATCCCTTTACGGATTGAGGCAAGCCCTATTAAATTGGTACAGAACGCTAATAAACTGGCTCAAGAGCAAAGGATTCCATGAAAGCCCCTCTGACCCGTGCTTATACTTCCATGAGGACTTGGTCACAAGCCTGTTTTTCACATTGACAACCTGGTAGTAGTGCGGAATGTAGACCAATTCAAACTTGCCTTCTTAGTAAAATTCAAGGATTCATCATTGTATGAAATAGACACCCTCTTGGGTATGAAGGTTGAAAGGGGCAAGTACTCTATCAGTCTTTCTCTACCCAACCACATCAACAAAGACCTTGAGGAAATGAAATTAACCAATTCTAAACCCATGAACAACTCTTGCACATCCAGGGTGCATCTCCTTCCTGCAACTGATGAAGAAGTGCAACAGTTCAGAAATCTTGGTGTGAATTACCAATCTCCCATTGCATGGCTCAAATTCATTGCCAATCTGGCAAGACCAGACATAAGCTTTTCTGTATCAAGCTTGGCGCTCTTCTCCAAAAGGCCTGGTATCAAAAATTGGCGCAAAGTTACTCATGTATGGTGTTACCTACTAAAAACCATTGACTTCAAACTGATAATCAGAAAAAATTCTGGCGGAAATTTTCTGGTCATCTACAGAAATTCCACCTGGGGATATGATCCTCACTACCAACTGTCTCAACCTGGTCTTCCATTCCTCTTTGAGGGATCTCTAATCTATTGGAGCAGCAGTTGTCAACGCTGCATTGCTCACTCCTCTACTGAATCCAAGTGCAACTCCTTGTCTACTAGCCACCTAGAAGGAAAATGGCTTCACCACCTGCTGTCCAAACTATCACAAGAAAATCTTGACCCTCCATCGCATCTCATAGAAAACAAGGGACTAGATGATAAATTGAAGAAGCTTGGCATTAAGTCACATGCCAAATATATAGATATCAAACTAAAAATCCTAAAAATGATCAAACAATTCAATTAATTAGTTTAACAATAATCTCTTCTCAAGAAATGTTGGCTGATGCTCTGACTAAAGCGGCAAGCAATGCTTCTGTGAATGGCTTAGCAGATTATGTTGGCTCTTGAATCATCTTGATGTAGAGTAGCGTTGGCCTGTTGATATTTTTACTGATTCTTTTCTCATTCTCATCTCTCCTTCTTCATCAAGCCTTTTTCTCTGTCCCTCTCTGTCTTTGACTGTATTTCTTACCGTGATAATTTTTACTACCTTGAGATTCAACTTGCACAATTCCTGTGACACCTCACAATTTCCTGGTAGAGAACTCTCAATTCATTGTTGTCTCACTGTCTAATTTTTGCTCCTCTGATTGTCATCTTTTGGTCTGTTGTTTCTCTTCTCTTCCTCAAATGTCTCAACCTTCCTACATCACCTCATTCTGGACCTCAACTCTGCTTGCAAGACTCAATCACCTCTATTGTCAAAACTGTAGGTACTAAAATTTCTTCACCTCTACATCAAGACTCATGAAGAAATTCTGTTAACCTCCTCAGATTAATCCTTGTGCTGGTTGGATAAGTCTCAAGAACTCAAGAGTCCAATTTCTCTCCATCATATATGCTCTACTCAGCCTTCTCTTAGGCCATAATCCTATGTTGTAGAACTACTCTCCTTGTTGGTGATAATAATCTTAAAGTTTCTGCTTTCTATCCTGTTCTTTTCCTTAAACTCATATCTTAGTTTATTTTTCAATGCTATCCTCAGCCTGCTCTAGGTTTTACCACCATTTTAACCTTTCACAAGATTTTTCTCAGAATCCCAATCAATTCAAAAATATGCTTTTGGAGGCCCCAGAGTCCAAAAGAATCTGGTTTTTATTGAGGGCATGATAATTATTTGTGGCAAAGGTGTGAGCAAGATTTTCAGAGGGTGGTCCATTTTTGGTATTATTGGTTTGGTTGGTCTGTGTAATACCTTGCACAACTGCAAAACCAATTGAGAGGCAAGGCCTTACCAAAAGGCTATGAAACAGGCTGAAAGACCAGTTAATTTTGGAGCTGTTATGGTGTCACATACCACCAGGTGATAGTTGATCTGGTTTTGATTTAGACTACTCACAGGTCTGAAATGTTGAAAGAGTTGGAAGCTGATTCATTTAGGGTAAATACTGTATTTGATTGTCTACAAAGACCAATGTTCCTGCAAACAACAGCAGGAGCATACAAGCTTTAGAGAGTTTGATTTGAAAGAAAAGAAGAAGGAAATGTCTTAGCCCCAATCCTTCTGACTGACAATGAAAGACATTCAATCAAGAAATGAGAAAGAAGAATGAAAAGAAAGGAAGAAAAAGGAGGAAGGAGAGCCTGTAGTAACAAGAGCAGGGTTTGGTGAGAACATGAAGCTGAGAGAAGTATTCAGTAGAAACCTCACATCTGATCAACTGAGTTGGAATGTTGATGAACCGGAAGAGATTGGAGGCAAGAATGAGTTGGGAAGGTGATGAAGGTAATTCTGATCTGGGGATTGGATCAAAGAGGTTTGGGAAGCAATAGATGAGTTGGATAGGTGATTGTAAGTGTTGAGGAGTGAGAAGATAGCGCAGGAAGCAGTGGAGGTGGAGCAATGAGATGAGGAATAGGAGCAGATGGAGATTGTTTAGTGGAAGTGGGAGGATCCGGACGTTGGTACAACAGTCAGAGTGGCCTGAGACAAATAAGTGGAGGAGGGAGAAATGTACCAACCATAGATGCTCTGGATTTGAGGATCCCGCACCAGAGCTGGTGCAGTTGGGGCAGCTGTCTGGAGGATGAGAAATGACTCCAGAAGCAACAACTCTTGCAATGTGGGACCTCACGATTTGGCCAGTTTGGCTTACATCCCGCACCAGAGCTGGAGCAGTTGCGGCAGCTTTCTGGACAGTGAGAAATGACTCCAGAAGCAACAACGCTTGCAATGTGTGACCTCAGGATTGGGCCGGTTTGGCTTACATCAAAGAATTTTGAAGTTGGAAAGCATAGCAGAAGCATAGCTTGCAGCAATGATTTCAATTTTGATTTGATTAAGATGTCAAAGTAACAAAACCACATTGATCTTTGCTTCTCTTGGGGATTTTTTGATGGTGTTTTTGAGATTTTCCAACCCAGGAGGGAATTTTCAAAGGATAAAGTAAGCCACAAGATCATTTTAAATTCATATGCCTCTTTCAGAAATTCTCAGACCTAGGCATCCTGGGACATCATTGGAAATGAATCTTTTCAACTTGTTTTGGATTGAATTGAACATTAAGAAATTTGAAGATAAGGCAAGATTGTGTTTTGTTTTGAGATGGGGCTCAAAATCGATTGATCAAATTCCAAAGATTGATTTCACATTGGTGAAGAAGTGTTTTTTAACACAATTAATATAGGTTTGGTTGTCCAAATTTTTCCAGGATATATCCAATGATTTCAAGATGGATGTTGGTGGGGAAATTATCTTGTTCAGATGAGATCAGTCAGTACAATATGCCTTTTAATGAGAAAATAGTGAGAGTCTTGGATTGCCAGAGAAAAAAAAATTTATTTGTGGAGACTAGGAATGCAGTTGGTGAGTGTCAGCCTGCTACTTAGCACAGAGCAACCTGACAAAGCAACAACAATAATAATATTAACAAAATTAAAAGGAACAAAGATAAATGAATAAATAAAATTATTATAAAATAAAGGAGTAGTAAATCCATAAATTTTATTGCAGAAATGGATTCCCCACCCAAAATAAGGTAGGGTCACTCACTGACCCCACCCTTGAATTCTTACTCCTTATATTTTTTTTAATTAATTTAATAGAAAATGGTAAATGACCACGGCACCAGTATGGCACCTTTTAGCCATTTTAATATTTCACATGATATGTCATGTATAGGTTTCACACCTAAATTTCAGTTGAAATCCAGGTGTTGTGTGTAGTTTAGGAGTTACACGGGAAATTGTGTTTTGTCACAATTCCCGCACGCAGCCCCGCGTCCCTACAGCGCTGGTCTCCCGCGTATGCAAACTCCCGCACGCAGCCCCGCGTCCCTACAGCGTTGGACTCCCGCGTACGCCAACTCCCGCACGCAGCCCCGCGTCCCTACAGCGCTGGACTCCCGCGCAACCAAATTCCCGCGCAGGTAATCCCGTGACCTAGTCACGCCCGCAGCGGTACAGTCCCCCGCGCGCATCAGAGCAGCGGATCAGTCCCCGCGCGCATTTGAATGGACTGATCCCCGCGCCTCCTGCCGTGATCAGTTTGACATCCAGGTACCGCTCAGAGGAGCTACAATATAGTAAAATCTACACTACATATGTAAAGCTACCACACAAGCATGGATTATAGTTCAAAAACCTTAAAAATCAATTAAAATTAGTTATTAACCAATTTTTAGTATTTTTTATTACTTAAATAAAGATCCAGACTTACCACAGAATAAGTTGATCAGAACCTTCAAAGACCACAAAACTACATAAGGAGTGGTCGTAAAAATTATTAAAAATTACATACAGGATCAGCAGAGGATGAAGAATCAATAAACATCCACGTCTGCTCACTTTGGACCAGTACTTACTGTACAAATTGAGGATCAGTGCAGGATCACCAAAATGACTAATCTATTGATTAACAGATCCTGCAGCTAAAAAGGAGCTGTTCCTTGACAGATCTAAGGCCAGCAGGCTAACAGCACCTTGAGGACGTGCCAATCTTGCCCTGATTGCCCCCCTAGCCTCAGCCCATGGCTAGTACCCCTTCTAGAGGCCCTCAAGCACCCAAAAGAGAATATTTAAACAGGCTCTTTTTGCCCTTCTGTTTCCAATCAGTTATCAGTTATCAGGAATTATTTATTATCAATCAGACACAGTGTCATTGTTAATCAAGTGCTTATATGAAGATAAGCAAGTGATTTATGACTTAGTCTGTAGTAGTATTATTTACCTTTATTAACCAATCAACCATTGAAGTTTAGTCAAGCAATCTACCCCATCTGCTCTGAAACCCTTCCAATTATTCCAGGATTTTCGTGGTCAAGTGCTCAGAGTGAGTGTTTCCCTTCCTGTCTAGGCCACTTGTGCTGTTAAGCCCGGCCATTAGTCGAATAAGTCCTTTCTAAGGCACCCATATTTATTCCAAGGTTCTTAAACTGCCTAAGGAGGCCCCTTGAAGAGAGGTTGCTAGTCTGTAAAGATCCCCAGTAGTATAATACTGTGGCCCCTCTTTTTATATTATATTTTAAATATTTATAACCAAACCAAATAAACCTTGCACTTGCTCTTACCATACCATTATTGGAGCTTTAAAGTGTTTATTCTTTGGAATATTATTGCTCCAAGTTCTTTTATCACTCTCTGTAGCTAAAGGACTGCAAGGTTCCTGGTATCAGAGAGCTGACAGTGAGAGCTTTGAGGAAGGAATTTTTGGTTTCTGCTGGTCCTGGGGAGGTCATTTTGATGGGATCTCTTGGGTAGCTCTGTTGATAGAGTTTTTGGCTTTTAGCTATGAAAACCAAAGGTTTGTGGATTTTAGAGTAAGACAAGCAACAGGATAATGATTGAAAAAGATTTAGAGTAAAAGGAGGCAAATCATGGGAATTTTGACAGTCCTTTCCTTACCAGTTTTTGATCAATAGGTAAACAAAGGAAGGCAGACAACTGGACTGAAAAAGCACAGAAGGTAGAAAAGAGAAGTAGAACAGAGGAGAATGGAAGGTAGGAAAATTTATAGGTTGAATGTAAGAGAAACCAAAAAGATCCCATGAGTAGACAAAAGGACCAAAAAAGGAGGACTGAGATGTCTCACAACTGGAAAACCAAGCTATGGAGCTTCAACAATTCATGGAGTGATTTTGATGGTCAAGGGAGCGATTGATTGGAATTGATCACTGTTTATCAATGGTTTATAACAAGCAGGTGAGCAGTGTTGAGTGAAAGATGGAAGTATTAGTGGGGGGGGACAAATTGAGAGGAGTGAGAGGATGGAAAGAATGGTGAAAAGGATGAATTGATTGAGGGATTGAGTGAGAGCAGTAGTGGATCATGGAGAGACTGAGTCAGGAATGTTTCATGATCAAGTCCACAGATCTTGATGGATTGACTGGAGAAAGGAGTCAAATCGGAGTCTTCACAGCACACAGAGACTATACAGGGATTGGAAGAACAAGACTGAAAACTCCAATCAGTTGGTCTTCCAGCCATTTTTTCCTTCCTAAACACACATACAGTCTTAAATTCTAGGTTATTTTCTTCTTTCTTTTCTTTCTTTTCTTTATTCTTTTTTTCTTTTCTTTTTCTTTTTTTTTTTGGGAGGGGGGACAAAAAAGACACTCTTGGTTCAACCCCCCCCCCTGCTCTTCCCTTCATCTTCTCCCACCCATCCTCATGAGCTGGTAGCCTATAATAATCCTGTTGAAATTCCAGTCTTGAGCTGTTGATTCCCAATGCTTGATTGGATCCCATGATCTTTAGAGGGTCCTTTTGACCCTCACAGAAATTCTCTCATGAGTCGTATTTCCTGGTGGTCTCTCCACAATCTACCAAATCAATCATATATCCCCCCTAGTAGACCAATCCTCTATCTCTTTTTCATGCGATCAACCTTTTGTTTTTACTCAGTCGTCTATGGTGTTGAGACTACACACTCCTTACATTATTTCCATTGCTTTCACTTGTGGCATCATTTTGATTGTTTTCACTGATTACATCATTTCCATTGCGTTGCTTTCACCCATTACATTTTATTCACTTGGAGGTGTGTTTTAGTTATCACACTTGGTCTCCCATTCTACCCTCTACCTAGATGATGATTTTCCCTCTGAACATCTCATGCCCATCCTTTGCCTATTCTCTCTCACTCCCTGTTACATATCTACTTCAAACTAAAGTGGACATTCCTCTGTTTGGAATCTTGATGTTCTCACTTGGTTGTGGATTGACCTTCAAAACCTGAAAGAGTTTGAAATCTTGAGTGTAGTTTGTAGCTGGACTACCTTCACCACCAGGATGTACGTACCTCTAGTTCTTCAAACCTATTGTTTATAGATCATCAACTCAGTCAAACCTTGGTTCTGGAATGATGAGTTGACAAAGCTGATTGGCTTAAGAATCAAGAAGACTTGCTCTGTATCCTTCCACAACCATCACCTAACTTACTCATTCCTTTCAAAACTGAAATAACTAACTTCTGAATTTTCTCCTACTCTGACCATCCAATATTCTCGTCCTGTGCCTGATACCTGTTGGGTAAATTTCTGTCTCCCATCTCTTCTTTTTCCTTTTCTGTCTCTTTTTGTTCTCTTCCCTGTCAAGTCCGTGATTCTCAAGTAATCTGCACTTCTCAAGTCACATCTGTCACACCCGCGCGTCCTCGAGCAATGTCACAAAACCTGCTCTATTTCACTCACTCAAGTCTATCCTCATCATCTGCTATCTAAACACTCACAACTCAACAACTCACTACTCAGAACAACCTCAAACCTCAATACTCAAAACCCAACCCCTCTTGATTACATCTTTTTCTTTCTTCTTTCATTCTTCCTTTTTCTCATCTTCTTTATTTATTCTTTCCTTCTATTTCTCAAATCATCAATACAAAGATCAACTCAAATGAATCAAATCAACATGAACTTGACTTCTCAAGTTCTCCTTTCAACAAGAACTGACTAGTAAGATCAGAACTCCTTGCTATCTAAATCTCATTCTTCAAGTCTGACTTTTCATTTAATCTTCCTCCAAAATTTATTCATTTCCGCCTGCTTGTGACTCATCTTGACTCAAAACCTGAAAACCCATAATCTTGTTGAACGCCTCTTTTCATTCAGTTGCCAGATGTTGGTTTCTTCCCTTCTCAATTTCTTTTGTTTCCTTTATCACACATTCTCTTTACTGATGTTTTGTCCGTCTCAGCCCTCTATGTTCTTGATTTCTTAAGTCTTCTACAAAAATTCAACATGGTTAAAAGCCAAAACTCTACCCTACAAACCTAATCAAAGCTATGGAGGGATCCAGTAACAACGGTTTCCAACAGATCATTCTCAAGGCAGCTCTCAAAGCGGTACCCATTCTCTCAGATGAAAACTACTCAATTTGGAAAGAAAAAATGACTATGCTACTCAAGCTCAAGGGAATCAAGGAAGCCCTAGAGGATGACTCTAAAAATCTCAGCGCTGCGGACAACATGGAAACCCAAGTCATTCTGCTCTCACAAATTTATTCAATCGCTCACAACAACGTGGTCAACCCCATCAACATTTCTTCAGCTTGACTTCTCTGGCAAACTATCAATGAAAGATTTGCCTCTTCCCAAACCGCCAAAAGAGCCCATGTCTTCAACAAATTCCTCTATCAACATTTCAAGCCCAATTCTATTAACCTCTTCATCACCAAAACCAAGATTTCTGTTAAAAGAATGGTAGACGTTGGAATAGATCTACCCAACAACATTCTTTTGTACCTCTTTCTCTTCAAGTTTCCTCCGTCACTCCACTCTCTTTGGAAACAGATTATGCATTTGGACAAGACTGTCACTGTGGACCTTGTTCTCAATCACCTTACTCAGCTCAAAAATGAAATCAAAGTCAAATCCAAAGAAACAAAGCTCAGCAACACAGCTCTTTTATCTTCTCGGCCAACCAAGAAACCTGTCCCTTCCAAACTTTGATGTAAAAAGGGATATCACAATCCTCAATCCCCTGATCATCCAGAAAAAAAATGTTGGCATCTTCACGAGAATCTTTCCCCCAACTGGTGGAAGGATTCTCAAGCCCATTGGAGAGTGCAACTCAATTCCCAATCAAAGGGCAAAGAGGTTGCTCACTATGTGTCACTTATCACCACGTGGATCAAATATATCAATTCCCTAAATCAAATTATCCTTGACTCTGGCGCCTCCTGCCACATGTTCAACTCTTGCAATTTCTTTACTCATCTTGATGAGCTCACTGGCAACAAATTCATCAACACTGGGAAGGAGGAAGCCCAACTTCCCATCAAGGGTAACGGTATGGTCAAATTAACCTGGAAAGGCTCTTCCGTCTCTCTAAGCAATTGTCGCTTCATTCCGGATCTTGTGGTCAACTTGATTAGTCCCAGAAAACTTATCTCCGCCAAGAAGTGTTCACTCTCCTCTTCCAAAAATCAATTCTTTCTCTTCTCCAAATCCCAACTGGCCTTCACTGGATTAATCCACAAGAACCTATTTTTCCTTAATTCCCCTTCTCAAATTCGGAATAACAATAAGTTCTGCCACTTGTCTCTCAACAATCCAAATCTCAATTCCATCAAATCTTTACATTAATCTTTTGGAAATTCCAGTCAGTACCGCCTCAAAAATCTATTTCCTTCTCTTTCCACTCAAGCTCTCTCTGAATTTCAATGCAAAGACTTTGTCTTCTCCAAAATTTCCAAATCCCCATTCAAAATCACATCTAGTCCATTGTTGAAGCCATTTGAACAATGTTGGAGTCCAGTGACTCCCTGCTATGATGCTCAATTCATTTCCTATCCTCTTTCATTTCCATTTCTCCATTTCTCCTTTTCATTTTCTTATTGTTTTTTTTTTTCTCTTGTCTCTCTCTGCCGCTTGCTCGACGTTGTATCTTGAGATGTCACAAGTCATGATCTCCCGCCACTCCATCCGCTCTACCCGTCATCTGCTGTTCATACTCCAAACTTGATTTGGCTCTGCTACTTAATTGCTCTCCTGACTCGGACTCTGGGGGAAGTTTTTCTTTGTGCAACCACAAGTGTGCACCACTGACCCCAGGTCTCTGAGTCAGGTAAGTTCCTCACTTGATTCTACCTTACAACCTACTGACCTCAAGACGCTTTAACATAATCAGATATTTGCTACTCTTCTACCCGCTGCTCATCTACCCTGACTCCAACCTGGCCTAAGTCAAATGCATGTTTCTGCCCTTTCATCTGCTGTTTTCACCCTCTATTCTTTTTCTTATCTTCTCTCTGAACCAGAGTCTGTCTGGTCCTTTTAAGGTGACTCTTTCAGTCTGCTATCTTCTTTCTTTATGTCCATTGACTGAAATATAGGTCCTTTTAAGTCTCTTATCTCAACAGATTTACAGTCCCATTCATTTTCCTTAGGACCAGACAACCAACCATGTCAGAGACTGAAGACAAAGCCCAATCCAAACTAAATATCCCACTCTTAAACGACTCAAACTTTCCCTCCTGGTTTCTTTGGATCAAAATCTATCTCAGAAGAAAGGGTCTGCTCGAATTGGTGGTGGATGAACCTCCGGATCAGATTACCGCTGCCATACGGAAGAAATTGTTTGAAGCAGCCGATATCATCATAAAACACTTAGGCAATACCGCATTCGACGCTGTAGTGAACTCAGATAACAATGGCAAGCCAGACAAAATCTGGAAGGCCATTCTCGCAAGATACGCTTCCCAGTCCTCCAACAATTGTGGCCGAATTTGGCTGAACTTTATTCAATCTCAGTACAAAGGCGATCTCAACCTCTACATCAAGGACTGCCAAAAGTTAATGAACAAATTATCAGTCGTTCGCCTAGAGGTGCCTGCGGATATTCTCTGTTACACCATCTTAGCCAAGTTACCCAGTACCTTCCATCACATGGTCGACATGATAATTTTGAACGATGACCTCCTTCAAGACCCGACTGGATTCCTCAATAAACTCCGTGAAATCACCCATCTAGAGTCTTCCCATGCATCAACCAATGAAGTTGCACCTGATCTGAATGCCTCCACTTCCCTCCTTAAACCCTCTCAGAAGAAAAAGACCAAACATCCGTGCTCCAAGAATCACCACAACCCTCTCTCCAAACATTCTGAGGACAAGTGTTGGTTTCTTCACCCACACCTGAGACCCGATTGGAATAAACAGGCAAATGCCAATCTTCATACTTCTAACAACACGACAAGTCCCGCCACAAGTCCATCTGCCGAGCTACATTTCAACTCTCAGATATACCTTACTCCCAAACCAAACTTGTCCCTACTTCCAGTTTTGGATTCTGGTGCCAGTCACCATATCGTCAACAACCCAAACTACTTATTCAACGTCCATCCTACAAGGTTTGAGGTTGGAAAAGGTTCCCCAAATAACTCACTTTCTGCCACGCATGTTGGCTCAGCCAAGCTTATCAATCATCTGGGTGATGCTATTGTGTTGAAGAACGTACTGTTGATTCCCACCATCAATCAATGCCTTATCTCTCTGTCTCATCTGAACGCCAAGAAGACTGTGTTCACCAAAGTTGGTTTCTCAGGTTTCAAGGTTGCATGTGATAACTTCAACTTCATTGGTACTACATCCAACCATCTTACAGAGCTCTGCGGGATCAGGTTTTCAGAAAAACATCAACCAAAATTGCTACTCAATGTATCTGACAGTACTTGGCATGCTCGACTGGGTCATCCAGGTCCCTCCGTCCTGAAAACACTCAACCTACCCTGCTCTCTGGTTCCAGCAACGTGTGAGATCTGTCAAACATGCAAAGGCACCGCCACCCCCTTTTCTCACCACTTTAAGCCAGTCACCGAGACACTGGAGGCTTTCCATCTAGATCTAGTTGGTCCGGTTCAAATCACCTCAAATTCAGGTTTCAATTATTTCCTGTCACTCACTGACCAATTCTCTGGTTACCAATCCACCGCTCTGCTTAAGCTCAAAAGTGACACCTATAAGGCAATCAAAGATTATGTTACTTGTGCTGAACGTCAAACCGGAAAGACCGTAAAGGGCTTCATCTCTGACAATGGTGGAGAATTCATCTCCACCGAGCTCAAGGACTACTGCTCTGAGAAAGGAATCATTCAAAACTTTGCACCCTCTTATACCCCCCAACAAAACGGATTAGCGGAAAGATCCAACCAACTGATCCTGGAGAAGGCGCGATATCTCCTAAATCAGAGCAACCTGCCTTTGAAATACTGGGATGAAGCAGTCAACTCAGCTACACACCTACTAAACATCTTACCCTCCAAGTCTTGTGGCAACAAGATACCTTACCAGTTATGGCACAATCAAAAATTCAATTACGAATGCCTCAAAACCTTTGGATGCGCCGCTTATGCTCTGATTCCGAAGGCTTGCAGAACCTTCAAATTTCAACCCACATGCAAGAAGGCCATTATGCTTGGGTACGCTAATGACTTTTTGACATTTTGTCTCTTGGATTTGAGCAGTTTCCAAACCTTTCTCTCTGCCAACGTCACCTTTGGCAAGTCTTCCTTTCCTCACTCTAACTTTCCTTCTAATAAAACTGATGTTTTTAAATCCTCTGATTTCTTTCCTCCTGCTGCTTCTCCTCCGCCTATGCCTATCTCTGAAAATCCTAATATCTCCACCTCCATTTTGACTTCCAACTCCACTCCTGCTGAACTTGCTCCTACTGCTCCCTCTCCCTCTCTCGACATTGTTACTCCCGCCAATATTATTGATCTACCGCGCAGACCCCACTCTAAATTAGGTTTTCCTGCCATATATCTAATCGTAGATCACTCGTATGTGGACCCCCAGAGCTTGCAAGAGGCCCTCAGATCTAAATACCGGGATGAGTGGATTGAAGCCATGAAAATGGAAGAGCTTAACTTAATCAGCTATGACGTTTGGGAAGAAGCAATCTTACCCAGAGGGAAAGTCCCTCTCAAGTGCGTGTGGGTCTTTAGGACAAAACGCGACGACCTGAACAGGATCATTGAATTCAAAGCACGGTTATGTTTCCAGGGATTCAACCAAAAATACGGCTCCAATTTTTCCACCACCTTCTCCCCCACTGGCAACAAAACCTTGCTACGTCTGCTGATAGCTCTAGCTGCCTTGAGGAAACTGCAGTTCCGCCAGATTGACGTGAAGGCCGCCTTCCTGAATGCTCCGCTCCAGGAGGAAATATACATCAACCCTCCAGCTAATATCAACATTTCCAATGGAAAAACTCTCCACCTCAGAAAAGCGCTGTATGGACTAAAGCAAGCTCCTCTTGCCTGGTACGAAACTCTGTGCAAATGGCTGGGGGAAGTTGGATTTAATCAATGCGAAGCGGATCACTGTGTGTTTTGGCGCGATGGAACTTTCCTATACGTACATGTAGATGACATTGCAATCTTTAGCAAAGACCCTGATCAATTTGTCAATTTAATCTCCTCTTGCTTCAAGATCAAGGACCTGGGGTCAGCTTCATTGCTGCTTGGGATGAACGTTGTTCATCAAAACAACGGCTTCAAAATTCATCAGAAATCATACATAGAGCACATATGTGTTGAGTATCCGCTGCCCACTCATCGAACCCATTCCACGGCGTTCAAGCCAAATGGCAAGCTGTTTGCCTCAAGCGAAGAGGACCACCAAGAGTTTCTATCGTTGGGGGAAAACTACAGAAAGATCATTGGTGATCTGAACCACATCAGCCTATGCACGCGTCCTGACATCACTTTTGCTGTCAACTACCTGGCCCAGTTTCTTGTCAAGCCTAATCTGCATCACTACCAAGCGGCTCTTCATGTGCTCAATTACCTACAACACACCAGCTTGGTAGGTCTAGTCTTTTCCTCAAAAGCGGCTAGTTCAACGGCCATGCTCGCATATGTGGATGCCGATTGGGCAACATGCCCCAGCTCTTGGCGCTCAATCTCTGGCTTGGTGATACAATGGTTGGGTTGCGTCATAATCTGGAGATGCAAAAAGCAGCCAACGCTATCTTTTTCAATGACCAAAGCTGAGTACAAGGCGCTAGCCAAAGCCTTCAAGGAGATCAGGTGGATAAAGTCATTTCTTCAAGATATCTGTCCGGAAGAAGCCGCGAAGACTAAAACTGTTTTTGAAGACAATGAAGGCGCTATCAAGTTGGCTCTGAATCAAGCAAACCACTCAAGCTTTCATAAAAAACATATGGAGCTACGATTCCACTTTATCAGGAGCAAAATCGCTAAGAATCATGTCAAACTTCAAAAGGTGGCATCAAAGAAAAACCTTGCCAACTTTCTTACTAAGCCGGTAGCCCGCACTGCTCTGCAAAATGCGCTCGCGTCTCTCAATATTGCGGCATGAATTGAGCAAGGGAAGATGTTGGAGTCCAGTGACTCCCTGCTATGATGCTCAATTCATTTCCTATCCTCTTTCATTTCCATTTCTCCATTTCTCCTTTTCATTTTCTTACTGTTTTTTTTTTCTCTTGTCTCTCTCTGCCGCTTGCTTGACGTTGTATCTTGAGATGTCACAAGTCATGATCTCCCGCCACTCCATCCGCTCTACCCGTCATCCGCTGTTCATACTCCAAACTTGATTTGGCTCTGCTACTTAATTGCTCTCCTGACTCGGACTCTGGGGGAAGTTTTTCTTCGTGCAACCACAAGTGTGCACCACTGACCCCAGGTCTCTGAGTAAGGTAAGTTCCTCACTTGATTCTACCTTACAACCTACTGACCTCAAGATGCTTTAACATAATCAGATATTTGCTACTCTTCTACCCGCTGCTCATCTACCCTGACTCCAACCTGGCCTAAGTCAAATGCGTGTTTCTGCCCTGTCATCTGCTGTTTTCACCCTCTATTCCTTTTCTTATCTTCTCTCTGAACCAGAGTCTTTCTGGTCCTTTTAAGGTGACTCTTTCAGTCTGCTATCTTCTTTCTTTATGTCCATTGACTGGAATATAGGTCCTTTTAAGTCTCTTATCTCAACAAACAATTCCACATTGACCTGATTGGACCTATCAATCCTTCTTGCCAAAACAACATGAACTATGTTATGAATGTCATCAACAACTTTTTGGGTTACATCTCTGCAATACCTCTCATGCACAAGTCAGACGCCTGTCCTCAACTCAAGGTTATTCTAAACCACAAGAAAAAAAAAACTGTTTTCCTGCTACCATCTGCACTGATGGTGGCGGAGAATTTTCCTCCTTGGAACTTAAAGACTTCTTCAAATCCAATTTGATTCAACACCTAATCTCTGAACCCTACCACCAAAAACACAACGGTAAAGTAGAAAGAGCCAATCAAACTCTCACCAAAGCCATGGGAGAAATTCTTCAAAGCTCCAAATTACCGCTCAATCTTTGGGCAGAAGTGGCCAAGGCTGCTTCTCTTACCCTGAATCAAATTACTAAGGCTCCCAATTCTCCCTCTCCCTATCAACTTTTCACCGGCAAATCTCTTCCCACTTCATTCTTCCACCCTATTGGATCCAAGGTTGCTTACCTCAACAACAAGATTAATCGCAGAAAGAAATTCAAATATTGAGGGCTTCCTGGTACACTTGTGGGTTTTAACCCAAATTTCTTGTCATATCAAATTTTGAAACATGACAACTCTATTATTTTCTCTAAAAATGTGAAATTTCTCAAAAATAACAATCCATCCCAGGCTCCCTTAGTCTCTAGTGCTGTGGATCAGCTTCATATTGATCTTGACAATGATTTCCTCATCTCCTCTCTGAACTCATCTTCTCAAAATTTACCAACCAATGTTGCATCCACCAATTCCCCTACCAGAGAACAAGTCTCTACCTCAAGTTCTTCTCCCAAATCTACAAATAGTTTGGAATCCAACTCTGAGTACAATTCCTCTACAGAACTCACTGAAAAACTCATCCCTGGTTACTCACTTTGCAATTGATCACGCTTAAATCCCCCTCAGAGGTACAGGTATCATCACTACTACGTGCCTCAATCATACAAACAAGCTAAACAATTCTCTGATCACATGAAGTGGGAAACCTCAATGGACGCTGAACTCAACGGTATTGAAGCGCTTGGAGTTTTTGAGGATTATGATGGTCCCAAACCTGAAAATCCTCTCAATACTACCTTGTTGTATTGCCTCAAGGACAACTGCCATGGCAACCCACTTTTTTACAAGAGTCAACTATGTGTTCAAGGTTTCAATCAGATTTACGGCTTAGACTATCAAGACACCTTCTCCCCAATGGGAAAAGCTGCTTCTCTTTGAATTGCTCTCCTTTTTGGTTTGTTCCACTCCCTTCCCATCTCTCATTTTGATGTGAAGAGTGCCTTTCTTCACACCCCTTTGTCAGACAAGGTCATCATCAAAAGACCAAAAGGCTCAAATCAAAAATCCAAATTTCTCATTCTGCAAAAATCACTTTATGGTCTCAAGCAAGCCCCCGCAAACTGGTTTCAAACCCTCACTTCTTGGATCCAGGAGCAGGGGTTCCACAAATCTATTTCCGATCCTTGTCTGTATATTCATTCCGCCTCCAACTCAGTCCTTTTCTTCCACATTGACAATCTTATCTTAGTTGGTCTTGGGGACAAATTCCAGAAGAAATTTCTTGAGCGCTTTCCTAACTCCAGTCACCACAAACCCAACACAATTCTAGGCATGAAATATGAGCGTACCAGAAAAAAAATCCTTTTATCTCAACCCAAACATATCAAACATGGATTAGATGAATTTAAAATGACAGACTGCAAACCATCAACAATTCCTCTGACTGCCAACATCAACCTATCTCCGGCCACCAACAAGGAACACAAAGAATTCAAGGCTCTGAACATAAATTACTGTTTGGCCGTCTTTCTCATAAACTACATAGCATGTCTAACTTTTCCTGATCTAAGCTTTGTGGTCTCCAGTCTTGCAAGATTCTGCAAAAAGCCAGGAATTTGTCATTGGAGGGAAGTCAAACAATGTTGGAAGTACCTGAAAGCTACAAAAGATCTCAAACTCACCTTGCAAATCAATAATACCAACACTCAAATTCTTTGCTTTAGCAACGCTACTTGGAGTGACAACTTGGATACAAGGCGCTCTCAATCTGGTTGTCACCTTTCCCTTCTCTTCAAATCCCTCATCTCCTGGAGCAGCTATCACCAGCACAATCTCACTCACTCTATGACCAAAGCTGAACTAAACCCTCTGGTGGACTCCTTTTTGGAAGCCATCTGGATGAGAGGTTTAGTGTCCAAACTCTGGAAGATCGACATTACTCCTAGTCACCATTTTATCAAAAACAAAGGGCTTGAAAACAAGCTAAAAAAGTTTGGCTGCAACTCCAAAACCCGCCACATCAACATAAAAACAAAAGCCCTCCGAGAAGAACTCAAGCTCAGTAACCTGCTGATCAAGCTGATTCCAGCTAATGACATGAAGGCTGATGGGCTTACCAAGGCCCTTCCCTTCTGCTCTCTTGTCACTCTCCTTTGACTCAAAGATCCGTCTTTCTCAGCTCCGACTCCAGTCTTACAAGTCACGGGGGGTGTTGGGTAAATTGCTGTCTCCCATCTCTTATTTTTCCTTTTCTGTCTCTCTTTGTTCTCTTCCCTGTCACATCCGTGCTTCTCAAGTCACATCTGTCACACCCGCGCATCCTTGAGCAATGTCACAAAACCTGCTCTATTTCACTCACTCAAGTCTATCCTCATTGTCTGCAATCTAAACACTCACTACTCAGAATGACCTCAAACCTCAACACTCAAAACCCAACCACTCTTGATTACATCTTTTTCTTTCTTCTTTCATTCTTCCTTTTTTCTCACTTCTTTATTTATTCTTTCCTTCTATTTCTCAAATCATCAATACAACAACCAACTCAAATAAATCAAATCAACATGAACTTGACTTCTCAAGTTCTCCTTTCAACATGAACTGACTAGTAAGATCAGAACTCCTTGCTATCTAAATCTCATTCTTCAAGTCTGACTTTTCATTTAATCCTCCTCCAAAAGTTATTCATTGCCGCCTGCTTGTGACTCATCTTGACTCAAAACCTGAAAGCCCATAATCTTGTTGAACGCCTCTTTTCATTCAGTTGCCGGATGTTGGTTTCTTCCCTTCTCAATTTCTTTTGTTTCCTTTATCACACATTCTCTTTACTGATGTTTTGTCCGGCTCAGCCCTCTATGTTCTTGATTTCTTAAGTCTTCTACAAAAATTCAACAATACCCTCTGGCTTACCAAACAAAATAAATAAAGGGCACAAAAAACCTTCCTGCTACTCACCTAAGATCTCTCAACAATCTTACGGCCAGGTACCACCTCAATGACACACCCCCCTTCAGCTGATGATCCCATCCCTCGATCTGGTGGTACCAGCTTGACAATCCACACACTGGTCCCCCCATGATCCCCGGGGACCCATCCTTTTCCTCCACCCCTCTGATGGGACCACCCACTCATGTCTCACATTCACCGTTGGCCTGACCCTCCAAACTTGTGATTATTGTGATATGTAACATCCAAGATCCAGATCCAGATGAACTACATTTTCTTCCACCTAAGCCTTCAAAACACCCTCCTTCTTCCTCCATACCCATCCACCCTTCAATGCACCTCACCAGAACCCTTCTCTATTCACTCTCTCCAACCTTCTTCCCGCCCTCCCCTCCTAACAAGACAAACAAACAAAATATATATATATATATATATATAGAAAGGGGAAAATTCATTCAACCTTTGATCCGTATTAAAACTTTCCATCCTCATCCTTACCATCCCATTCAAGTCCAGACATCCACTTAATCCCATCCCATCCGATCCCATCCCATCCAATCTTCCCCCATCTAAACCAAAAAAAAAAAAAAAAAAAAAAAAAAAAAAAAAAAAACTCCCTCTAATCCTAAAAACCTGTTTTTCTTCTTCTTCCTTCTTCTTGAGTAGTAGTAGTAGTAGTAGTAGTAGTAGTAGTAGTAGTAGTAGTAGTAGTAGTAGTAGTAGTAGTAGTAGTAGTAGTAGTAGTATTAGGAGTAGTAGTAGCAGGGGTGGGGGCCAGGAGCTGGGGCGGGATTGGGCGCAAAAGGATATGCCTTCTGGCTTCTCAGCCTGCACCACTCGGACGCCATTGCTACCATCATCTTCATCTCCATTGCCTCGTGATGGAAATAGGCTAAATTGTTTGCAAACAAAACCAGTCTGTTTTCCCAAGGAAGTGCATATGAGTTAATAAAGGTGTAAGAAAGATGAGAGGAAGGTAGAGAATAACATGAAGAACAAACCACGTGGAGATAGTTAAGAAGACAGTAGACAATCAAGATGGAGATGAGGACCTTAGTAGAGGGACAGTTGATGAAGGCGGACTGAGTAGTCCCATGGGTTAGTGGTTTATAAAAGAAAAAGAGAAGGGTTAGGAGGGATGAGATAGCAATCTCACTGAATAAAGAGAAGTCTTGATCTGTTCCAAGAGTAGTTGAAGGATAACAAAAAGAAGAAAGGAAGTGCATGAGAAATAGAACCCCAGAAATAGAACCCAGAGATGTGAGAGACAAGACAGAGCTAGACAACCAGTTAAGAGACATGACTAATGTGACATGCTAGTGACATGAGAATGTAACGCAAGTCACGCCTAAGTATCCTCCATAATTCCAACACCCCAGGTTATTTGGTGAGGGAGAGTGTTTTGTCCTCATAGAGGGCTGAATTAAGCGTGGAGAGTGAGGAGAGTGGAGAGCTCTTGGAGAGAGCGTCAGCTAGAATATCAGAGGATGGTATCAATTCTACGACTATGTTGCCCTTGGAGTGGAGTTGCCGTATGAATTTCATTTTTATCTTGAGATGTTTAGTTTTTGAGTTAGAGCCAAAGTGCAGGGTCTTGTACTTCACGCCCTTGTTGTTGATTTTGAAGAGAGTTGAAGAAGGTCTGGCCTTCCAGAATTCTTCAACTAGATGCTTGAGCCAGAGGCTCTCTTGGATACCGTCTGACAAGGCATTAAGCTCTGATTTGGTTGAGGAGAGAGTGATGTTGCATTGCTTCTTACTACCCCATACTACCAGACAGTTCTTCCACAGGCCTAAATATCCTGATTGCAACGATCGGTCCAACCCATCGTTACCCCAGGTGGCGTCGGTGAAGAAGGCAAGGTGATCTGGTTGAGCACTAGAGGAGGGATTGAGTAGTAGGTTGTAGTGGCTGGTCCCCTTCAAACACTTCCAGCAGTGCAATACCTCCTTCCAGTGAGAAAGACCGGGAGCATGGTTAAATCTAGAGAGTAGAGAGACGGCGGCTGATAGGTTGGGACAAGTGGGGCAAGCTAAGTAATTGAGCATCCCGGTGTAGGTTTGATAGTTCATGTTCAACTTTGCAAACTCCTGTTTGTTGTTTTCAGAGGCTTCTTTCAGCTGAATTCCTGGAGTCATTGGGGTACTCACAGGACAACAGTTGGTCAGATGAAGTAGGTCTAGTCCCTTGGTGATGAGTTGTTGTTGAGATAGTTGGCACTTCCCGTCTTTCAAGCTGACCTCCATTCCAAGGAGGGTGTTGGCTTTGTGAGCGGAGGAATTGGGAAAGCAAGCAAGAAAGTCTGTTTGAAACTGGTCTACATCACCTACAACAATTAGACCATCTACATGAAAAAAGATGAAGGAAGAGCAATCCTGACTGTAGAACAGACAAGCATTGGAGTCAGACTGCGGATAGCCAAGGGATTCTAACCATTGAGTGAATGTACAATTCTAGTTGTGAGGAGATTGTTTGAGCCCGTATAGGGATTTATTTAACTTGAGATAGGGAGCCAAGGGATGAGATTCTTTAGGCGTTTTGATATATATGTCCTTGTCCAGGGGGGAAAACAGAAACGCTCTTTTAACGTCAAATTGTCAAATTGGGAGCTTTTTATCTAAGGCCAATATTATCATGACAAGAAGGGAAGAGAACTTTCCAGTAGGCGCGAAGGTCTTGCTGAAGTCAAGGCCAGGGATCTGAAGGAATCCTTGAATACAGAGGTGGGCTTTGGTTTTTGCAGGTGACAAGGCAGTTCCAGGTTTTTCCTTGACAGCCCACATGGTGCGCAGTGCTCTATCAGGTTTTGTCCAGTTATCTTCCCAAACCTCGTGTTCTTCAATGTTTGCTAATTCAGCTAGTTTGGCATTGACAACAGACTTGTTGAACTCGGAGAGGTAGAAATATTTGACCGGCTTGACAGCCATAGTTCTCTCTTGTAGTGAGCAAGTGTTGGGTACAAGCTCTGCCAACACAGCTTCATCATCTTCACTTGAGTTTTTGGATTCAACTTTGGAGGGAAGAACAGCGGATTGAGGAGTGTCAGGAGGGCCCTCTAATTTGGACGAGTCAGGAAGGATGTCAGCAGGGGTAGCTTTGAGTTCCTTAAGCCAATGGAAATTCCCAACATGGAAGTCATTGGATCCAGAAGACTTAGATGGTAGGGTTTTGTAGTCAAGAAATTGGTTGTTTTTTTGATTCTACAATTTTCTTGTCTTGAACTAGTATGTGATAGGAGATTAGTTTGGGATTGAAGCCAATCAGTCGCCCTATGGTACCAGGAGGATTGAGCTTTGAGTGACTATGTTTTGGGAGATTGAGAAACACCATGGGGTTCCCTATTGGTTTAAAGTAGGATAGAGGAAGCGTTGAACCCTTGAATAGAGAATAGGGAGAGGGTTTGGACTTATGTGTAGGAACTTGGTTAAGGGTGAGAGTGGCAGTCTTGGCAATAACAATCCACCAGCCAGTGAGGAGATTGGTGTCCTTGAGGATGGTGCTAATTGAGTCCAGAGTGGTACGGTTGAATTGCTTGGCCAGTCCATTCTTTTGAGGGGTGTAAGGTTCAGAGGTGCGATGAAGAATGAGATTATCCTTGCAGAACTTGTTCATTGTTGCGTTGACAAACTCTGTCCCTCAATCAGAATGAATAATAGAGGGAAAATACTCAAATCGCTTGGCTTTGTATGATATAGACTCAATCAGGAGAGGAGAAATTTCATCCTTAGAGCGCACTGGGATTGAAGAGCAGTATTGAGAGAAGGAGTCAACAAGAATCACTAAGTAGCGGTGCCCTTTATTAGAGGTAGGTAGGGGTCCTATAGTGTCCAGATGTATCTCTTCAAAAGGTTTCAAAGCAGCTGAGGATCTGGACTTAAAGGTGGCACGTGTGGTTTTGGAAAGGGAACAGGCAATGCACTCCTTAGGCTTCTTCACAGGAAGATTGAGCTTATGTCAAAGACAATGATAGCTAATATGTCCTAAGGACTTTTGGACTCGTTCAGATTCAGTCAAATTGCAGGTGGAGTAGATAGGGGACAACTGGATATGAGGGATGTGATTCCTATAGCAGCCGGACAATTTTTTGCCCATCACTGCTAGTGATTACAACTAGATTTTATTGAAAAACAACTTGATAGTTCATGAGAAGTAGCCGTTGTAGCAATAGGAGATTGGAGGATATATCAGGCACATACAGTGCGTCTTCAAGGATAATAGGACCGGATTCAGACAGCAGTTGGACAGTTCCTCTGCCTTCAAACTTCAGTCTAGCTGCACCGCAGCTGGTGTTAATCAGCCCTTTTTGGGACTCATCTAATAATTTGAAGAAGGTCTTGTCAGATATCATATGATCCAAGGACCCGGATTCTAAGACAAACATGGAAGGTCAGGAGAGGCAGTGTTAGAGTGACAGCTGACATGTTCCTCCTGCCTCACGTTGTTGATTTTAGGACGTAAGTGAGGATACATCATCAAGCATTGATGCTGGGGATGGTTGGCCAAGGAATTATGTTTACCGGGCTTGCATTTTCCTGAGGCATTGGTGAAGGGAGAGGTAACATTTTCTAGAGAGGTAGTTGAAATTCTTTGTTTGTTCATATGAATGCAAAGATGATCCAGAACCGCGTCAGGGCTGGTTTCAGATTCCACATTGGAATGGGTGATCTGTTGCTTTATATTTCTCAGAGATTTGGTCAATTTGTTGAGTATCATGTAGGTGAGTATGTCGGGTTGTAGGTCAATTCCAATTTTTTGAAGTCTGTTGACGCTGGTCTTAATCTTGGTAATAAATGTTTGAATGTTGGCCTCATTGAAGAATATCAAAGAAAAATTGCTGTAGACCCTTGCCCAATTTGCCGGTTGAGATGACAGGAAATTTTTGACAATGGACTTCCAGATTAGCTTAGCATCCTCTTCATTGGTAGAGTTGATAATGTTGGTATGAATTCCAGGAGATAGTTTAGAGATCAGTATAGAGGTCAGGATTGTGTTATCGGAGTCCGCAAGTTTTTGATCTGAGCTCATAGCTTCTTTTAGATTTTCTAGTTTGAGTAATGACAGTATTTGTGTCCGCCAGATAGTGAAGTTGTCCTTGGTCAGTAGTGGAATAGCCTCAATGGTTGTCTTGAGAATAGTAGGATTAATGTTCTCCATGATGAAGCGTGACTGGTTGGTCAGAAGTAAGGAGGTTGTTTAGTTCCGTACGTGTTCGTTTGACTGTTAATCGTGATGGAAATAGTCTAAATTGTTTGCAAACCAAACCAGTCTGTTTTCCCAAGGAAGTGCATATGAGTTAATAAAGGTGTAAGAAAGATGAGAGGAAGGTAGAGAATAACATGAAGAACAAACCACATGGAGATAGTTAAGAAGACAGTAGACAATCAAGATGGAGATGAGGACCGTAGTAGAGGGACAGTTGATGAAGGCGGACTGAGTAGTCCCATGGGTTAGTGGTTTATAAAAGAAAAAGAGAAGGGTTAGGAGGGATGAGATAGCGATCTCACTGAATAAAGAGAAGTCTTGATCTGTTCCAAGAGTAGTTGAAGGATAACAAAAAGAAGAAAGGAAGCGCATGAGAAATAGAACCGCAGAAATAGAACCCAGAGATGTGAGAGACAAGACAGAGCTAGACAACCAGTTAAGAGACATGACTAATGTGACATGCTAGTGACATGAGAATGTAACGCAAGTCACGCCTAAGTATCCTCCATAATTCCAACACCCCAGGTTATTCGGTGAGGGAGAGTGTTTTGTCCTCATCAAGGGCTGAATTAAGCATGGAGAGTGAGGAGAGTGGAGAGCTCTTGGAGAGAGCATCAGCTAGCATATCAGAGGATGGTATCAATTCTACCTCTATGTTGCCCTTGGAATGGAGTTGCCGTATGAATTTCATTTTTATGTCCAGATGTTTATTTTTTGAGTTAGAGCCAAAGTGCAGGATCTTGTTGTCAATTTTGAAGAGAGTTGGAGAAGGTCTGGCCTTCTAGAGTTCTTCATCTAGATGCTCAAGCCAGAGGCTCTCTTGGATACCGTCTGACAAGGCATTAAGCTCTGATTTGGTTGAGGAGGAGTGATGTTGAGTTGCTTCTTACTACCCCATACTACCGGAAAGTTCTTCCACAGGCCTAAAAATCCCGATTGCAACAATCAGTCCAACCCATCATTACCCCAGGTGGCGTTGGTGAAGAAGGTAAGGTGATCTGGTTGAGCACTAGAGGAGGGATTGAGTAGTAGGTTGTAGTGTCTGGTCCACTTCAAATACTTCCAGAAGTGCAATACCTCCTTCCAGTACAAAAGACCGGGAGCATGGTTAAATCTAGAGAGTAGAGAGACGGCGGCTGATAAGTCGGGACGAGTGCGGCAAGCTAAGTAATTGAGCATCCCGGTGTAGGTTTGATAGTTCATGTTCAACTTTGCAAACTCCTGTTTGTCGTTTTCAGAGGCTTCTTTCAGCTGAATGCCTGGAGTCATTGGGGTACTCACAGGACAACAGTTGGTCAGATGAAGTAGGTCTAGTCCCTTGGTGATGAGTTGTTCTTGAGATAGTTGGCACTTCCTGTCTTTCAAGCTGAACTCCATTCCAAGGAGGGTGTTGGCTTTGTGAGCGGAGGAATTGGGAAAGCAAGCAAGAAAGTCTGTTTGAAACTTGTCTACATCCCCTACAACAATTAGACCATCTACATGAAAAAAGATGAAGGAAGAGCAATCCTGGCTGTAGAACAGACAAGCATTGGAGTCAGACTGCTGATAGCCAAGGGATTCTAACCATTGAGTGAATGTACAATTCTAGTTGTGAGGAGATTGTTTGAGCCCGTATAGGGATTTATTTAACTTGAGATAGGGAGCCAAGGGATGAGATTCTTTAGGTGTTTTGATATATATGTCCTTGTCCAGGGGGGCAAACAGAAACGCTCTTTTAATTTCAAATTGTTGAATTGGGAGCTTTTTATCTAAGGCCAATATTATCATGACAAGAAGGGAAGAGAACTTTCCAGTAGGCGCGAAGGTCTCGCTGAAGTCAAGGCCAGGGATCTGAAGGAATCCTTGAATACAGGGGCCGGCTTTGGTTTTAGCGGGTGACAAGGCAGTTCCAGGTTTTTCCTTGACAGCCCACATGGTGCGCAGTGCTCTATCAGGTTTTGTCCAGTGATCTTCCCAAACCTTGTGTTCTTCAATGTTTGCTAATTCAGCTAGTTTGGCATTGACAACAGACTTGTTAGACTTGGAGAGGTAGGAATATTTGACAGGCTTGACAGCCATAGTTCTCTCTTGTAGTGAGCAAGTGTTGGGTACAAGCTCTGCCAACACAGCTTCATCATCTTCGCTTGAGTTGTTGGATTCAACTTTGCAGGGAAGAACAGAAGATTGAGGAGTGTCAGGAGGGCCCTCTAATTTGGACGAGTCAGGAAGGATGTCAGCAGGGGTATCTTTGAGTTCCTTAAGCCAATGGAAATTCTCAACATGGAAGTCATCGGATCCAGAAGACTTAGATGGTAGGGGTTTGTAGTCAAGAAATTGGTTGTTTTTTTGATTCTACAATTTTCTTGTCTTGAACTAGTATGTGATAGGAGAGTAGTTCGGGATTGAAGCCAATCAGTCACCCTAGGGTACCAGGAGGATTGAGCTTTGAGTGAATATGTTTTGGGAGATTGAGAAACACCACGGGATTCCCTATTGGTTTAAAGTAGGATAGAGGAAGCGGTGAACCCTTGAATAGAGAATAGGGAGAGGGTTTGGACTTATGTGTAGGAACTTGGTTAAGGGTGAGAGTGGCAGTCTTTGCAATAACATGCCACCAGCCAGTGGGGAGATTGGTGTCCTTGAGGATGGTGCCAATTGAGTCCAGAATGGTACGGTTGAATTGCTCAGCCAGTCCGTTCTGTTGAGGGGTGTAAGGGTCAGAGGTGCAATGAAGAATGAGATTATCCTTGCAGAACTTGTTCATTGTTGCGTTGACAAACTCTGTCCCTCAATCAGAATGGATAATAGAGGGAAAATACTCAAATCACTTGGCTTTGTATGATATAGACTTGATCAGGAGAGGAGAAATTTCATCCTTAGAGCGCACTGGGATTGAAGAGCAGTATTGAGAGAAGGAGTCAAGAAGAACCACTAAGTAGCGGTGCCCTTTATTAGAGGTAGGTAGGGGTCCTATAGTGTCCAGATGTATCTCTTCAAAAGGTTTGAAGCAGCTGAGGATCTGGACTTAAAGGTGGCACGTGTGGTTTTGGAAAGGGAACAGGCAATGCACTCCTTAGGCTTCTTCACAGGAAGATTGAGCTTATGTCAAAGACAATGATAGCTAATATTTCCTAAGGACTTGTGGACTTGTTCAGATTCAGTCAAATTGCAGGTGGAGTAAATAGGGGACAACTGGATATAAGGGATGTGATTCCTATAGCAGCTGGACAATTTTGTGCCCATCACTGCTAGTGATTACAACTAGATTTGATTGAAAAACGACTTGATAGTTCATGAGAAGTAGCCGTTGTAGCAATAGGAGATTGGAGGATATATCAGGCACATACAGTGCGTCTTCAAGGATAATAGGACTGGAGTCAGACAGCAGTTGGACAGTTCCTCTGCCTTCAAACTTCAGTCTAGCTGCACCGCAGCTGGTGTTAATCAGCCCTTTTTGGGACTCGTCTAATAATTTGAAGAAGGTCTTGTCAGATATCATATGATCCAAGGACCCAGATTCTAAGACAAACATGGGAAGGTCAGAAGAGGCAGTGTTAGAGTGACAGCTGACATGTTCCTCCTGCCTCACGTTGTTGATTTTAGGACGTAAGTGAGGATACATCATCAAGCATTGATGCTGGGGATGGTTGGCCAAGGAATTATGTTTACCGGGCTTGCATTTTCCTGAGGCATTGCTGAAGAGAGAGGTAACATTTTCTAGAGAGGTAGTTGAAATTCTTTGTTTGTTCTATGAATGCAAAGATGATCCAGAACCGCGTCAGGGCTGGTTTCAGATTCCACATTGGAGTGGGTGATCTGTTGCTTTATATTTCTCAGAGATTTGGTCAATTTGTTGAGTATCATGTAGGTGAGTATGTTGGGTTGTAGGTCAATTCCAATTTTTTGAAGTCTGTTGAAGCTGGTCTTAATCTTGGTAATAAATGTTTGAATGTTGGCCTCATTGAAGAATATCAAAGAAAAATTGCTGTAGACCCTTGCCCGATTTGCCGGTTGAGATGACAGGAAATGTTTGACAATGGACTTCCAGATTAGCTTAGCATCCTCTTCATTGGTAGAGTTGATAATGTTGGTATGAATTCCAGGAGATAGTTTAGAGATCAATATAGAGGTCAGGATCGTGTTATCCGAGTCCGCAAGTTTTTGATCTGAGCTCATAGCTTCTTTTAGATTTTCTAGTTTGAGTAATGACAGTATTTGTGTCCGCCAGATAGTGAAGTTTTCCTTGGTCAGTAGTGGAATAGCCTCAATGGTTGTCTTGAGAGTAGTAGGATTAATGTTCTCCATGATGAAGCGTGACTGGTTGGTCAGAAGTAAGGAGGTTGTTTAGTTCCGTACGCGTTCGTTTGACTGTTAATCGTGATGGAAATAGGCTAAATTGTTTGCAAACCAAACCAGTCTGTTTTCCCAAGGAAGTGCATATGAGTTAATAAAGGTGTAAGAAAGATGAGAGGAAGGTAGAGAATAACATGAAGAACAAACCACATGGAGATAGTTAAGAAGACAGTAGACAATCAAGATGGAGATGAGGACCGTGGTAGAGGGACAGTTGATGAAGGCGGACTGAGTAGTTCCATGGGTTAGTGGTTTATAAAAGAAAAAGAGAAGGGTTAGGAGGGATGAGATAGCAATCTCACTGAATAAAGAGAAGTCTTGATCTGTTCCAAGAGTAGTTGAAGGATAACAAAAAGAAGAAAGGAAGTGCATGAGAAATAGAACCACAGAAATAGAACCCAGAGATGTGAGAGACAAGACAGAGCTAGACAACCAGTTAAGAGACATGAATAATGTGACATGCTAGTGACATGAGAATGTAACGCAAGTCACGCCTAAGTATCCTCCATAATTCCAACACCCCAGGTTATTTGGTGAGGGAGAGTGTTTTGTCCTCATAGAGGGCTGAATTAAGCATGGAGAGTGAGGAGAGTGGAGAGCTCTTGGAGAGAGCGTCAGCTAGAATATCAGAGGATGGTATCAATTCTACCACTATGTTGCCCTTGGAGTGGAGTTGCCGTATGAATTTCATTTTTATCTTGAGATGTTTAGTTTTTGAGTTAGAGCCAAAGTGCAGGATCTTGTTGTCAATTTTAAAGAGAGTTGGAGAAGGTCTGGCCTTCCAGAGTTCTTCAACTAGATGCTCAAGCCAGAGGCTCTCTTGGATACCGTCTGACAAGGCATTAAGCTCTGATTTGGTTGAGGAGAGAGTGATGTTGAGTTGCTTCTTACTACCCCATACTACTGGACAGTTCTTCCACAGGCCTAAATATCCTGATTGCAACAATTGGTCCAACCCATCGTTACCCCAGGTGGCGTTGGTGAAGAAGGTAAGGTGATCTGGTTGAGCACTAGAGGAGGGATTGAGTAGTAGGTTGTAGTGTCTGGTCCACTTCAAATACTTCCAACAGTGCAATACCTCCTTCCAGTGAGAAAGACCGGGAGCATGGTTAAATCTAGAGAGTAGAGAGACGGCGGCTGATAGGTTGGGACGAGTGCGGCAAGCTAAGTAATTGAGCATCCCGGTGTAGGTTTGATAGTTCATGTTCAACTTTGGAAACTCCTGTTTGTCGTTTTCAGAGGCTTCTTTCAGCTGAATGCCTGGAATCATCGGGGTACTCACAGGACAACAGTTGGTCAGATGAAGTAGGTCTAGTCCCTTGGTGATGAGTTGTTCTTGAGATATTTGGCACTTCCCGTCTTTCAAGCTGAACTCCATTCCAAGGAGGGTGTTGGCTTTGTGAGCGGAGGAATTGGGAAAGCAAGCAAGAAAGTCTGTTTGAAACTTGTCTACATCACCTACGACAATTAGACCATCTACATGAAAAAAGATGAAGGAAGAGCAATCCTTACTGTAGAACAGACAAGCATTGGAGTCAGACTGCTGATAGCCAAGGCATTCTAACCATTGAGTGAATGTAAAATTCTAGTTGTGAGGAGATTGTTTGAGCCCGTATAGGGATTTATTTAACTTGAGATAGGGAGCCAAGGGATGAGATTCTTTAGGCGTTTTGATATATATGTCCTTGTCCAGGGGGGCAAACAGAAACGCTCTTTTAACGTCAAATTGTCAAATTGGAAGCTTTTTATCTAAGGCCAATATTATCATGACAAGAAGGGAAGAGAACTTTCCAGTAGGCGCGAAGGTCTCGCTGAAGTCAAGGCCAGGGATCTGAAGGAATCCTTGAATACAGAGGCGGGCTTTGGTTTTCGCAGGTGACGAGGCAGTTCCAGGTTTTTCCTTGACAGCCCACATGGTGCGCAGTGCTCTATCAGGTTTTGTCCAGTGATCTTCCCAAACCTTGTGTTCTTCAATGTTTGCTAATTCAGCTAGTTTGGCATTGATGACAGACTTGTTAGACTCGGAGAGGTAGGAATATTTGACCGGCTTGACAGACATAGTTCTCTCTTGTAGTGAGCAAGTGTTGGGTACAAGCTCTGCCGACACAGCTTCATCATCTTCACTTGAGTTGTTGGATTCAACTTTGGAGGGAAGAACAGCGGATTGAGGAGTGTCAGGAGGGCCCTCTAATTTGGACGAGTCAGGAAGGATGTCAGCAGGGGTAGCTTTGAGTTCCTTAAGCCAATGGAAATTCTCAACATGGAAGTCATTGGATCCAGAAGACTTAGATGGTAGGGGTTTGTAGTCAAGAAATTGGTTGTTTTTTTGATTCTAAAATTTTCTTGTCTTGAACTAGTATGTGATAGGAGATTAGTTTGGGATTGAAGCCAATCAGTCACCCTATGGTACCAGGAGGATTGAGCTTTGAGTGACTATGTTTTGGGAGATTGAGAAACACCACGGGATTCCCTATTGGTTTAAAGTAGGATAGAGGAAGCGTTGAACCCTTGAATAGAGAATAGGGAGAGGGTTTGGACTTATGTGTAGGAACTTGGTTAAGGGTGAGAGTGGCAGTCTTTGCAATAACATGCCACCAGCCAGTGGGGAGATTGGTGTCCTTGAGGATGGTGCCAATTGAGTCCAGAATGGTACGTTTGAATTGCTCAGCCAGTCCGTTCTGTTGAGGGGTGTAAGGGTCAGAGGTGCGATGAAGAATGAGATTATCCTTGCAGAACTTGTTCATTGTTGCGTTGACAAACTCTGTCCCTCAATCAGAATGGATAATAGAGGGAAAATACTCAAATCACTTGGCTTTGTATGATATAGACTTGATCAGGAGAGGAGAAATTTCATCCTTAGAGCGCTCTGGGATTGAAGAGCAGTATTGAGAGAAGGAGTCAAGAAGAACCACTAAGTAGCGGTGCCCTTTATTAGAGGTAGGTAGGGGTCCTATATTGTCCAGATTTATCTCTTCAAAAGGTTTTGAAGCAGCTGAGGATCTGGACTTAAAGGTGGCACGTGTGATTTTGGAAAGGGAAAAGGCAATGCACTCCTTAGGCTTCTTCACAGGAAGATTGAGCTTATGTCAAAGATGATGATAGCTAATATGTCCTAAGGACTTGTGGACTTGTTCAGATTCAGTCAAATTGCAGGTGGAGTAAATAGGGGACAACTGCATATAAGGGATGTGACTCCTATAGCAGCCGGACAATTTGTGCCCGTCACTGCTAGTGATTACAACTAGATTTGATTGAAAAACGACTTGATAGTTCATGAGAAGTAGCCGTTGTAGCAATAGGAGATTGGAGGATATATCAGGCACATACAGTGCGTCTTCAAGGATAATAGGACCGGAGTCAGACAGCAGTTGGACGGTTCCTCTGCCTTCAAACTTCAGTCTAGCTGGTCCGCAGCTGGTGTTAATCAGCCCTTTTTGGGACTTGTCTAATAATTTGAAGAAGGTCTTGTCAGATATCATATGATCCAAGGACCCGGATTCTAAGACAAACATGGGAAGGTCAGAAGAGGCAGTGTTAGAGTGAAAGCTGACATGTTCCTCCTGCCTCACGTTGTTGATTTTAGGACGTAAGTGAGGATACATCATCAAGCATTGATGCTGGGGATGGTTTGCCAAGGAATTATGTTTACCGGGCTTGCATTTTCCTGAGGCATTGGTGAAGAGAGAGGTAACGTTTTCTAGAGAGGTAGTTGAAATTCTTTGTTTGTTCATATGAATGCAAAGATGATCCAGAACTGCGTCAGGGCTGATTTCAGATTCCACATTGGAGTGGGTGATCTGTTGCTTTATATTTCTCAGAGATTTGGTCAATTTGTTGAGTATCATGTAGGTGAGTATGTCTGGTTGTAGGTCAATTCCAATTTTGTGAAGTCTGTTGACGCTGGTCTTAATCTTGGTAATAAATGTTTGAATGTTGGCCTCATTGAAGAATATCAAAGAAAAATTGCTGTAGACCCTTGCCCAATTTGCCGGTTGAGATGACAGGAAATGTTTGACAATGGACTTCCAGATTAGCTTAGCATCCTCTTCATTGGTAGAGTTGATAATGTTGGTATGAATTCCAGGAGATAGTTTAGAGATCAGTATAGAGGTCAGGATCGTGTTATCCAAGTCTGCAAGTTTTTGATCTGAGCTCATAGCTTCTTTTAGATTTTCTAGTTTGAGTAATGACAGTATTCGTGTCCGCCAGATAGTGAAGTTTTCCTTGGTCAGTAGTGGAATAGCCTTGATGGTTGTCTTGAGAATAGTAGGATTAATGTTCTCCATGATGAAGCGTGACTGTTTTGTCAGAAGTAAGGAGGTTGTTTAGTTCCGTACGCGTTTGTTTGACTGTTAATTGTGATGGAAATAGGCTAAATGGTTTGCAAACCAAACCAGTCTGTTTTCCCAAGGAAGTGCATATGAGTTAATAAAGGTGTAAGAAAGATGAGAGGAAGGTAGAGAATAACATGAAGAACAAACCACATGGAGATAGTTAAGAAGACAGTAGACAATCGAGATGGAGATGAGGAACGTAGTAGAGGGACAGTTGATGAAGGCGGACTGAGTAGTCCCATGGGTTAGTGGTCTATAAAAGAAAAAGAGAAGGGTTAGGAGGGATGAGATAGCAATCTCACCGAATAAATAGAAGTCTTGATCTGTTCCGAGATTAGTTGAAGGATAACAAAAAGAAGAAAGGAAGCGCATGAGAAATAGAACCCCAGAAATAGAACCCAGAGATGTGAGAGACAAGAAAGAGCTAGACAACCAGTTAAGAGACATGACTAATGTGACATGCTAGTGACATGAGAATGTAACGCAAGTCACGCCTAAGTATCCTCCATAATTCCAACACCCCAGGTTATTTGGTGAGGGAGAGTGTTTTGTCCTCATAGAGGGCTGAATTAAGCATGGAGAGTGAGGAGAGTGGAGAGCTCTTGGAGAGAGCATCAGCTAGAATATCAGAGGATGGTATCAATTCTACCTCTATGTTGCCCTTGGAGTGGAGTTGCCGTATGAATTTCATTTTTATGTCCAGATGTTTAGTTTTTGAGTTAGAGCCAAAGTGCAGGATCTTGTTGTCAATTTTGAAGAGAGTTGGAGAAGGTCTGGCCTTCCAGAGTTCTTCAACTAGATGCTCAAGCCAGAGGCTCTCTTTGATACCGTCTGACAAGGCATTAAGCTCTGATTTGGTTGAGGAGAGAGTGATGTTGAGTTGCTTCTTACTACCCCATACTACCAGAAAGTTCTTCCACAGGCCTAAATATCCCAATTGCAACAATCGGTCCAACCCATCATTACCCCAGGTGGCGTTGGTGAAGAAGTTAATGTGATCTGGTTGAGCACTAGAGGAGGGATTGAGTAGTAGGTTGTAGTGTCTGGTCCACTTCAAATACTTCCAACAGTGCAATACCTCCTTCCAGTGAGAAAGACCGGGAGCATGGTTAAATCTAGAGAGTAGAGAGACGGCGGCTGATAGGTTGGGACGAGTGCGGCAAGCTAAGTAATTGAGCATCCCGGTGTAGGTTTGATAGTTCATGTTCAACTTTGGAAACTCCTGTTTGTCGTTTTCAGAGGCTTCTTTCAGCTGAATGCCTGGAATCATCGGGGTACTCACAGGACAACAGTTGGTCAGATGAAGTAGGTCTAGTCCCTTGGTGATGAGTTGTTCTTGAGATAGTTGGCACTTCCCGTCTTTCAAGCTGAACTCCATTCCAAGGAGGGTGTTGGCTTTGTGAGCGGAGGAATTGGGAAAGCAAGCAAGAAAGTCTGTTTGAAACTTGTCTACATCACCTACGACAATTAGACCATCTACATGAAAAAAGATGAAGGAAGAGCAATCCTTACTGTAGAACAGACAAGCATTGGAGTCAGACTGCTGATAGCCAAGGCATTCTAACCATTGAGTGAATGTAAAATTCTAGTTGTGAGGAGATTGTTTGAGCCCGTATAGGGATTTATTTAACTTGAGATAGGGAGCCAAGGGATGAGATTCTTTAGGCGTTTTGATATATATGTCCTTGTCCAGGGGGGCAAACAGAAACGCTCTTTTAACGTCAAATTGTCAAATTGGAAGCTTTTTATCTAAGGCCAATATTATCATGACAAGAAGGGAAGAGAACTTTCCAGTAGGCGCGAAGGTCTCGCTGAAGTCAAGGCCAGGGATCTGAAGGAATCCTTGAATACAGAGGCGGGCTTTGGTTTTTGCAGGTGACAAGGCAGTTCCAGGTTTTTCCTTGACAGCCCACATGGTGCGCAGTGCTCTATCAGGTTTTGTCCAGTGATCTTCCCAAACCTCCTGTTCTTCAATGTTTGCTAATTCAGCTAGTTTGGCATTGACAACAGACTTGTTAGACTCGGAGAGGTAGAAATATTTGACCGGCTTGACAGCCATAGTTCTCTCTTGTAGTGAGCAAGTGTTGGGTACAAGCTCTGCCGACACAGCTTCATCATCTTCACTTGAGTTTTTGGATTCAACTTTGGAGGGAAGAACAGCGGATTGAGGAGTGTCAGGAGGGCCCTCTAATTTGGACGAGTCAGGAAGGATGTCAGCAGGGGTAGCTTTGAGTTCCTTAAGCCGATGGAAATTCTCAACATGGAAGTCATCGGATCCAGAAGACTGAGATGGTAGGGGTTTGTAGTCAAGAAATTGGTTGTTTTTTTGATTCTACAATTTTCTTGTCTTGAACTAGTATGTGATAGGAGAGTAGTTTGGGATTGAAGCCAATCAGTCACCCTATGGTACCAGGAGGATTGAGCTTTGAGTGACTATGTTTTGGGAGATTGAGAAACACCACGGGATTCCCTATTGGTTTAAAGTAGGATAGAGGAAGCGTTGAACCCTTGAATAGAGAATAGGGAGAGGGTTTGGACTTATGTGTAGGAACTTGGTTAAGGGTGAGAGTGGCAGTCTTTGCAATAACATGCCACCAGCCAGTGGGGAGATTGGTGTCCTTGAGGATGGTGCCAATTGAGTCCAGAATGGTACGGTTGAATTGCTCAGCCAGTCCGTTCTGTTGAGGGGTGTAAGGGTCAGAGGTGCGATGAAGAATGAGATTATCCTTGCAGAACTTGTTCATTGTTGCGTTGACAAACTCTGTCCCTAAATCAGAATGAATAATAGAGGGAAAATACTCAAGTTGCTTGGCTTTGTATGATATACACTCAATCAGGAGAGGAGAAATTTCATCCTTAGAGCGCACTGGGATTGAAGAGCAGTATTGAGAGAAGGAGTCAACAAGAATCACTAAGTAGCGGTGCCCTTTATTAGAGGTAGGTAGGGGTCCTATAGTGTCCAGATGTATCTCTTCAAAAGGTTTCAAAGCAGCTGAGGATCTGGACTTAAAGGTTGCATGTGTGGTTTTGGAAAGGGAAAAGGCAATGCACTCCTTAGGCTTCTTCACAGGAAGATTGAGCTTATGTCAAAGACAATGATAGCTAAGATTTCCTAAGGACTTGTGGACTTGTTCAGATTCAGTCAAATTGCAGGTGGAGTAGATAGGGGACAACTGGATATAAGGGATGTGATTCCTATAGCAGCCGGAAAATTTTTTGCCCATTACTGCTAGTGATTACAACTAGATTTGATTGAAAAACGACTTGATAGTTCATGAGAAGTAGCCGTTGTAGCAATAGGAGATTGGAGGATATATCAGGCACATACAGTGCGTCTTCAAGGATAATAGGACTGGAGTCAGACAGCAGTTGGATGGTTCCTCTGCCTTCAAACTTCAGTCTAGCTGGTCCGCAGCTGGTGTTAATCAGCCCTTTTTGGGACTCGTCTAATAATTTAAAGAAGGTCTTGTCAGATATCATATGATCCAAGGACCCGGAGTCTAAGACAAACATGGGAAGGTCAGAAGAGGCAGTGTTAGAGTGAAAACTGACAAGTTCCTCCTGCCTCACGTTGTTGATTTTAGGACGTAAGTGAGGATACATCATCCAGCATTGATTCTGGGGATGGTTGGCCAAGTAATTATGTTTACCGGGCTTGCATTTTCCTGAGGCATTGGTGAAGAGAGAGGTAACGTTTTCTAGAGAGGTAGTTGACATTCTTTGTTTGTTCATATGAATGCAAAGATGATCCAGAACCACGTCAGGGCTGATTTCAGATTCCACATTGGAGTGGGTGATCTGTTGCTTTATATTTCTCAGAGATTTGGGCAATTTGTTGAGTATCATGTAGGTGAGTATGTTGGGTTGTAGGTCAATTCCAATTTTGTGAAGTCTGTTGACACCGGTGTGGTGTCAATATATAGCCTCGGATCGGGAACTGTGTCGCGGCCTGCGCGCTCAGCATCTGGTAGGTTGGGCTCAGCAGTTGGGGTGCGCTTGTTCTCAGCAGTGGCCGCTGCGGGCTCAGCAGAAGGCGCAGCAGGGCGAAGCACGCAGCTGCGGGCCGGGCCTGACTAAGGGAGGCGGGCCGCAACCCGCTTGGGTGTCCAACCCAGTGATGGAGCCGGGCCAATCAGGTTCTTGGGCGGTTAGTTAGGGAAGGAAAGGGCGGAGCAATCGCGGGGCTATACCCGTGGACGGCCGCGCGAAAGCGCGGGCCGGCTACGGGACTAGGAAATTCACAACGGCGCGTCGGGCGGATACGGGCAATCGCGGTGAACTTTGAGAAGCGCACGGCGGAGGGCCGCGCCGCGGGGGACAAACCGGATGCGTGTAATGGCAGGCGAGAAAGCGGAATAGGATACGGAAAGGGTACAGGTTAAGATATGGGATAGGGTTTTGGGCCTAGGGTTTCCTTCTTCATTGTTGTTGGGTTGTTCATGTGCTTGTACTTAGGTTAGGGTTGAGGGGGAGGGCTCAAATACCTTTCCCCTCAACTCTGGGTTGTAGGGGGGGATCTTACCATCGTATCATCAGGAGGCGGGGAGCGGAAAAGGGAGCGGACTTAGGAAAACAGAATCCCTCCCCTCTTCTCTCCTTTTCTCCTCTTCAGGCTCTCAAAAACTTCTCTTTACGCTCGGTATCTAATCCTTACAGACGCTTCGACCCAAGAACTCCTGAACCTGCAGCAACTTTGTGAGGGATAACCTCTAAAGTTTCCACATCTGGGGGTCTGGCCGGGAATCTCTTTTGTCAATGTCTCTCAAAGGTACTCAGATGCTATTTGCCTCTCCTCTTTCCTCCTCCTCCTCTCGCCAGCTCCTCATCAACCCAAGGGACTATCCGCACATCCGCTTCAACGTCGCGGGTGTGGAGCGGTTTATTTCACGTTACGACCTGATCGCAGACTCCGAAGGCACATTGGATTCCGAGAAGGCACGCTATATTTTCTTGTTCATTGAAGGTGCAGAAGAAAGTCGGGACGTGGAGGAGATGAGCGGCTATCTGAACCGGAATTGGACAACGTTGAAGGGGAACATGCTGGCTAGATGGGGGGGGCGTGACTCTCATTTCCGGGGAAGCGACTTCAGGCCACCCGTGGAACCGGGCTATGGAGCGGACACGCGCAATGGGGACCGGTGGCGAATGGAACCGGGCTACGCGGAGCTGTATTACAGGGCAGCGCGCGTCCCGGCCTCACCGCTGGTAGCCACCCCTTGGGCTGACAAACTCGCAGAGGTGGCGGAGGGCCTTGAGGCCTATCTGAAGAGTATCCAGCGTCCTAGCTTGTCCGCGCCCCGGGCACGCGCGCGTGGAAGCAACAGTGATGGTGGGTGGACAAGACACAAGAGTCGGAGGGCAAACCCAATCGATCCGAGGCCGGCAGAGGCGGGATGCATGTTGGGGAAGCGGGTATTGGCGGGACCCGTTCAGTCTAACGGCGGGAAGCAAACAAGGACGAAGCGAGAAGAGGATACTCCGCGCGGTTCGGGATTTGGCGAACGGCGGATAAATCTGATGGGAGGTGGGGGACAAGCGGTGGTGGGAGCAGGTCATGTGTCGGGCGATCGTAACCGAGGCGAGACCCTTTTGACGGCGGACAAGACGGACGCTGAATGCGAAAGGGAAGCGCGCCGGGACCAAGAATCGGACGGATCAGGCACTGACGGCATGGTTTGGAGGAATGCAGGGAGATCAGGCAACGGACGCAACCCTCATGGCATTGGCTGAAGCCACCAGCTGGGGACAGCAGCTAAGTTTGGGGGGGGGGGAACTAGAGGATAGGGTGCGGGCGCGGCGATGGGATATAAAAAAAAAAAAAAAAAAAAAAAAAAAAAAAAAAAAAAAAAAAAAAAAAAAAAAAAAAAAAAAAAAAAAAAAAAAAAAATCTTTCACCTTTTCTATCATTTCTCACTCATCACTTTTTTTCTTATTTTCTCATTTTTTTTATCATTTCTCGGGTGCGGAAGCGGTTCTCAACCTTGCGTCTTAGTTCTCACTCAGGCGCGGACCCGGCTCTCATTCTCGCCCTCACGATGCATGCGGCGCGGATTTTTCTTGGTAAAACAAGTTCGCGTTTGAGGCGTGTATTTCTCTCAATGAATAGGGAAACGCGGTACAACAAAAAGCGGATAAAAGAAGGAAGGGAAAAAGAAAAGGGGAAGAGGGGACGAGGCCGAGGCGCTTAAGCCATCTTCATCATTTCCTCCATTTCCGCCCTCAATGACGCCAGTAGAGCCCGGAATGACGCCAAGAGTTCGCGCCGGGATTCCGAGGATTGGGCTCCGGGAGTCGCAAGGTATTGGCGGAGCATTGTAGTCGACCTTTCCGCGAAAACTTCAAAGCCGGCCGCCGGGAGCGCCATCACAACCGGAATCTCTGGGATCTCGGGAGAGTCGGGGGAGGAGGGGCTGGTGCGGATGGGCGCTCAGGGGATCCAACGGGAGGGTCCGGTCCGATAGGAGGCAATGACAAGATGACCACCGGCGACGCGGGCGGAGGAGTAGGGCCTTGTGGAGTTGAAGGAGTCGGAGCAGCGGGCGGAGGAGGAGGAGCCGGAGCAGGGGGCGGAGGAGGAGCTGGGGCCGGAGCAGCGCGTCGCCTAAGGATTTTGTCGATTCACGGGTCCCTCGCGCCTTGCGTAACCCGGACGCAATCCGCCCAAAATCGCAAAGCCCTCCGATAAGCCGCAAAGTCCGGATAGTCTTCCTTACGCGGTGGTCCCGCGCGGCGAAGCGGAGAAGAGGAGTCGCGGTCCAAGTTTGGACAAGGACGGCGGGGAGGTGATCCGGGTGGAGTCCACGAGTCCTCCAAGATAGCGTCGTCATCCGAAACCACAAACGGGTCCAGACGAGCCCTCTTGCGCGGCCAAGGACGAGAGCCGGATTGGTTGGGGGCACGGGGCATACCCTTGCTAAGCGAGCAGCGGCGGTGTCTGCGGCGGCACGCGGAGCAGGCGCGGCGGCCGGACACAATAGAGCATGCAAGCCCGTTTTGGGCGCAGAAGTCGCAGCGGACCATGATGACGATGGAGTGGAGGGATAGGGATGCGGAGAGGAGTTTAGAGTTGGTAGAGGGGGTAGGGCGCGAAGGACGGCCGAGGTGATAATGGGGAGGACCTCTGGGGACAGAACTCAAGTTGGGGGGGGATGTGGTGTCAATATATAGCCTTGGATCGGGAACTGCGTCGCAGCCTGCGCGCTCAGCATCTGGTAGGTCGGGCTCAGCAGTTGGGGTGCGCTTGTTCTCAGCAGTGGCTGCTGCGGGCTCAGCAGAAGGCGCAGCAGGGCGAAGCACGCAGCTGCGGGCCGGGCCTGACTAAGGGAGGCAGGCCGCGACCCGCTTGGGTGTCCAACCCAGTGATGGAGCCGGGCCAATCAGGTTCTCGGGCGGTTAGTTAGGGAAGGAAAGGGCAGAGCAATCGCGGGGCTATACCCGTGGACGGCCGCGCGCAAGCGCGGGACGGCTACGGGACTAGGAAATTCACGACGGCGCCTCAGGCGGATACGGGCAATCGCGGTGAACTTTGAGAAGCGCACGGTGGAGGGCCGCGCCGCGGGGGACGAACCGGATGCGTGTAATGGCAGGCGAGCAAGCGGAATAGGATATGGACAGGGTACAGGTTAGGATATGGGATAGGGTTTTGGGCCTAGGGTTTCCTTCTTCATTGTTGTTGGGTTGTTCATGTGCTTGTACTTAGGTTAGGGTTGAGGGGGAGGGCTCAAATACCTTTCCCCTCAACTCTGGGTTGTAGGGGGGGATCTTACCATTGTATCATCAGGAGGCGGGGAGCGGAAAAGGGAGCGGACTTAGGAAAACAGAATCCCTCCCCTCTTCTCTCCTTTTCTCCTCTTCAGGCTCTCAAAAACTTCTCTTTACGCTCGGTATCTAATCCTTACAGACGCTTTGACCCAAGAACTCCTGAACCTGCGGCAACTTTGTGAGGGATAACCTCTAAAGTTTCCACACCGGTCTTAATCTTGGTAATAAATCTTTGAATGTTGGCCTCATTGAAGACTATCAAAGAAAAATTGCTCTAGACCCTTGCCCAATTTGCCGGTTGAGATGACAGGAAATGTTTGACAATGGACTTCCAGATTAGCTTAGCATCCTCTTCATTGGTAGAGTTGATAATGTTGGTATGAATTCCAGGAGATAGTTTAGTGATCAGTATAGAGGTCAGGATCATGTTATCCAAGTCTGCAAGTTTTTGATCTGAGCTCATAGCTTCTTTTAGATTTTCTAGTTTGAGTCATGACAGTATTCGTGTCCGCCAGATAGTGAAGTTGTCCTTGGTCAGTAGTCGAATAGCCTCGATGGTTGTCTTGAGAATAGTAGGATTAATGTTCTCCATGATGAAGCGTGACTGGTTGGTCAGAAGTAAGGAGGTTGTTTAGTTCCGTACGCGTTTGTTTGACTGTTAATCGTGATGGAAATAGGCTAAATGGTTTGCAAACCAAACCAGTCTGTTTTCCCAAGAAAGTGCATATGAGTTAATAAAGGTGTAAGAAAGATGAGAGGAAGGTAGAGAATAACATGAAGAACAAACCACGTGGAGATAGTTAAGAAGACAGTAGACGATCGAGATGGAGATGAGGACCGTAGTAGAGGGAGAGTTGATGAAGGCGGACTGAGTAGTCCCATGGTTTAGTGGTCTATAAAAGAAAAAGAGAAGGGTTAGGAGGGATGAGATAGCGATCTGACCGAATAAATAGAAGTCTTGATCTGTTCCAAGAGTAGTTGAAGGATAACAAAAAGAAGAAAGGAAGCGCATGAGAAATAGAACCCCAGAAATAGAACCCAGAGACGTGAGAGACAAGACAGAGACAGACAACCAGTTAAGAGACATGACTAATGTGACATGCTAGTGACATGAGAATGTAACCCGAGTCACGCCTAAGTATCCTCCATAATTCCAACACCTCGCTTCCCGAGCCCTCTCCGTCCTACCTTCCTCCGCCTTCTCCAGCTCTCACCATCATCTCATGTCGGACCTACCACCAGGCCGGCTTCTCAAAGGCTCAAGGTCTCGCATCGACTCATCGTCCTGAGTCTGGCGCCTTGTTCTTCGCCGTCAACCATGTTCACCTTCATGCCTTTGCCCCTCCCAAGCATGTATCGTTTCACTTCTTCTTCTTCTTCTTCTTCTTCTTTTTTTTTTTTGCTCTTAATCACTGCTCGAGCCCCTCTTGTACATACTTAGTCTACTTCAAGTCACAGGCACCGGTAATCCTTACAGAAACCAAATCCACGCATCATTAAAACTCTGGAGTGCTGCTGCTCCCCCTGATTACACACATCCAAGGCCGTTCAACACTTTCCGCCAAGTCCTAGCCCCCCCTCTCATAGTTTGCTTCAACCTTCCTGCCCACCCAACATTTCGGGCCTAATATTGTTCAACAAAAACGAGAACTGACGACTACCTCTGTCTAGATTAAAAAATAAAAAAAATTTCCAGGGTTGAAGGAACGAGACCAAAAGGCGAAAAAAAAGGGGGGGGTTAAACGATTTACGTTCAAAGAGTCCAAATGAGAAGTCCACGCCTCCTCGGCCCATTCCCCCTCCCCTGTCGCGAAGAAGAGGGGGAAAAAAATAGAATATAATAGAATAGACATGCACTGGACGTCGTGAAAGGCGCCCTGGGTTGATCGACTTGGGACAAAAGAGAGGGGAGGATGACCGCCAAGACACGAGTTGGCAACTTATGAATAGTTATCCGGGTCGAAAGATAGAGGGAAAAGAAGCAAAAGAAAGGCAGGAGGCTATGAGGCAAGGGAGAGCCAAAGCTCGACCGGGAGCTGGTGAGCATGATCTAGGCAGAGCTGGGGGCGTCGATCGTACTACCAATTGGTCCATTCATCCAAGACTCGTTTGAGTAAGATGCCAGCCATCGAGGACGTCGATGATGAATGTGAGGGATTCGGAGGATGATGACGACTCTCGCAGCCGGCCAGTTCTGGATCTTGCTCGTGATCATGATCGAATAGTTTCAAGTCGGAATCAGAAACAGATCTTCTAGTACTACTACCCAACTCGATGTGATCATCACCATAATCACCACGGGATGAGCGCGATCGGAACCGACGGGGTTGGATTTTAGATCCGTCGATATTGCGCGGATTCATCTGCCGCCTTCGACCTCTAAACGTTCTCCGCATCTCTCCATCATCTTCCACTTCGGTCTGATCATCATCCTCGCCCTCATAACTCTCTCCTTGGCTTTCGTGCATGATTTCCCATGAGGCTGGCGTCAAGGGTGAAGAGGAAGGAAGCGTGGGCTGCGCGAAAGCAGAGATATCCAAGGGGGAGTTGATCGTATCATCATCGAGTTGACTCGAACTTCGTCGATGATCCCCATCTCCGATCGAAAACTTGGCCAGCCTCCGGTTCTTGATTTGAAGCTGACTCTTACTAAGGGGTCTGCCAGGATCCCAAAGGAACGGAGAAAGAATGGCAGATCAGCTGCCACTCTTATCAAGACAGAGATGAGGAGCTGAAAAAACAATTCTCAACTCAAACGAGATTCTATTGGCTAGACGGGATTGGGGGGTATATGGTGGGTTGAGATCGCTTGCGTTCAACATCTTTATAGTATCGGCGTCAAGATCCAAGAGCTTGATGGCGACATTAGCCAAAAACTTGATACTTGCCTGTCGGGATAGATTGATGAGTGAAGAGTTGTGATGATGGGATACGATATGATTGATATTGAGCCCTAGATGAGGATGAGGATGACTAGTACTACGATCCGAAGGGATGAGAGGAGGGCGTTTGGAGGAGGATGAACGACGACTGGAGGCTGGCCTGATTCGAGCTCGACAACGAGATGGACGATGGTGAGTAGTGGGCTGACGAGAATCAGACTTTCGCCTCGAGGCAAGTCCTCGGATGGCAGAAGAATGGTGGGAAGACTGGGATGAAGGATGAGAGGGCTGATGATGAGAGGCGACCATGGATCCGTGTGGAGTACAGATCCCGGCGGAGATCGCCATGGGGGTCAACATCAGCTCATGATCGTCGGCTAAACTCATTCGTTCTTGAAAACTCGATCGACGATTGATGGAAAGGGATAGGTTGAGATCGGAATCGGTGGAGGATCTGTTCAATTTTTTGTGGAGGGATGAGAGAGAACCAATGAGTCTCGAACGATGTGAGATTGATTTTAAATCTAGGGTGGGAACGAATGGGAATGGATATCAAGATGAGGGAGGGAGGGATCAGATACCTTCTGGAGCCGGAGAGGGTGATTGAGAGGGAGGAGGGAATCGAGAGTAAGTCATCATCCTGGCCAGAGTGGGTATTGGATAGGGAGACGATCGAGGAACCGAGGGGTGAGGGTGAATAGGATAGGTGGTTGAGATGAGAGTAATCGAGATGGAGGTGATCCTGATGAGATGATGATGAGGAGGAGGGGGAGGAGGAAGAGGAGGAGGAAGGGGGTAATGAGGAGATCGAGGGATCGTTAGAGTTAAGGAATCGACCACGACCATCGTGGGTGGGCATGGAAGGTGAGCAGATGAGATGATGATGGTGGGAGTTCGAGTCGAGAGAGGAGGAGGAGGAGGAGGGGATGAATTCGAATGGATGATCTAAGGAATCGACCGAGTCTGAGGATGGATGATGAGGTTGATGGTGAGTTGAATGAGGGTCGAGGATGGGCTGGGGGAGGGAAGAGGGGGGAGAGAAGATGAACCATCGTTGGAGTGGATCGGATGGTTGATCGATCGATGGATGGGCGGAAGAAGGTGGTGAATCTGATTCGTAGGATGAGACTGAGGATGAGCTGAGGGTCGAATTCGATCGATGATGATGATGATCCTGGATGGGTTCGACTGATGGTTCTTGACTGCTCGACCTCGATCCTGCTCTTCTGTCCAGTCGTGAGTGTTGTTGTTGTTGCTGTTGATGATGATGATGATGATGAGGGTTAGATCTAATCTGAGTTTGTAAGTTATCCATCTAAGTATCTATGCCTATCTATCCTCTCCTCGTCGGGAGATCCGAGTGGAGAGGGGGATTGCTCGAGGAATGATACTGATTGATAGGGGTGTTAGTTTAAAACTCGAGGTGAAGAGTGAGTGTGGAGGAGGTGATGGGGGTTGAGGAAGTGTAAGATGGTTTGAATGATTTAAGTAAGTAGGGACTATCAAGCTGCTGCTACTCTGAATCTAAGCCAAACAACATTCCAACAAGAGTCCCAAGTCGAGAACGAATCGAGTCGAGTTTCGGGATTCGATGATACTCAGATCATTGATCATCCATGGTCTACAACACTCAGGCTTCCCCGGGGGGAGTCTGATCTGAGCTTGGAGAGCTCGAGGGCTGGCTGGAGTAGGGTGGGTATCAGCGAGGCAAGAAGAGGAAGACGAGGAAGGAAGCAAGGGGAGGGGAGGGGGGAAGGGGTAGGAGACTAGTCTGACCCCAGCCACCCTCATGACCAATTCTCATGAATTTAACTCATCCACTTTCATGATCAACAAGCACTTACATACACACCCTGACATCATCGGCGCCCACCCTGCCCAGATTTCAGCTAGGGGTGAGTGAGTCAAGTCCGATGACCAGTTCACAACCTATGACCCCAACTCATGACGAGCCAAGATAGGTCTTTACTGGCTACGGTGAGCTAACCATGATCAGTCTCTGTACTGATCATGACCACCAGTGTCTCATGACCATGCTCTCATCATCATCGTTCATCGATACGCAGGTAAGTATCGCGGATTGATTGATCTATTTACATACTAGAGTATTGCCCCCAAATTAGGGGGTCTGATGGGAATTTAATAATTTGGATCGAATGTGGCTTGATGGGAAAAATGTAAAACATAAAAAAAAAAAAAAAAAAAAAAAAACATCTTTAAAGTTTCCATTAAATCATGTTGAACCTATCGTCACTCTATTGATTTAAGCAGTAAGTCAAACAAATTATACATTTCAAACACATCAGTTTCTGGGATTCAATTTACAGGGGAAGGGTTGGGCCTCAATATGATTTGGGCACTGACTGATTGGAAGATAATTTTTGATTTTCGAATTAAATCATGATCAAGTTAAAAAATTCATGCCACTTTTATTTGTCAACAAAATCAACATTACACTAAAGAAGGACATGGCAATTTCTTGATGTAGGAGTAACTCAAACACAATTTAAATTTCCAACCAATCAGTTTCTGAGTTGTATATAAGCTTTTAAAACCTCATCCTAAACAATGTTATCAGTTTCAAATTAAAATTTGGTGGTCAGCTCTGTGGCTGACTGATCATTTTGAACTAGATTTCTTTAGGACATAAAATCAGCAGAGACTGAGGAAACACAGATAATCATGAGAGACATGAGAAACAAGGCAACTGTAAAGAGTGAGCAAGGAAGATAGGAAATCAGAAAAAGAGGATCCTATGCCAGAAGCCAACAGATGGAGTGGAGATAGGTGGTGTATGTTGAGTTTGAGCTTTCCAAGGACTTGAGTATAGACTGATTAGAGAGACTTGGAGGTTAGATTTCAGATGAGACCAGGAATCCAGGATAGAGGAGTCTTACCAGGCAGGAATAGAAGTCAGACACGAATTAGTTGAGGTGTTGGTTGGAGTTTTAACAAGTAGCAAGAAGGTTGAGAAACAAGATAGGATGAAAGTAAATTGAGAAGTAGAAGGAGATCCCCCGGTCCCATAGAGTTTCTATTTCCACAGCTGAGGCACAGTGGGTGCAAGAGGAGAGGTCATGGTTGTGAAATCTCAACACCCCTTGTGACTGGGAAGCCGGGTAATCAAGGAGGATTTGGGTGGAGGGATCCAAGAAGACCCTGTTTTGAAGAAGCTTGAGGCAGCTGACAGATGAGGATTTAGTCAGAGGATTGGCTATCATTTCTTCAGTCAAGACTAGAAGGAGATCAAACTTGGAGAGGCTGAAGTCTTCTTGTAAGCCCTTTGTCTTGATATCAATGTGACAGGATTTGGAATCCAATCCAAATCTTTTTATTTTATCTTCCAACCCTTTATTATCTATCTAGATCACTGGTTTGATGTTGGAGTCAGGATATATCTCTCCAAGGAGGTGAGTAATCCACTTTAGCTCCAGATAGCAGTCAAGGAGAGCATTGAGTTCAGATTTTGTAGAAGAATAAGTGATATTTCTCTATCTTGATGAGTTCCAAACCACTGGACTGTCATAGTGAAGAATTACATAGCCAGTTTGGGACTTGCAGAAGTTAGGATTGTCTACCCATGTAGGATCACTGTAGCCTGAAATTGCTCCTTGAGAGGAATTGTACTTGATTGTTAATTTGAATTCTTTTGTAGTCTTGAGATATTTCCATACTTTTTTTACTTCTCTCCAGTGTGTCATGCCAGGCTTGGCATCAAACCTTGCAAGGCTAGAGACAGCAAAAGAAATATCCAGACGGGTATACTGAGACAGGTGATTGAGAAGTCCCATGGCAGAGTGGTAGTTTATGTTCAGTTGGCAGAATTCAGCATGGTCTTCATCTGTTGCAGGTTCAAGATGCAGATTTTGAGTTAGCAGTGAGTAAGTATCTTTTCATTGAGCAAGTCCAAGTTCTTTGAGTCCTCAGTCTTTGTGGTTAGGCTGGCTTAGGAGAATTTTGTCTCCATCAAATTTCATTAGCATACCAAGGATTGTATTGGGGGGGGGGTGACAAGAAGAATTGAGGAATCGTTCCAGGAAGCTGACAGAAAAGGCGTTAGATCTTCCAACATGGATAAGGTCATCAACATGGAAGTACAGGGATTCTCCAGATTCTGAGTTGAGATAGAGGCAGGGATTGCTAGTTGACTCCTTGAATCCTTGTGATTTGATCCAGGAAGTAAGTGTTTTATACCATTTCTTTGGTGACTGGAGGAGACCATATAGCAATTTTTTTAATTTTAAGTATGGAGATTTTCTATTTGAACCTTTGAGAGTTTTGATTATTATGGTTTCATTCAATGGAGCAAGGAGAAATGCCCCTTTTACATTGAACTGGGTGAAAGTCATGTTATCTTTCAGGCCATAGATTAATGCAAGTTGTAGAGAGCCGGGTTTGCCAGTTGGCGCTGTGGTGGTCTTCTATAGACGCAAGTCTGAATTGGCTGCAAGCTGCGCTCTCAGCAGTAGCGGTGGGCTCAGCAGGGATAGCCTGCTCAGCCATGGGTGCGGCTTTGCCGCAGCAAGTTGTGCTGTGGGCTCAGCAGCAGTCGTATCAGGCTCAGCATCTGGAGATGCGGGATGGATTGGATTGGATTGGACGGATTGCCCATCACAAGATGTGGATTGGATTGCGCGGATATATCCTGGATATCTGGAATGGCGTGTTGGGCAGATGCAGACATGCGCAGGGGGCTCCAAGTTGGGCGCGGCACAAGGGCCGCGTCATGAGATGGATGAACTGGGTGGACATAATGGCAGGCGGGCAATACAGATGGATATGGGATGGGAAGGATAGGGTTGGGGCTAGGGTTCTGTTTTTAGGGGTTGTATTTCATTATTCTTGCTTAAGTTTTTCTGGTTTTACTTAGGTTAGGGTTGAGGGGGAGGTTACTTAAGCCGCACCCTCAACCCGGTTGAGGCATCAGATCAGACATCAGATCAGACATTGGATCACAGAGGATCACATTGGGTTGTCATAGGTTTTGGAAGGATCTTTACTCTCAATTCTCTATCTCTCAGTTGAAGGGTGAACAGTTGCACTCAGGGTTTACAGATGCAAGGGATCAATAAATCCTGAACTTGGAACCATTAGAGGAGAAGTCCTCCTCTGAATTCCACATCTGGGGGTCTGGCCGGGAAGTAATCTTTTGTTCCTTGTCTCTTGAAACTAACAAGAGCAATTTCCCAGTACCACCCATTGACCATTGCAGGGTCATCTAACGTTACCCCCACTCCTCTTCCTCTGGCTTCTTGGAAGCAACCCTCATCAGGGGTAGGATACGGTTTCCCTTGTTCCAACAATGGCACTGACCACAAGCCAGTTCACATCAGGCCGCGGGACTATCCTCATATCCAGTTCAACACTTAGGATGTTGAGAAATTCCTTGCGCAATAAAAAGGAATTGCCAATGCAGAAGGTGCAATGGGTTTGGATAAGGCTTGGCTTGTTGTACTCTTCATCACGGACAAAGAGAAGCTTTGGAACGTGGAGGAGATGGAAGGGTATGAGGACCTCAATTGGCCAAAACTGAAGGCAGAAATCTTGGCGCGGTGGGGAAGGCGCAAACCTTGGTTTTGGGAAAGCAACTTCAAGCAAGCCACAGCGGAAGCAAGCACAAATGGCCGAGTCCGGATGCAAGCTCAATTGGGGGATTATGTAGAAATGTTTGATTGGATCTATTTCTACCTGGCAAAGAACAAGGTGATATTGGGGCAGATGGGCGCAATGAAGAGGGCGTTTTTGGGAGGACTCAGTCCCCAACTCCCCGGGTGGATGCAGCAGCACTTTTAAGACAACAATCTGGTAAAGAGGTTGTTGGGCGGGAGTATCACGCTTCTTCCAGACATCCTTGTCATTTTTTGCGCGGTGGAAAGGAAGTTGGAATTGGAGGAACTGATGGAGGACACGGCAAGGTTTTTCCCAACAGGGCCAAAGAAGTCTGCTTACCACACTCCGGCGGCACCAAAGCAAGCTCTGGCCGCAGGCCCCTCAAACACAGAATGCGCTTGGGAAACACCACTGACAACAAGCCCGTAGGTTAGCAAGATGACAGAATCAATGAAGGATTTACCGATCTTCCTGAGTCAAATGTTGTCAGGTCCACATGATTGGCCTCCTCACCTTGGGGGAACGCTTCCGCCATTGAATCCGCCTGCGTTGTGTTTATGTAATTACTGCAGGGACAAGGGACATTGGCGGTTGGGGTTCAATAACATGGCTGTTGTCCCTAGGATACCAACAATCAGATTCAGACGCCTGCGTCTTCTACAACAAAATCACTCCCTCATACCTGTACTTCCATGTTGACAACCTGGTTGTTGCAGGCAATGTCAACGCCTTCCAAACAGCCTTCTTGGAACTCTTCCCTGAATCCGCTGCTCACAAACCCAACACTCTCCTGGGAATGGACATCAAGATTGACAAGTTCAGATGCCTCCTAAATCAGTCAAAGCTCATCAAGAATGGCTTGGAAATGCTGCACTTGGAAAACTGCCAATTGGTACTTATCCCCTGAATCCTAATGTTTCTCTGACTCCTGCTGACGATGAGGATGCTGGAGCTTTTGCTAAGCTAAATATCAACTACCAAACATATACGGGAATGCTGAACTATCTATTGTACCGTACTCGCCCCAATCTAGCTGCTGCTGTGTCGATTCTGTCTTGTTTCAATCACCAACCCGGATTGTCTCACTGGAGGGAGGTAATACACTGCTGGAAGTACTTAAAAGGTTCTATAGATCTTGCTCTCGCTCTGTGCCCGCAGAAAGACCATCCTAACAGACTGGAGTTCTTCACCGATGCTACTTGGGGAAGCGACCTACACAATAGAACATCTCAGTCAGGCTTGATCTGCTTCTGGAAATGATTTCCCATTCTGTGGAACAGTAAAAAGCAAAAAAACATCACCCTGTCATCAACTGAATCAGAAATAAACGTTCTTTCCGACTGCATTCTAGAAGGTCAATGGCTATGCCACCTGATCAAAGAACTGTGGGATGAATCCCCTGCTACATCGGCCTATCATATTGACAATAAAGGGCTGCTTGACAAGGTCAAAAACTTTGGATCCAACGCGAAGACAAAACACCTCAACATCAAGATGAAATTTATTTGAGAACAGGCAAAAATTGGGAAAATAGATGTCAAACTCATCTCTTCTGCTGAGATGGTTGCTGATCCTCTCTCCAAGGCTGCCAATCATTCCTCTCCAGTCAATCTGTTAAAATCCTGTTTCCATTGATTCTCACACGTTGGGTTCTAGATTCTTTGATCACCAAATATCCCGGCGTGTTGAAAATTATCTCTTTCTTCAGCCTTGTCTCCTCCTTCAGCTCAAAATCACGTGCGCTTCCATCTTGCGCGCTCCAGTTGCACCTGTCACATACGCTTACAGTCTCATCATGGCTTCACTAAACTCCACGCGCAACACATACCCTTGCAGTCTCATCATGGCTTCACTAAACTCCATGCGCAACACATACGCTTGCAGTCTCATCATGGCTTCACTAAATTCCACGCGTGCTCAGTCAAAGATCCCTTCACGCCCTCTAAATCATCTATTTCTTTTCTTCTCTCCTCATTCCTTCAATCCTCTCCTCATCTATACTCTCCTGCTGTTTGTTTCTTCTTGCTTTTTCTTTCTTGTTTGCCTTCTTCTTCTCATCCTTCTTCAATCAATCAACCTCGACCACTACCGGGTTCTCATCTCTAACTCAACTCAACCTCGACCACTACCGGGCTCTCATCTCTAACTTGACTCAACCTTGACTTCTACCGGGTGTAAACTTTTAGGGTTGGTCACCAAGACCAAGCTAACATTGATTTCATTCAGAACAAGTAAGTTAGAGATAGAAGTTTCACAACAACAAGAACAGACATAAAAAAATATGAAATAACCAACGGGTGAGGAAACTGGCTAGATCAGGAGTCTGGTGGAAGATTTATAGGTCAGAAGAAGGGTAAGCAGACTTCTGGATAATCACAGAGGTACACCTAATAATCAGCTGAGCAAGTTTGAGTCTGATAAGGCAATTTACTTAAAGCCAGAGATCAATGAACCAAGCCAGTTGCAATACTTCAAGGTGAGTTGTCCTTGCGCCTAGAACGAGCTGTGTGGAGAAATCATGAGTTCTCTTGATTGATGAGTTGGAGACTTCAGAGGATCTTACTGGTGTCAAGCTGGCTGCGAGAGATGGTTGGATCAATTAATTGATGGAGTCTTGCATTTGTCTTGTTCTTGTGAATGGTCATCTTGATGGTGAAGTTTTTAGTCCTGTAGAGACATGGCGGTTGCAAGCTGATGGTGTCCGTGGTGGTGATCGATTGCGCCGCACAGTTGCGCGCCTTGATGATTGGAGGTTGTGCACCCTGACATTGAGCACATCTAGTGAGACCGCCAGTACAACCAGTGACATCATGAATCAGAAAGTAGAAGAAGGAAAGAATGAGACACAACGCAGATAAATAACAAAGAAGAACACACAACAACAAGTTGGAGTGCCTCAATATTTGTGAGATTGATTAAATAAGGCAAGATAGAGATCTGGAGTATGAAATGAATGAGAATGTAATTAGTTGTGAGAATTGTTTTAACACCCGGTTCTCCTCATATTTTGTGAGAAAGATAACAACTTGTCAACCTCCTCAATTCTACCGGCTAATCCTTGTTCTTCAGCTCTGCCTGCCCACGCCTTCCTCTGAATTAGCCTCACCTGTCCTGCTTTTGTTACTCTCAACTGCTCAACTCTACGCCTGGGTTTAACTTCTTATCAATCTTGCAATATCAGTCCTATTATCTTCACATCCTCTAAGCCATACTGCTTAAGTAGAGCTAACACATAATGGTTTTGATCCAACTTGATCCCATTATTGCTCTTACTAACTTTCATTCCCAGCACCTGTTGTGCCAGGCCAAGATCTTTTATCTTGAACTCATTTTTGAGTGCCTCCATGAATCTCTCTTTAACATTCCAAATAATGATAATGTCATCAACCCATAAAAAAAATTGTATCCTTTCTCAAAAAGAGACAAGGGTCAGCCTCACTTGTACTGAAACCAATCTCTATCAGTTTCTTACTCATTGTGTTATACCATGACCTAGCTGCTTGCTTCAATCCATACAGGGATCTACACAGCTTGAGGAAATATTCCCCTTTATCTGCTGAGAGGAAACTTTTCACACAGATTTTCTTCATAGTTTCTGGCTTGGTCTCAACCAGCCATTGTTTGAAACCGTCAGGAATTGACATATAAAAAGTCTCCTCCTCTCCAAGTTTTGAATTCAATTATTCAGTCACAAAATCAGCCTGTCTAATTTCTTCACCAAACTCCACTGCTAAAGCAATGATGTACCTAAAGGTGGAAAGCTTTCCAGTTGAAAAAAAGTCTCTTGGTAATCAATACCCTCTTTCTGCTTGAAGCCTTGTGCAACGCATCTAGCCTTGAACCAATTCAAAACTCAATTAGTATCAAACTTCTTATTCAAAACTAACCTAGACCCAACAATGGTCTTTCCTTTTGGAACTAAATCCCGCTTAACCACTTCAAACACACTATCATTTTCCGGAGAATCAAATTTATCAAAAATAGCTGTCTTCCAATTTACCATGAAAAAAATGGTGGCACCTGTGGGCAGGTGTAGCACCTGAATCTTGTTTTAGTTTTGTTTTGACTCTGGGAAAACTCTGTTTCTAACTTGAGTTGGAACCTGAAAAAAGTTTTTTGTATCAGTTCTTGAGGATTCCAAGTAATTGTAGTGCATGCATGGAATACAGAAGATTTGGAATTATGGGGAAATTTAATTTTATGTAAAGTGATATAGAGGAATGAAGGAGTGGGGGTTCACACCTGAAGCATACAAGTCACTCCCTGGATGGTATAAGTTGAGATTTTGATGATTTTTTTCTTTCTATTCCCTATTAGATCATTACAAGAGGTTTGAGGGTCCTTTTTGTTTTATTTTTTTTTTAATTTGTGGTTGAAAAAATTGTATTTTTTGAAAGGATTAAATTCAGTTTTTAATATCTTCTTTTTCTTCTTTTGAAATTTAATAAATTTAATTTGATGTAGGAAATTTAAAATTTGATCTAAATTTTAACTGAAGATTCAAAAATATGCTCAGACCTGTTGGAAATATTTTACCACATAGAAATTGAGTTCAATGATGTATTTCAGATAAATTGATTTGACATTGAAATAATTGGGTAGGTTCAGATTTTTTTTAAAAATGAATGAATTTAAAAAATGCAAAAAATTTCCTTGAATCAGTTGATTTCTCTAATATCTTTCAGAAGAAACTTTATTTTAAACATTTCATATAATATTGGAAGCTCAAAAAAATAAATATAGTCATATTTAACTGTTTTATTTAGCAGGAATTAGTTAATAAATCAAAATTTTCTAAAATTTAGAGGTTTTTATTTTCTTTTCTGGGAAACAACGGATGAAATATAGAACAACTTGGAAATAAATTTACTCAAACCAACATGGGGTTTCAAGAGATTTTGCTACTCTTTCTAGTTTATCCTCTACTGGCTTCATCTCCAAAAAAAATTTCTCTGTCCAATTTAATGTGGCAAGAAATAGAGGGCAGTAACAATGAGAAGGGAGGGCTTCACATGATTTCATCTGATAATTTGGGACTATTTCATCATAGGTTCTTCCATATTCTACTTTTTTTTAGGTTGAAGTTCAACTTTCATCTCAAATAAATAGTTGAGAGTGTTTTTATAAAGATTATGAAGGAATTTTGAATAAAATTTGCTTCTCCAATACACTTGGACAGAGTGATATTTCCCCTCATTGTCCTCTTCTGTATCCAAGCAGCATTCCACACTAGAGAGAAGGCGTTTTAAAAATTCTTTCCCATATGGTGCTCTGCAGTGGCCAAGCATTTTCTGTATATATTGCAGATTGAAGACCAAAATTTCAGCTAACAGGATTTAGAAAATGGAGAGAAATCTTAAGCTTACTCTGGGTTTAACTCTAGACCTAGGCTAATTGTTACGTGTCCTAGGCTTCATTTAATTATCCTTCTGTACATGTAGCCAACGTTCCAGTAGGCTAAAGAGTAAATCCTTCTTGCAAAACTCAATATCAAGTGGATAATTTATAAATGCATCATTTTCCTTAGCATTTAACCAATGTTTTATTATCACTTCTGACAATATTTGGTCCCACTTTGTTGAATAATGATGGTCCCATTGAAAAGTTGGAACATTTATGCCACAACTTTCTAATTCTTTCTGGCATTTATCTTTGAACTTTCCAGGAATGCTCTTCTTCCCTCCATAGAGGTTTTCATTGGTTGTTTCCATGTTGAAAAAGGTGTTGTTTGGGTCAATTTTATTGATGCTTTTTGAGTTTAAAACTTGTACTTGATCTTCAGTGGGCGGGGGGGGGGAACCCTGTCTCCTCAAGATTTCATGCTTAAAATAGTATTGACATAGTCACCTAAGCATAGAATTATGGGGTCATTTGAATTTGGCAAATGTTCTGCTACTTCCTTGTTTAATGTGTGAGTTTTGATGGATTTTGAACTATGAGGAGGTCTAGAATCCATATTATGATATAGAGAAGTATTCAATTAGCGCTTGAAACAGTTGTGGGGTTTTTTGAAGTGTAGATTTTGTGGAGGGAAGGAATTTGCAGACAATTGAATCTGACGTTATCAGCCATTGAATATGATGAATTTTGAGAGATTATAAAGGGTTCATTTACAAATTGAATATCTCAAATTGGTTATGCACCTACTCCATAATTCATTTCAAATTATGAGCCAAATTCTACATTGTGCAATGAAAAAAAAATATTGTCAGAAGGAAGAAATTTTTGGGAACTACCACTTGGATTTTGATAAAAATGACCAAATCTTTTATTCATGTTTGGCTTTACCATGGATCTTGATTTAGATGATGATTTTTTATCATTTTAAATGATGTCAAGAAAAATAATCATTCTGTTACTGTGACAGGTCAAAAGAATTAATCAAGAAAATAGATTGATACTTATCATAAAATTAAACAGTTGTAGTAATTTTAGAGATTTTACAATTAAATTCAAAAGCTTGCTGTTGGAAACCAAGTATTTCCTTGGTAGATTTATTTAAAATCAAGAAGAAACCTATCATTCAAAATAGAATTTTTCTCAAATTACTGGGATGAGCACTGAAGTTGTCTCAACCTTCATCTCCATTTTTCAAATCCACAGTATGATCAAGATGATCAATTTTCCTGAGGTTTAGTATTGAAATCAATGAAATGCTTCTATGATTTTTTACATGGAAAGCCAAGTTTCAATTGTGAATTGGTATGAAAATGCTTGTAAAAAAATTATCCCTCTAATGCAATTAAGAGGTGCAATTTTGATCCAACTTGAATCAAAATCTGATTGTGAATCTGTTTTGATATCTGCTCCCGGTAAACAAAATATTGGAAGTTTTCTTAGTAACTGAATATTCCTGGCGTTGAATTGAAATTTACAAGGATTCATCTGAAATTTTCAGTGCTGAAATTCTTGCTAATTCAAAAGAGGGCCAAGGTAATATTCTTAAAAAAAATGGTATGAAAAAGTCATTTCTGGGTCATTTACCACATTTTGGATAAAGTTTTTGCATTTGAAATTAGATAGAATGTAATTTTTTGATTAAAATCATTTTCTTACTTCCTTTCATGTATTAAAACCATTCAATTTTAGTTGTTTAATCATAAATTTGGAAGATTCAACTGAAATCTCTTGAGACATATATAAAACTGACTGCATAAATAAAATCCAATCTTACCACCCTTCTACTTGTTTCTACCTTCATGGGTTGGTTGGAGTTCATGAGAGGACAACATTTCACAAAAAGAGTTTAAGTTACCAGCAACACTCATCAAGCTTTATTTTTCAAGTTTTATTTTTTTTAAGCCAAATATTATTGAATTTCTTTACAAAGAGAACTGCTTATGAAAAATTGGTTCTTTCATTTAAAGTCATATGGAATTTTTCAAGCATATTTTGTGATTAAAATCAGGCAGAAAATAATTTTATTTGATACCTTTGAGGTAGCAAACCCCATTCATTGGAAAAATCCATGGATTTTCTTAGGATGAAATAATTCATTTTATAAGAAAACCAGTGGACAATAAATCTGATTTGATTTTGCCACATATCAAAAAATTTATTGGACTTGAAAATTTAAAGATTATCAAATGGTTGGGCACTCCATAGTTGAAAAAATTCCATGTATTATTGATTTTTCATGAAACAAAGATGAGGTTTTCTTTCCTCATCGCATAAAAAGGCTTTTTCTAGAATTGACTTTGAGATAAGGCACTTATTAATCTCTGTTCTTGTCAACCTTTGTGTTATAATTGAAAAGATGTGGAATTTTCATGAAAGATCAAGTAGAGAACCCAATAATTGTGAATATTACTGGTAATCATTGATGAGAAACATCTAAAAGTTCATTGGAATTGAACTTCTATTGACCACCAATGGAACAGCTGTAAAAGAAATAGAAATAAATGGTAAATCTGATATGATTTTTGGAACATAAGCACTTACACCTCCAAAGGAATTCACGCCTCTCCATCCAAAGTTCCCAGATATTTGGTATTAATTGTTCTGGAATATGCAATTCTAATGCCTCCCTGTCAATTATGCTTTGAAGTTGGCGGACCTAAACTCTTTCATTCTGCTGTTCATGCATCCAGATTTTACTTGGGGTCCAAATTTCAGGACATGGCTCAATTTTTTCCTTGAGCTCATGATCAATATGATGTTGTGTTTCTTCCAACCATTGTTTTGTTCATGGGATAATAGAACCATTTTCTTTGCTTGATGATTGAGGGGTATTGGGAGCAATTGGTGGATTGGATATGTGTTTTCTGTGAGGTATGAGTTGGTTTGATAAGTTGGGTACAAATGAATTTTGGGTTGATATTTATAGGAAATCAAAAGGAAGTATACTATTGCATGAATTCAAATTGAATATTGCATATATAAAAACCCTATGCATAAATTGTATGGAGATTTTCATGGGTGCTTAGCATTATATGCATTTTATACAGTAATTGAAGAGTATTACATATTGTGTTACTTTTGGAATGATTTGATGTATTTTAAGAAATTTCTGTGGCATTTTGAAGCAGAAATTTTGAATATAACTGGATCTATGGGTATGGAGATAAAATAAAAATTGGAATGTAGTTTCTTTGGTTAATTCATTTCTTAAAAAATGAATGATTGGTTGATAAATGAAGGTATTGTGAATCACTGATGTTGATAACCAAACAAAAATCACAGCTAAGCTAAAATTTAGGAAAGAGAGATATTTGCATTGATTTGGATTTTTTAATTTATTTGATTAATATTATGTTCCATAAAAAAAGCCATGATATAATCCCTTACTTTGTTTTAATTCCTCTGAAAAAACAATCATAATCTTGAACAGCAGTTTCTGGAGATATCCAGTAATTTTTAAGCAGGGTGCTATGCCTACTTGCTTTGAGTTGCATCCCATGAACTTTTTATGAGTGTTTCAGCAACACACTGCATCCATGATTTGAGGAAAAACAAACATTATATTTTCATAGGGAAGGCCCAAAATATTGGATCATTTCAATGTTCCATTTTCAGTGTTTTTAATATGCAAAATAATGTAATTCTTCTTTCAGCTTTCCTTGACTCCCATGAAATCATAATATCAAATTAATTTCTGAACCAAAACTCAGCTATTCTCAATTTAATGTTTTTTTGCAAGATTTATTGATAATTGTTATGCTTTGCAGCACATGATATAAAAAATTATGGAATGAGAAAAGAATCTCATTATTGTCCAAAAATGTAGGGTTTGGTTTAAATTTAAAGGCTAGACTCAATATTTGTTCAATTCCAAATCAGAAACTTAGTCAATAAATTTCATGGGCAGTATGATCATGGAGCATTCAATCATCCAAAATAATCACATTTTCAATTCAAAAATTGGATTATACCAAGATCCGAAAAAAATTGAAATCAAGAAATATCAATCCAGAAAAACTAATAGTCTAATTTCCTAAAAAGTCACCAGAATTAACTATGGGAATCTTGGGGTTCTGAGGTCACTTCAACTAAGTTAGAAGAGGTAGTTTTTTTGACAGCCCAGACAGTATTGAAGTGGCTCCCCAGATCATAGTCAGTAACCAGTACAATATCCTGCAGAAGGACCTCAGCCAATTTTTCATAAGAAAAATCTTTCAGTTAAAATGCTAATTACATCTCTCCAGTTGATTTTTTGGCTCTTACTAAGACCCATATCACTCAAAGAAGTGAGAATATATGCCCTTGTGTTACCAGGTTTGGCACCAGAGTGGCTCAGCAGGTAAGCCAGCTTTCAACTTTGACTCAAGAACAAGACTGCCAAATTCTGTTGGAAGGAAATCCCTCAATTACCTTGTCATCCGCGCGACTGCCCAGTATCACACATCTTTCACAGCTCCTATTGCAATTCCTCTATCTCCACGTACTTGCTCTTTGACTCATTACGCTCCCTCCAATTCCATTCCTCCATCCCCATTTCATGATTTACTCAGCTCATTCCATTCATTCTTCCGCTCCATCATCCGCTCCATCATCAACTCCATCCGCTTCATCATCAACTCCGCTTCATTCCTCTTACCTCTGCTCATCATTCATGCTCTGCTCTTCACTCTCTGCTCTTCTCAACCTTCTCCGCTTTCCTAAAATTCATTTTCATCTTGTTGACATTCACCCTACCAAATTGACCAACAATCAACCAAGTCAACCAACAATCAACCTCTGATTTCCTTCTCCATTTGTTCATCTGTGAGATTTCCTCCACCTCTAACCATTCAAAACCAATTGCTTATGTGTCTCCATGCTCTTATACTGTCATTTTCTGCTGTCATCTCCTGTCTTTTGTCATCCAAACTCTTCTCATCCATTTTCCCTCAGAGTGAGAAACCTATTCCTTATTCTTTCTTTCCTTTCATCACTCTACTCTTATAATTTTTTTGAAATCTTTTCTCTTCAGATCTGTTGGTTCAGGTAATTCAAAGCTTTCAACTCTTTACGGTTAAAATCCAAAAAAGCGCTTGCACCAACAAATCAAATTACCAATGGACCCTTCAACTGGACCAGCAGATTTAAATCCGTCATTACTCAAGACCCTCATTGACTCCATACCAACTCAAACTGAATCTAAATTTTTTCTCTGGCGCTCCAAGCTCTTGACAATTTTTTCACTCAAAGAAATAGCTAAATGGATCCACAGTTTGGAAACAGAAAAATGCGCAGTCAAAGTGAATCTTGAACTTGTCGGATACATTATTGCCAAATTGGACAACAGGACTTACATCAAATGTGTCAAAGACCACCATCTGACTAATGGCATTGAACTATGGAAGTCCATCAACAAATTCTATGCCTCCTCCCAGAAAGCCAATTGTTCCCGTGTCTTCTTCAACTTCTTGAATCTCCAATTTGACCCCAAGTTTGTCAACAAATCCATCACCAAAGTGAAGGCCTTCCTGATCCAGATATCCAAAATAGGAATTCAGATGGATGACAGCATTGTGGCATACCTAATCCTCTATAAATTTCCTCCTCAACTCAAACATCTCAAAACCACCGTCACAAATTCACTAGGGGAATCCAAGATTGATGATGACCTGGTGCTTCAACACTTGAACCAAATCAAAAATGAAATTGCGGCCAGAACCTATGCATCAGCCTTGATGAGCAAGACAAACGGGGAAGAATTCATCAAGTGCAGAGCCACCTGGCACAATCCCCAATCCTCTCATCCAAAAAAATCGTGCTGGTGGTTGTATCCACACTTGAAACCAGGACAAAATCAAGGCTTGAATAACAGCAATAACCCTGGCAAGTCGTTTGACACCAAGACTTCCACCGCTAATCTTTCCTACACCTTTGCAATGAAAAACTCTTGACAATTGACAAAAGGCAGCATAACTTTAGACTCAGGAGCCTCCCAATCAATGTTCAAATCTCTCGATTTCTTCAACAACCTTTAGGAGGATGACACCGCAATCCAAACTGGAAAGGAAAGTACCTTAATGACCGCAGAAGGGATTGGGACTGCCAAGAAAATATCAGATGGATGCACAGTGTTGCTCAACCAATAACTGCTTGTTCCCCAACTTGCACTGAATCTTTTCTTTCTAGGACAACTACTGAACAAAGGATTCTCTCTTCATTGATCAGGATAAAATGAATTTGTCGTGAACTTTGAGCGAAAAACTTTTCTTTTTGGCCAGATTGAGGACAATCTTCTAGTCATCAAAGACTTTGCGCTCCCAAAATCTGAGCTGGCACACACCTTTATCAGTCTCTCAAATATCCATAAACAATTCAGACTTATCAACTCTGACCAAACTAAACGTTTGTCAAAAGACTTCTCTCAAATCAAGTGGAAAGGCTCACTTTGTCAGTTGTTTCCTCTTGGAAAGATCCACCGCTTGTCCTTCAACAATCATATTAATTCCAATTCTAAACCATTTACTTGCATCCACGCTGATTTTTGCAGCCCAATCAATCACATCTCAAAATTTGGTAACCACTACTTCCTCCTTTTCACCAATGAATACTCTTGCTTCAAAACCTGCCTCCCAATCAAGCATAAATCTGACTTCACTGATGAAGTGAAAAATTTCATCAAGCTCAAATCCAACAAATTTGGCTATCAACTTAAGATATTCCACTTGGAAAATGGCGGAGAATTCCTCAATTTGAAACAATCCACGTTCCTTGCAAATCTAGGCATTGAACACACCACATTCAAACTGTATAACCCTCAGCATAATCCAATAGCCAAACAAGGTAATTGGACCTTGGTTGAAGAAACTAGAACAACACTCACAGACATGTCTATCCCAAAATATCTGGGGGATTAATTCCTAGTTGGATGCACCAAAAATCGCAATCTTGTCCCCTCCAAGAAGTAAAAGTTGAGCCAATCAGAAATTTGGCATGGAGTAAAACCCAAGCTTAGCCTAATTTGCACGCTTGGCTGAAAAAAAATTGTCCTTAACCTGCCTCATAGCCTTGGGAAGTTTGAAAAGAAGGGATGGGAAGGTATACTTGTAGGACACAATCTGCATCTCAATTCCTACCAAATCTATGTCCCTGAATTCGGCAAAACAATACGCTCTAAGCATGTCAAAGTTTTTGAAGGAGTAAAATTAACTGACTCCTCTTCCCCATCTGAATCTCCTTTTAACCCCCTCCTTAACTTGGATTCCAAACTACTTGATACCCTCTCATCTATCAACCACAAAAAGGTTCCTGTGGAACCAATGAACATGATCACCTTGCCAATTCCTGAATCTCAACAGCATCCAAATAAAAACTCCAATCCCAAACCCTCAGATAGCTCATCAGAATCTGGACAATCATCCTCTGATTCAGACATAATTAAGTTGCAAACCAACTGGCTCCATCAAAGCAAAACTTGCAAGATTGATTGACTATCCAATGACCACAAAAATATGGTTTCCTATCCAGAGCAGTACCTCAAAATTATGAAGAGATGAAACAATCACCCAACTGAAAAAATTGGATGACGGGAATAAAAAAGGAACTTGAAGGCATTGAATTAATGAAGGTGTGGACAGGATGCCACTGTCTTCCTGAAGGAAAGAGAGCTCTGTCAACTGTCTGGGTCTTTTTCTTGAAAACTGAACCCAAAGGAGACAGCCTCATCTTTAAGGCAAGACTTTGCGTGCAAGGATTACGGCAACAAGAATTCCTTGACTATGGTGAGACCTATGCCCCAACCGGTCAACTAACCACTCTTCAAATGCTCTTAGTATACGCTTATCATCACAATCTCCCCATCACTCAAATGAACATAAATTCCGCCTTTCCACATGCCAAACTGGACAAAGATATCTACATCAAATCACCCCCTGGCTATGACACATTGTTTCCCTACCTCGAATTGAACAGGGCTTTATACGGACTGAAACAAGCCCCAAAAACCTGGTTTGATACCCTTAAGCAATGGATTCTCAGTCAAGGATTCAGCGCCTCCTCAGCCAATCCATGTCTTTTTGTCAATCCAACCTCCCAAATATTTATCTTTTGCTACGTTGACAACCTTGTGGTCATTGGCAATTCAGTCAACTTTTGCCAAGAACTCAAATCCCACTTTTCAATCTCACATGAAGGACCCCTATCTAAAATCCTGGGAAATTAAATTGTAGATTCACTGTCTGGACCCTGCCTCCATCAACCTGCTCACATAGACAACACCTTGTCAGAACTAGGACTCACTGAATCAAAACCCATCAACACTTCTCTTACACCTAACATCATACTCAAGCCCGCTACCAATGAAGAAGCCTCCAACTTCTCTGACCTCAACATAAATTACCAATCATCTTCTGGCTATCTCTGTTATAATTATGGCCAGCAACTAGCTTAGGAAAATGAGCAGTATTCAAAGCAAAAGAAATGCTGGACACCTTGTGTCAATAATTGCTAATGGGCTCTCACAATAGGGCAATACGTTGGATGATATCAGTGATGAATTTGATTGGATGATGAATGGATGATGGAAAACAGCAGGGAGAAGAGCTCCTTAATTACAAAAGATTTGCCTCTTTTGAGCCCATGATACAACAATCCGAAAGGCAAATTTTCCGCTCCAAAAGAGCTCTACAGGCCCCACAGGACTTGTTACTTGGTTTGGGCTACATCAGCCCGCATGGAATCAGTCCCTGTACCCTTAAAACCAGCCTATTCCGGTCATTTCTGGTGTTTCCACCTTAATGGGGCTGAACCAGCCCCTTAGCTGTTTAAACCCCTGGCCAGTTGTCTGTTAAAACCGGCCTGTTACCTCACATGCAGGCTGGTTGCCTCATGCAATCATCCCCTGGCCATAAAAATGGCCAGGTAGGACCCAGGACACACCTGGGTCCGGTCTCAGACACACATGGGGGGGGGGGTGTAACCAGTGGACATGCCCCCCCTTTTTCACTCAAATCCTGGAGGGGGCGGTCAAATCCCCCTACCAGGGGCCCTGGGGGTTGATACCCCAGGGCATTGTTAAGGTAGGTGGGCTGGGGGTTTGTCAAATCCACTCCAGCCCGTTGCTCCTCCCACTCCGTAAAGGGGGGGGGGGGAGAGCGCTGTGGTGTTGTATTTATAACCTTGGGTTGAGAGCTGCCTCACGGGCTGCGCACTCAGCAGTTGGGTAGGTTGGGCTCAGCATTTGGTTGCGCGCGGTCTCAGCAGTTCATGCTGAGGGCTCAGCAGCAGCCGCTGTGGGCTCAGCAGTAGAATTGCAGGGCTCAGCACCAGGTGCGGGTTGGGCCTACTCCGAGGGCCCCGGGCTGCAACCGGCCCAGGAAATGCTGACCAAGTGATGGAGCCTGCCCGACCAAGCTTGCGGGTGGCTAGTCCGGATGGCAAGGGCGGGGAAACCGGGGGTTAGGCGGGCGCAGGCCAACCTGCGGACCGCGAAGTCCGCGGACACGCGCGGGTGGGCAAACAGGGGGGATCCGAGTAGGGCGCGGTGGAGGGCCCCGCCATGAGAAGGACAAACCGGGCATATGTTGATATCAAGGGGCATGGGTTATGGGGCAAGGGATGGATGGAGGGGTAGGGTTGGGTTAAGGTTCTGTGCTTAGGGGTTGTGTTTCATTGTTCTTTCAAGTTTGTGGTTGTACTTAGGTTAGGGTTGAAGGGGGGGGGGACCCAAATCCTCACCCTCAACTCTGGGTTGGGTTATGATCCATCAATCTAGCATTGGAGAAGAACACCAACGAAAGGAAAGGAAGAGGAAGGATTGGGGGAAGAAGAATACATCTCATTATCTCTCTTTTATCTCACTAAACTTAAGAACTCATTGCATCCAACCTCCTTAAAGACGCCTAGATCAATAACTTCCGGACTTGCGGACAACTTAGGAGCGTAACTCTCCTTGGTTTCCACATCTGGGGGTCTGGCCGGGAAGTAATCTTTTGTCTAGGTCTCTCAAAGCTAACCGGTGCAATGCTGCCCACAACTATCCCAGGATCAAATGTTCCACCCTCCTTCCCTCTCCGGCCGGGAGCTGGCGGGCCAACACCTCCACCACCGCTGACTACTTGGTCCGGCCGTTTTGCTCCTCCTTGGTTGGAGCCTTTGGAGGCCTCTGAGGTTCCGCGACGGGTGTGGCTTAGGCCGCAGAACTTCCCCCATCTCCAATTCAACACCGCGGAAATTGGGCGCTTTCTGGCAAGGTTCAAGGATATCACGGACTCTGAAAACGCGACGGGTGAGGACAAGGTCCGCACGGTTGTTCTCTTCATTGCAGACTAGAATACTCTCCGGGATGTGGAGGATATGTCAGGGTACCAGGCTTGCGACTGGGGAAGGCTCCGGGGCAAGATGATGGCAAGGTGGGGGAAGCGCAAGCACCGCTTCCAGGAGGCGGACTTTGAGCAAGCAGCGGGTGAGGCAATTCCCCGAGGTGGGGTGCGGACGGGGAGCGATTTGTCCGAGTACAAGTCCCAGTTTGACAAAATTTATAGTTACCTAGAAAAGAACCAGGCAGTGGCGGGTCAGACGGGGGCCATGAAGCGGGCGTTCCTAGGCAGGCTTGCGCCACAACTTTGCGGGTGGGTCCAGCGTTACCTATTTGAGCGCGGGTTGGTAACGCGGTCAGTGGATGGGAGCGTCGCGCTCCTCCCGAGTCTGAGCATAATCAACCAGGCGGTTGAGAGAAAGATCAACTTGGAAGAGCTGATTGAGGATACGGCCCGGTTGTTCGCGGCAAGTTCAAGAAAGCCAACGGCCTCTTCCACCCCGGCCCCGATGCCGGTACCGCTTGCCGACCCGGCAGCAATGGAACAGCTCGGTGCCCCTTGAAAGTCAATGGGAGTACCGGTGAACAAGGTAACAGACATGCACGGGACCTGCGGATACTTATGAATCAGATGGTGGCCCAGCCAACGGCTCCGCCTCCCGCTTTTTTGCGCAATCTACCGCCCCATGCAAGAGGGGGCTTTCAGCCCAGTAGCGGACCAACAGGGGGTTTTTGGTTTGCCTGTGCACATATTGCGGCGATAAAGGTCATTCAAAGTCTGGTTGCGCAGATCTGACCAAGGACATGAACGAGGGGTTGGTTTGCGCGTCTGGGGGGACCTACATATTTCCGTTGGGAAAACCGGTGAACCTGGGGGCCGGTCAGCCACGGCAGGTGGAGCAGGTTAGGGCGAGGGCCCAATCCTCAGGGGCCGCTCAGGTGTCCCTTGGGATTGTCACCAGGCCCGAAACGTGGCGGGCACCGCGTGTGGAGGCGGAACTTAGGACGTTGGCGGCAAACAAGCAGATTGTGTCGGAAAAGATGGACATGGATGCCAAGGAGCGGCAATTGAATCAAGCTCCAAGGGTCGGGGCGCAAGGGTTGGGGGGCGACGCGCTGCCGATCAGCTCCAGAGGAAGAAGGAAGGCCGCGGAAATTGTTCAGCGAGTGATGGGGAGCAAGGTACCAATACCTCTCACACTACAGGAGCTGGTTGCAGTCTCTCCGGTGTTTGTCAACAAAATGGTCCAGGCGCTGAAGGAGCACGGGGGCGGCAGGATCACGGCAACAGTGCAGCGCGTGAATGCGGCAACGGAGGAAGCGGAACGGGAGTTGTGCCGATCAAAAGCCGTGTTGGTGCTGCTTGCCTATGTCTCACTGAAGATTGCGGGAAGGAAAGTGTGGGCAATGGTGGACAGTGGGTCAATGGTCAACCTGCTCCTGTTGAAACTGATGGATGAGTTGGGCCTGGTGCGGAGGAAGTGTGCTATGGGCTTGCGGGCGCTCAATGGGGGGGAATGTTGGGTAGATGGGGTGGTGGAGGAAGAAGAGGTGGAGGTTGCAAAGGTTTGGAAGCCGCTGTTGTTCCTCTCGGTCGAGTGCGGTGACTTGATTTTGGGTTGGCCATTCATGTTTGGATTCCAGGCCCGAATGATGTTCAACACGGAGGAAGGGACGGAGGCGCTGAAGGTGGAGGACGCGTCGGGGGCAAGGTTCAAGACAACAATCTCCGACCAGGGGAAGGGGAAATGGGTGCCATTGGCGGCCGTTGGCAAAGAGGCAGAGTCCGACGGTGGGGAGGACCACAAGGGATGCCCTGCAGAGGGTTTTCCCTAGTCAACCGTTGGTACTGCGCGGGGAAAGCTCTGGCCTCGTGTGGGCGGTCAACTAGGGAGGAGCAAAAGGCAGAAGGAAGTGCGCGGAGGGCGCAAGCGGCAGAAGTAAGTCCTCTTCCACAGTATGCACCACTGGAAGGTACTGTGTTTCAAAAACCCTACCATAGTGCCACGCTTGTCAGCAAAGGCGAGAGCCGCGTGTTGATTGTTGCCAGGATTCATGAAAAAAATGGCGGGCGCGTAAGGATGGTTAGGTGCAACGCGGGGCAATACAAGCCTGTGGCGCAAAAGGTCCATCCCCGGAACAAGCCCATGCCGCAGGGGCTGAATGGGCCTGTGAGGCCAATCTCCTGGTCTTGGGATCCCTGGGTGAGTCCGTTGAGGAAGTTCGGGGGGGTAAAGCGGTCGGCCTGGATTACAAACAAGCAAATCAAGGCGCTGAATTTTGGGCCGGCGGGGTGGTTGAGTACGGAGGAGAAGGATTTGTTAGCATTGGTGTTGGTGCTCCGCAAGAAGGCCCTCGCCTTTGGGCCCAACAAGCGCAGATTGCTGAAGGGCAAGGTTGGCGACCCCTATGTAATCCCCACGGTGCTGCACGAGCCCTGGAAAATCAAGCCGATTCCAATCCCTTGGAACGTGCGGGAACCCTTCTTGGAACTGGTCCGGGAGCGTGTGAGGACGGGTTTGTACAAGCAGTCAAAATCAAGCTACTCTAGCCCAATTTTTGCGGTTGTTAAACAGGACGGGAAGTTTCTTAGGAATGTTCACAACCTGCAGCGGCTTAACTCGTTCACTATACAGGATGCGGGATTGCCTCCGCGCGTGGACAAGTTCCAGAAGTCAATGGCGGGGTGGGCGTGTTACGGTTTGGTCAATGTAATGGGGGGGTATGATCAGCGCAAGCTCCATCCCCACTTGCCGCCGCTAACCACGTTCAAGACAGGATTGGGAAGGATGCAGCTGATGCGGTTGCCGCAGGGGGCCACAAACTTGGTGGCGGTCTATCAAGCCCAGATGACGTGGATCCTGCGGGAGGAAATACCGGATGGGGTTCTGATCTTCATTGACAACGCCGGAATCAAAGGACCAAAGACGGATTATGGGGGTGCGGTTCTAGAGGAGGCCCCAAAGATCCGCAGCTTCATCTGGGAGTACGGGAAGACATTAGAGCGGGTCTTGTTTTGAATTGAGGAGGCAGGGCTTATGGTATTGGGGGGTAAGTTGGAAGTGCTAGGCCATGTGGTGGCTTTCAACGGCAGGAGAATTGCGGCAAAGAAACAAAAAAAATTCCTCGAATGGCCAACCCCGCGGAGGCCCTTCCATATTCTCCAATTTCTGGGACTGTGCAGCTATTTTTGCATGTTCATCGAATGGTTTGCGGAAGTTGCAAGTCCGCTGCGGGCGCTGACCCAGAAAGGTGCGGCATGGGAATGGACGGGACGGTGTGACGCTGCACAGGCAACTGTGGCAACAAAGTACCCCCGGTGCCTTTGGTGGTCGCGACATTGAGGAGGGACCAGGAAATGATTCTGAGGTGTCTCCACGACAACCTTGGGCACCGGGGCGGGATCAAAACGCGGTGGCGGGTGAAGGCAAGGTTCTGGTGGCCGGGTGTGGTGCGCGCAGTATGGGAATGGGTGAAGTCTTGCAAAGCGTGTCAACGGCAGAGTTCTACGTTGCCCAGGGAGGTGGGTCACCCTACGGGGGAGGACGCGTTGTTTGGGCGGGTCTCCCTCAACAAGGTCCACATAAAGGCGGGGAAGTTTGCGTACCTTCTGGTTGCGCAGGACAATCTGTCAGGTTGGGTTGAGGCTCGTCCTCTGGTGAATTTGTTGGCAGAGAAGGTTTCTCAGTTCTTGGAGGAGGATTGGTTTGCGCGGTACAGTTTGCTTTGCTTGGTCACTGTCGACAGAGGCGCGGAGTTCCGTGGGTGCTGTGGTGTCAATTTATAGACACTGATTGGGAACTGCGTCGCGGCTGCGCACTCAGCATTGGGGGAGAGCGGGCTCAGCATTAGGGTACACAGAATGCTCAGCAGCGGAAGCCGCTGTTTGGCTCCGCACCTGGTGGACAGGTTGGGCTCAGCATTGAATGCGGCATGGGTGGCGATCTGCCCTGGAGATTGTATTCGGAAGGTAGTGCGCTTGAATAGGTTTGCGGGCGCGCCGGTTCGGATACGTAGGGGCGGAGCAATCTGCGGGCTATGAAGGAACCGATGGAGCGCGCGCGCAAGCGCGCGGATCAGGCCGGATATTACCGGACACCCACAACGGGCGCGGAAAAACGGATACGGACAGGCGCGGGGGGCTCCGAGTAGGGCGCAGTGCAAGGAACGCCTCATGAGAAGGACAAACTGGATGGACAGAATGGCGTACGGACAACGGGGGGAGTTTGGTATGAAGGAGGTTGGGAGAGGAGGCTAGGGTTTCTGTTTTGGGATTGTTTTCTGTTTCTTTGTCATACTGTCATTTGCGCGTGTACTTAGGTTAGGGTTGAGGGGGAGGACTTGTCCTCACTCCCAACTCCAGGTTGGAGGAGGGGAGGGAGGCATGCAGAGGTAGAGGTAGCAGAAGAGGAAGAATCACATCACATCATCGGATTGGATCACTCATCTCACCAGGAGATTAAAGGAACTCATACTGGATACACATCCAGGTGGAAAGTTCTTAGGATTTAAGGATTGGCAATTTCTCTCTCTCTCTCTCTACTTTTCTTTATCTCTTATCTCCATATTTCTATTTCTCATTTAAGTGCAACTTTGGACATCCTCATCTCCTTTCAAACGCAGGGAACCGTTAACTTCCGAACCTTGGGACAATTATAGGGGGATAACCTTTATTCTTTCCACATCTGGGGGTCTGGCCGGGAAATAACCTTCCGTTTCTTGTCTTTTGAAGGTAACTGGGCGCAATGTCCTATTCATACCTCCCTACAGTTGCTCCTTCTTCTTCTTCTCCTTCTCCTTCCATCTCCGGGTCCGCTACTCCAACCCCACTCTTGTCTTCCATCCCTCCTCCTCCTCCTCCCTCCGCTTGACCCAGGACAAGCTACGCCATTCCCCCATTGGTCTTTAGTGACCATGAACCCACTTGTCCGGTTTGCATCAGGCCGCGCAACTACCCTCACATCCAATTCAACACCGCGTATGTGGAGCGATTTATCTCAAGATACAAAGGTATTGCAGATGCAGAAGGTGCGTCAGACGCTGATAAGGCCCGGCTTGTTGTCCTGTTCATCATGGACGAAGAGAAGCTCCAGGATGTGGAGGAAATGGAAGGCTACGAGAATCAAGATTGGTCAAAACTGAAGGCAGAGATCCTAACGCGGTGGGGTACGCGCAAACCTTGATTCTGGGAGAGCAATTTTGACCGCGTGGCCTTGGAGGCGAGCGCGCGCGGAGGGGTCAGAACGCGGGTGGAGCTGGCGGAGTACACCTCGACATTCAATTGGATCAATTGGTACTTGTCAAAGAACAAGGTGGTGGAGGGACAGACGGGGGCCATGAAGCGCGCTTTTCTGGGCAGTTTAGGCGCTCAACTCCGGGCAAGGGTGCAGCGGCATCTTTACAATCACAACTTGGTAAAGCGGTCATTGGACGGGAGCATTGCGCTCCTTCCGGAGTTGACTGTCATTTGCCGGGCTGTGGAGAGTGAGCTCAACTTAGAGGAGCTTATTGAGGACACTGCTAAGTCCTTCCCAGCAGGACCAAAGAAATCCGCCCCCCAGGTTCCGGCTCCGGCGCAATTTCCGGCCCCAGTTCCACCTACTTCCACGTGTGTTCCGGTTCCTCAACCCGCGCCAGCCCCTCCGGTAAGCAAATTGACGGAACTGATGAAGTACCTGAAGATCTGCATGAGCCGTATGGGCCAGCAGCAGCCGCGAGGGCCTCCACCTCACATGGTGGAAGGGTTTTGGCCTCCCGGCACCTTTGTGCCGAGGGGGTGCTCGTACTGCGGGGAAAACGGTCATTGGCAATCGGCATGCAAGGAGCTTACAAAGGATCTCAGCGCGGGATTGGTTCAAACGGCGGGGATGGGGTACATGTTTCCAACGGGCAAACAGATTCCGATGGAGCCAAGCCAGCCAACCGCAATGCAGCAGGTGCACACACAAGGTCAGGAGGCGTGAACGACGGCGCAAGTGTCACTGGGCATCGTTACCAGTCCCGGATTGTGGCAACCGCCTTGGGTGGAAGCTGAGGTAAGGGTAGTGGCAACAGAAGAAAAGGTGGCGGTCTCCGATAAAATGGAGGTGGACACAAAGGAGCGACCCCCGTCGGCCGTTCCAAAACCGGCCGCGCGCGTGCCCGGAACCAAGGCGCCGGTAGCAAACCCTGTAGGGAACAAGAAAGCGGCAGACATTGTGCGAAGGGTGATGGATAACGGGACTCCAGTTCTGCTGACCTTGCGGGAACTGGCAGCCGTGTCTCCGGTGGTGGTAGACGAGATGGTTCAGGCGTTGCGGGATTGCGGTCAGGGATGGGTACCTCAGGCGGTGCAGCGGGTTTGCGCAGAAGGAGGAGGGGCGCGAGGAGTGTGAGTTGAAATCGGTTTTGACTCCGCTTGCTTACGTTCCAATGGTCATAGCAGGAAGGAAGGTGTGGGCTATGGTGAACAGCGGTTCAATGGTGAACCTGCTGCCATTGCGGATGGTGGATGATTTGGGGTTGGTTTGGCGGAAATGCGCGATGGGTCTCCGCGCGCTTAACGGAGGGGAGTGTTGAGTGGATGGGGTAGTTGAGGAGGAGGAGGTCGAGGTTGCAAGGGTCCGCAGGCCTCTTTCTTTTGTGAGGATGTGATTTTGGGAAGGCCATTCATGTTTGGGTTTCGAGCCCGAATGGTTTTCGATCCGGGAACGGGAATGGAGGCGTTGATGGTAGAGGATTTGTCTGGCGGGAGGTTTGAGACAACTATCTGCAATCACGGGCAGGGAAAGCGGAGGAGAGTGTCGGAATATGAGGAGGAACCGGATGCGGTGGTTGCGACCAGCTGGGGACAGTGGCCAAGTTGGGGGGGGGAGGTAGAGGGGGTAGGGGATAAGTTTTGATTTGGTGAGGGGGTGCTCTAGCCGGTTCACAGCCAGAAAGACTAGACACCCCAGAATGTTCATTTCTCTATGTTTCTTTCTTATCTGGATTGTGGGGTCCTTGCTGGCTTGGGGTTTTTGCAGGAAACGCGGGCGCGGCACAAAGCCGGGTTTGTAAACGCAAGGACAAGCCCCGCGGAACCGGGACGCGTGGGAAATCCCCCCAATGGGGGAAGCGGGACAAAGAGCGATTTGCAGGCGGTCTACGGGCGTTGCGCAAAAAAAAAGTGTTCTTTTGTATTTTTCTTCTCTGTTGGTTTCTTTTTCTCTTTTTCTTGCTCTCAGGATATCTCAAGGATGGGTGGCTGGTATGGGGATAAGCTTGATTTGGTGAGGGGGTGCTCTAGCCGGTTCACAGCCGGGACAACTAGACACCCCTGAATGTCCGTTCTCCTACTCTCTCTCTCTCTCTTCCCTTACGGTGGCGCGCGCTGGTGTTTTGGTTGTTGTCTTTGTTACAGGAAGGGTATGGGGAACTGTGTGACAGTTCGTCTGGGGTGGTCCAGGTGCCTCTTTTGAAATGGCTAGTCACTTATGGTCGCTCACGAAGCAAGCGCGCGGGCGTGGACTCAATCTCAGACTCTCTCTCAAAGCGCGGCCACGCAATTTTTCTCAGAAGGTTAGGAACTCACGCGGAGACATGTATTTTCTTAATGGAAAAGGGAAGCGCGGTACAAGCAACAAGAAGAGAAGAAGAAGAGGAGAGGAAGAAGGGGAAAAGGGGGGGCGATGCGCCTAAGCCATCTTCATCATTTCCTCCATTTCCGCCCTCGAGGACGCCAGCAAATCCTGGAAAGATGCCAGGAGTTTGCGCCGGGATTCCAAGGATTGTGCGCCGGGGATCGCGAGGAAATTCCGCAGCATCATAGTTGACCTTTCTGCAAAAGCCTTGAAGCTGGCCACCAGGAGCGCCATTACAATCAGAATCTCCGGGATCTTGGGAGGTCTGGGGGGAGGAGCGGCCGGTGAAGATGGGGCCTCCGGGGAACCAACAGGGGGGCTTGGTCCAGCTGGAGGTGATGACGGGACGACAATTGGTGACGGAGGCGGAGGGGCATTGGGGGTTGTAGGCCTCTCATCCCAGTCCGCTGGTGGCGCGGGCGGTTTCGGCGGTTGCAGAGAAGGAGAAGGGGGTGCTGGCGCGGCCGCAGGTCTTCCAAAGAGTTTGGGTCCCGTACCGTTTGGTTCACGCCAACGGCGGCGGCCCAAGCGTGGGTCGCCGCGCGCCATTCCTCCAAATTTTTGTATTCGCCCCATTGCGGAGGTCCGGCCCGGCAGAGAGGCAATGCCAAGTTGCGGCTCACGTGCGAGGTGGTGGGTGACGGAGCTTGGGGGCGGCGGGATGGAGGTGAACCGGGTGGTGTCCACAAGCCTTCTGAGATCAACTCGTTGTCTGAAACCACAAACGGGTCCGGACGAGCCCTCTTGCGCGGCCTGGGGCGAGAGCTGGATTGGGGGGGAGCTCAAGGGATGCTGTCTCTAAGCAAGCAGCAACAATGGCCGCGACGGCAAGCTACACAGGCGCGTCAACCGGGGATGATCGAACACGCGTGCCCGTTCCAAGCGCAGAACTCGCATGGGAGCATGATGGCGATGGATGGGAGGGAAGACGGGGAAGGTGGTAGTGGGAGTGGTGGGGGTGGAGTGAAAGTAGCGGAGGTGGTGGTATGGTGAAGCAATGGAAGACTTCTGGGGACAGAACTCAAGTTGGGGGGGGATGTGGTGTCAATATATAGACACAGATTGGGAACTGCGTCGCGGCTGCGCGCTTGGCATTGGGGGCAAGCGCGCTCAGCATTAGGGTATGCAGAGTGCTCAGCAGCAGCCGCTGTTTGGCTCCGCACCTGGTGGACGGGTCGGGCTCAGCATTGAATGCGGCATGGGTGGCAATCCGCCCCGGAGATTGTATTCGGAAGGTAGTGCGCTTGACTAGGTTTGCGGGTGCACCGGTTTGGATACGTAGGGGCGGAGCGATCCGCGGGCTATGAAGGAACAGATGGAGCGCGCGCGCAAGCGTGCGGATCAGGCCAAATATTACTGGACACCCACGACGGGCGCGGACCAACGGATACGGACAGGCGCGGGGGGCTCTGAGTAGGGCGCGGTGCAAGGACTGCGTCATGAGAAGGACGAACTGGATGGACGGAACGGTGTACGGACAACAGGGGGAGTTTGGTATGGAGGAGGTGGGGAGAGGAGGCTAAGGTTTCTGTTTTGGGATTGTTTTCTGTTTCTTTGTCATACTGTCATTTGAGCGTTTACTTAGGTTAAGGTTGAGGGGAAGGACTTGTCCTCACTCCCAACTCCGGGTTGGTGGAGGGGAGGGAGGCATGCAGAGGTAGAGGTAGCAGAAGAGGAAGAATCACATCACATCATTGGATTGGATCACTCATCTCACCAGGAGATTAAAGGAACTCATACCAGATACACATCCAGGTGGAAAGTTCTTAGGATTGAAGGATTGGCAATTTCTCTCTTGCTCTCTACTTTTCTTTATCTCTTATCTCCTTATTTCTATGTCTCATTTAAGTGCAACTTTGAACATCCTCATCTCCTTTCAAACGCAGGGAACCGTTAACTTCCAAACCTTGGGACAATTATAGGGGGATAACCTTTATTCTTTCCACATCGCTTGATGGCACTGGTCTGGAGTTGCGGAGCTAAGTTTGGGAGGGTCACGGAATACTATCTGGAGGGTGCTGGGATGATCAAATGCGGCCATGATCCCATTAAGGAAGCCCTGGTAAAGATGTGTGGGGAGAATGGTAAACAGTGGCAGGAGGCCCTTCCGGCGGTCCTCTTTGCAGACAGGATCTCGGTCAAATGATCAACGGGCTACTTGCCTTACAAAATTCTCTACAGAAAGCGTCCGGTGCTTCCGGTGGACATTGAGCTCAAAACATTCTTGGGCATAGACTCGTGGAAGGTGAAGACCTCCGCGGAACTCATGGAAGCGCGCGCCAAACAGCTTCTCTGACGGGAAAAGACCCTGGCAAAGGCTGCTGAAAGGTTGCAGAAGACAAGGACGGCTTTGGTCCGCTATTGGGACGAGCGCTGCTCCCACTGCCTTTGGGATCCGCTGCAGAAGGGTGACTTGGTTTTTTTTTACAACCGGAGTATGGAATCTCAGTGGTGAAAGCTTTTTGCCAACCAATGGAACAGCCCCTTCTGCGTGGCATCCAAGTTTGAGGGCGGGAGCTACCAGCTCAAGGAATTGGATGGGGCGCCGCTCAAACGGAAGGCCACGGCTTTGCACGTGAAGCGTTTCTTTGCGTGTGGCTCCACCTCCTTCAACGAGACGGCCGGGGATGGCGCAAACGTGGGGGACGGCGTCAGAAGTTCAGGATCAGTGGATGGGCTGGATCCTTTGTCTGAGGAGGAGCCCGCGCGCGACGCGCCACCTTGGAGGAGTGATAGGCTTCAAACCGCTGGGGACAGCGGTCAACTTGGGGGGGGGGGAAGCAAGTAGGGTAAAGGTTGGATTTGGTGAGGGGGTGTCCTAGCTGGTTCACAGCCGCAATAACTAGACATCCCAGAATTTCCGTTCTCCTACTTCTTTTTATATTTGATTGGCCTCTTGGATTGGTACTGGTTTTGGTTATAATTGATCACAGGGATGCGGGCGCGGCGCTTGCCAGGTCAATAAACGCAAGGACAAGCCCCGCAGATTGGTAAATGCGGGACGAGGAGCGGAGGCCTTTTTTTTTTAAAAAAAAAAAAAAAAATTCTTTCCGCTTTTCTTGGGGTTTTGGTTTCTTTTTTTATGGGCTTGGTTCTTTTCTTTTTTTCCTCTTTGCGCAGGACACATACGGGACAGGTCTGATTTGGTAAGGGGGTGTCCTAGCTGGTTCACAGCTAAAACAGCTAGAAACCCCAGAATGTTTGTTTTCTCAACTTCTTTCTTTGCCTCTCATGGATGACTGTGCGCGTGCTTGTGTAGGATTGTTGCGTTTGTTGCAGGATTGGGTATGGGGAACTGTGTGGAAGTTTGGCTGGGGCGGTCCAGGTACCTTCTGGGGAACTTTGTTGGCTCAGGACGCGGGCGTGGACTTTAATTTCACTCATTCTCACTCAGAACATGGGCCCGGACCTCTTTCTCATTCTCACTCAGGACGCAGGCGCGGACCTCTTTCTCACTTACTCTTGCTCTTGCTTGCGCGGATTGCTTTCAAGACGCTGATCTTGTGCCCAAAGGCTCTCACAAGCCCAGAGGCTACTCAGGACGTCGCGGGAAAAGTCTATTTCTTTGCAAAAAGGTGTGGAATAGGATACAAGATGAAAAGGAAGAAAGGCGGGGGGCAATCCGTCTACGTTGGACAAGTCCTCATAAACTCCTCCGCGTCGGCGCGAGCCACTGCCGCTAGGGTCGGGAAGGCCGCCAAGATTTCCCATCAGTCGCCAGTGGTGTGGGCGCGAGGGCCCGCCAGGAACCGCCAAAGGAGTCCGTCCGCGTTGTCCACCATTGCATCAAACCTTGCGAGCGGAACAGCCGGGAAAACGGGGATATCCGGAATCTTGGGTGGGCTGGGAGGGGGCGGGAACAGTGAAGAAGGGGGCCCCGGTGGACCATTGGGGGGGCTTGGTCCAGCAGGAGGCAACAATGAGATTACAACCGGCGACGTGGGTGGCAGAGGGGTGCCCCGCGGGGTTGGGGGCCTCTCGTCCGAGTCCAATGAGCAAGGAGGAGCTGGAGTCGGAGGAGGAGCCGGGGCAGGGGAAGGAGTAGGAGTTGGGGGAGGAGCCCGTCCTGGGGTAGGGACCGGAGGAGGGCCAGCGCGACGCCGGAGGATTTCATCAATGCGCGGGTCCCTTGCACCTTGCGTGACCCAAACGCAATCCGCCCAGAGCCGTAAGGCAGACCAATAAGCCGCAAAGTTTGGGTAGTCCTCCTTCCGTGGGGGCCCTGCGCGGCGGAATGGGGAGGTGGAGTCGCGGATTGGTCCTGGGGGGGGCGGGCACAAGGCGATCCGAGTGGAGTCCATGAGTCCTCAGAGATTGTTTCATCGTCCAAAACCACAAACGAGTCCGGACGGGCCCTCTTGCGTGGCCGGGGACGGGAACCGGATTGAGGAGGAGGACACAGAATTCCCTTGCCAAGCGAGCAGCAGTGATGGCCACCATGGCAAGAAGTGCAGGCACGTTGACCAGGAAAAATCAAGCACGCAAGCCCGTTCCGGGCGCAGAAGTCGCAGGGGACCATGATAGCAACGGAGCGGAAGGGGAGGAGGGGCTGGGGTGAGCTGGGGTGGTTGGGGGAGAGGTGGGTTGGTAGTGTGATGGAGGCAAGGCAGCAATGGGAGACCTCTGGGGACAGAACTCAACTTGGGGCGGGATGTGGTGTTGTATTTATGACCTTGGGTCGAGAGCTGCATTGCGGGCTGCGCGCTCAGAAGTTGGGTAGGTCAGGCTCAGCATTTGGGTGCGCACGGTCTCAGCAGTGCCTTCTGAGGGCTCAGCAGCAGCCGCTGCGGGCTCAGCAGTAGGAATTGCGGGGCTCAGCACCAGGTGCGGGTTGGGCCTACTCCAAGGGCGCCGGGCCGCGACCCGCCCAGGAAATACGGACCAAGTGATGGAGCCGGCCCAACCAAGCTTGCAGGTGGCTAGTCCGGAAGGCGAGGGCGGGGAAATGGGGGGTTAGGCGCGCGTGGGCTGACCTGCAGACTGCAAAGTCCGCAGATGCGCGCGGGCGGGCAAACCGGGGGGCTCCAAGTAGGGCGCGGCGGAGGGCCGCGCCATGAGAAGGACAAACCGGGCGTACGTTGATATCAAGGGGCATGGGTTATGGGACAAGGAATGGATGGAGGGGTAGGGTTGGGTTAAGGTTCTGTGCTTAGGGGTTGTGTTTCATCGTTCTTTCCAGTTTGTGGTTGTACTTAGGTTAGGGTTGAAGGGGGGGGGGACCCCAATCCTCACCCTCAACTCTAGGTTGGGTTATGATCCATTGATCTAGCATTGGAGAAGAACACCAAGGAAAGGAAAGGAAGAGCAATGATTGGGGGAAGAAGAATACATCTCATTATCTCTCTTTTATCTCACTACACTTAAGAACTCATCGCATCCAACCTCCTTACAGAGGCCTAGATCAATAACTTCCGGACTTGCAGACAACTTAGGAGCGTAACTCTCCTTGGTTTCCACAGCGCCCCTTCAATGGTGGGGGGGTGGTCAATTCCCCCCCACCACCGGTTGCCTTGCTGCGACTGGCCTAGCCACCACACTTGGTGGGGGGGGGGTGATCAGGTCCCCCCTTGCAACCAGTTGCTGGCTGGTTCAATACAGAAAGCCCTCCCCTTCCTCCCCGCAATGGAAAGTGAGGGGAGGGGGAGGAGCTGGGGCCATTGGCCCCAGCCCCGCTGCAGCCGCAACCAGGGTGGGGGGACTCCATTTTGAGTCACCCTGCCCCCTACAAGGGCCCTGCACGGGCCTTTGGGTCCCATAAACAGGCCGCAAGCAAAAACAGCGGCCCCAAGCGGGCCTCAACACAAGCGGCAGCCCCAAATGGGCTGCAACATGGGCGGCGGCCCCAATGGGCCGCCCCCAAGCCCAAAAAGTGCGTTTAACATACTTTGGAGGGCCAGCCTGTCTGGCCAAGTATGTCCAAAATAAACCTTGGGCCCAATTATGCCCATAAGAGCCCATCTGGCTGTATTTGCCCATATAACCCACTGGGCCCGCTAGGGCCCATGTACCAATAGGCCTTTTTCATGTGTTTTGAGGCCATTTTCCCCAAATACGTGACATCCACACAGGCATGTATGGTTGTTGTGTGTGTCCAATGGGCAGCAGAGGCCCACATGTGCATCCCATTTGGATTAAACTCATATGTAGCACACAGTTAAGTGCATGCGTATTTTAACACACCCACTTAATCCAAAAGGGGTGAAATTTGCATATTAGTCACAAAGCCTTGATGCTTGTTCCTATCTAAAGCCTTAGTCAAGATATCTGCAATCATTTCTCCAGTAGGCATGTACCTCAACACAATCTCCTTGCAGTTAACCGCATTGCAAATATACTTATAGTGAACATTGATAGGTTTTGTTCTTGAATGGAACACTTGGTTTTGTGCCAATGCAATGGCACTCTGGTTATCAGAATACAAAAAAACAAACCCTTGTGGCTTATGTGTATCCTCTAAGACATTCCTCAACCATTTTGCCTCCTGTGAAGCTGCTAAATAAGCTCTATACTCAGCCTCATTTGATGAAAGACTTATTGCTGATACCTTCTTGGACATCCATGACACCAGATTCTTACCTAAGAAGAATACAAAACCACTTGTTTATTCCCTAGTGTTACCATCTGCCCAACTTGCATTGGAATAAACAACCAAATGAAGGTTTTCTGACTTTGTAAACAACAGTCCCAGACTGTGCATTCCTTTAAGATACCTCATAAATCTCTTAAATGCTGACCAATGCCTCATGCTTGGCTTCTCTAAGTGTTGCAACAAGACACCAATTGCAAAGGAAATATTGGGCCTTGTACACTGCCCCAAATAATTAAGCAATCCAATAGCCAACCTGTAGTCATTCCCAGATTGAACAAACTCCAGATAATCCTCATCTGTAGACTTATCTAAACAAATGTTTGACTCCATGGGAGTACCAAACTCCTTTGCATGTTCTAAGCCATATTTCTTAAGAAGAGCTGCCATGTAGTGGCTCTGGTCTAACTTAATACCATTCTTGCTCTTACTGACTTTCATACCTAGCACATGTTGCACCAGACCAGGATCTTTTATCTTGAATTCCTTTTTGAGTTTCTTCAGGACTCTCTCTTTACCATTTCCAATGATGATAATTTCATCAACCCATAAAAACAAAATTGCATCATTTCTCACAAAGAGACAAGGGTTCGCCTCAGACGTCTTGAAACCAATCTGTAGCAGTTTCTCACTCATGGTATTATACCACAACCTAGCTGCTTGCTTCAATACATACAGGGATCTACACAGCTTGAGGACATATTTCCCTTTATCTGCTGAAAGAAAACTTCTAAAACAGATTTTCTTCATGGTTTCTGGTTTAGTTTCTACTAACCATTTACAAAAACCATCAGGAGTTGACATATAAACATTCTCCTCCTCTCCAAGTTTGGCATTCAAGTATGCTGTTACAAAATCAGCTTGTCTGATTTCTTCACCCAACTCCACTGCAAGAGCAATGATGTACCTGAAGGTGGACAGCCTTTCAGTCTTGGTAATCAATACCCTCTCTCTTCTTGAAGCCCTGTGCAAGGCATCTAGCTTTGAACCTCTTCAAAACTCCATTTGTGTCAAACTTCTTGTTTAACACCAATCTAGACCCCACAATGGTCTTTCCTTTTGGAACAGAATCCCGCGTAAACACTTCAAAGACACTATTATTCTCCAGAGAATCAAATTCCTCAAAAATAGCACTCTTCCAGTTGGCTCTCTCATCAGAATTCATAGCTTGGCCAAAGCTATTTGGCTTAACCCTATTACCCATTTCTGAACTCAACTCCAGGACTTCATTGAGCATACACTGTTCCTGAAATGTATCTTCCTCATATCCTGCGGCAGCATAATGGTACTTCCATTCCCCGTACCTATCAACTGGCATTCTAACCCTTCCACTGCTTCTAACTGTAGTTGAAGGCTCATCAGGTTCCTAATTAATGGATTCCCCTGAAGCAGGCACTAAAACCTCTGGTGGAACGTCTGCCAACTCTTCATCTTCTGGAACCACATGTTCCTCAGCCTTTGCTGGTGAAATAGGTTCTAATTCTATTTCTTGCTGTGACTTATTCACAAAAACATCTTCACTCCTTTTGAGTGGAAAGTTCCATTCATCAAATTTTACATCCCTACTACAGATAACCTTTTTTTCCCCTGGACAATAGATCCTATATGATTTACTTATTAAATCATAGCCTACAAGTGCCCCTGTTCTGGCTCTAGGGTCTAATTTTCCAACCATCTCATTATGGTGGACACTAGAATACACCAAGCAACCAATTGTTCTTAGGTGTGATGTTTTGGGGTACAACTTCCAAAACAGATAGTGAGGACTCTTCCCATTAACACTTAAAATGTTGTTCAACAGACAGACTGTACACATCAACTCAGTACATAAGAAATTTTGCAGACCAGATTGTGACATAATAGTTCTGACTTTTTCCAGTAAATTCCTATTCATTCTCTCAACTGTTTTATTATTCTGTGGAGTACTTGCAGGAGTGAATATATGAATGATACTGTAATCTTTCAATAACCTCTCAAAATATTTACTCACAAATTCACCACCTCCATTGGGAATAAACCTCTTGATCTCCTTCATTAGAACACTCTTTTTCCAGACTTTGAAGATTACAGAAACCTCCTCTGTGGTCTAATCATTAGATTGAATTGGCTTAACCCAAACATAATTAGTTGCAGTATGAAATAAATTTATGAAGTATCTTTCCCCACCAAGGGACTTTGGTGTTAATGGGCCCGCCAAATCAATGGAAAATTCCTCTCTGGGAACATCAGTGCAATCTCTACTCTTAGAGAACACATTTGTAGTCTTAGCCCCCAAGGTAAAACTCTCACAGTTGCTGTCCTTTACCTTATGGCCACTTCTATTGTGAGCAACAGTGCTCAGAGCTGAGAATTTGAACAAGCTTGCACACAAAAGCTTATTCCAAACTTGTCCACTAAGAACAGTTTTCCCATACATATCAATAACAAAACAATCTTCTTTAAGATAACAAATCTGGAAAACTTTATTCCACAACACCCCAAGAGACAAAAGGTTATAAGGCAACTCTGGTGTATAGAACACTTTCTCAAAAGGAATTTTGAAACCCAAGTGATTTGCAAGAATAACTTTTCCAATTCCCTTAATCTGAATCGTTCTGCCTTTCTGACCAATATTTACAACTCCATCATAATCACTAAGATTTGAAAATAAATTTGGTTCAAAGAACATGTGATCTGTACAACCAGAATCAATCAAAACAAGAACACCCTCCTTCAATCCTCCTAATAGGAAAGAAGCTTTATCAGTCACTGATAAGTTCTCATCTTTGAGGTTAAGACTACTCACTTCATAATCCATCAAGTCCATTTCTTGATCCTCATCAATTTTGGCCTTCTTGTTGGGACCTTCTTCCCTGACAAAAATTTCAATTGGAACATCAAACGCCACCATTGCAACATTTTCAGTAGTGAGATTGACCTCCTTGTCATTCTCTTTGGAATTCTTCCTCTTCTTGGCCTCCTTGCAATCCTTAGCATAATACCCCTTATTCTGAAAATTATAGCATAAGACCTTGGACAAATCCTTTTTTTCCTTCTTGAAAGATTTTCCAGTCTTTCCAACAAGGGCTCTTCCAGAGCCCCCCTTCATCCTGAACTGAAGATCATCCTTTTCAATCCTCTTCAGCACATCCTCCTCCCCAGGAAGAGTATCCAATTGAGAAATAATTCTGACTAAAGAATCAAATTCCTTTGGTAGCTTTTGAAGGATTAAGAGTGACAAACACTCAGGATCCACGTTAATTCCTGATGAATTAAACTTGGCTATTCTAGACCTAGCCTCTGAAAAAAACTGCTTACAATTCAAATATTTTAACTTGAATATTTTATTGAAGGCTATACCCTTCTGGTGAACAGAATCACCAGCATATTTGGACTTAAGAAAATTCCAAAGGATTCTGCCCCTCCTTCTCTCATCTTTCCTAAGATTATCAGAAACCCATGTCACATGATTCTTATCAAAATGCCTAAGGATGAGATGATAAGAATTTTTATCCACTTCTGAACTGATCAAAGTGTCATCTGCATCCATTATCTCCCCAGAACAGATGTTTCCCAGCTCACTATCCATAAGGACAGCCCAAGCATTATAATTCTGACTGTTCAGAACTTTCTTGGTGGAGCCAACATCTGGGATATAGGACATCTTCTTGGAAAACTTGAGGTCTTTTAGGTTCTCCAGAGTGAGGTACAAGGGTCTAGATGGCTTGGAAGTGATGATGATTTTGGTAATGATAATGTGCCATAATTATGACCAGCAATTAGCTTAGGAAAAAGAGCAGTATTTAAAGCAAAAGAAATGCTGGACACCTTGTGTCAATAATTGCTAATGGGCTCTCACAATGGGGCAATAAGTTGGATGATATCAGTGATGAATTTGATTGGATGATGAATGGATGATGGAAAAAAGCTGGGAGAAGAGCTCCTTCAGTAAAAAAGATTTGCCTTTTGTGAGCCCATGATACAACAAGCCAAAAAGCAGATTTTCCGCTCCAAAAGAGCTCTACAAACTCTACAGGCCTTGTTACTTGGTTTGGGCTACATCAGCCTGCATGGCATCAGTCCCTGTACCCTTACAACCAGCCTATTCTGGTAATTTCTGGTCTTTCCACCTTAATGGGGCTGAACCAGCCCCTTAGCTGTTCAAAAACCTAGACAGTTGTCTGTTAAAAATGGCCTGTTACCTCACATGCTGGCTGGTTGCCTCATGCAACCAGCCCCCAGCCATAAAAATGGCTTGGTGGGACCCAGGACACACCTGGGTCCGGTCTCAGACACACATGGGGGGGGTGTAACCAGCGGCCATGCTGCCCCCCCTCTTTCACTCAAATCCCTGGAGTGGGTGGCAAATACCCCTATCAGGGGCCCTGGGGGTTGATACCCCCAGGGCATTGTTAAGGTAGGTCGGCTGGGGGGTGGTCAAATCCCCTCCAGCCTGTTGCTCCTCCCCCTTGGTAAAGGGGGGGGGAGAGCGCCCCTTTGATGGTGGGGGGTGGCCAATTCCCTCCCACCCCCGGTTGCCTTGCTGCAACTGACCTAGCCACCACACTCAGTGGGGGGGTGATCAGGTCCCCCCCACCATGACCGGTTGCCCTTTGCAACCAGTCGCTGGCTGGTTCAATCCAGCCAGCCCTCCCCTTCCTCCTTGCAACAGCAAGCGAGGAGAGGGTGAGGAGCCGGGGCCATTGGCCCCAGCCCTGCGGCCGCGGCCCAGCGCAGCAGCCCCAAACGGGGTGGTGGGACTCCATTTTGAGTCCCCCTGCCCCGCGTGGCTTGTTGGGCCCCATAAGCGGGTCATAAGAAAAAACAGCCGCCCTGAGCGGGCCGCAACACAGGCGGCAGCCGCAAATTGGCTGCAACACGGGCGCAGGCCCCAATGGTGTTAGAATTATGGCAAGCAATTACCCTAGGAAAATGAGCAGTATTTAAAGCAAAAGAAATGCTGGACACTGGGTGTCAATATTGTCTAATGGGGCTCTCACAATGGGGCAATATCTTGGATGAATTTGATTGGAATGATGAATGAATGGATGGAAAACAGCAGGGAGAAGAGCTCCTTAAGTACAAAAGATTTGCCTCTTGTGAGCCCATGATACAACAAGCCAAAAGGTGAATTTTCCGCCCCAAAAGAGCTCTACAGGCTCTACTGGCCTTGTTACTTGGTTTGGACTACATCAGCCTACATGGAATCAGTCCCTATACCCTTACAACCAGCCTATTCCAGTTATTTCTGGTGTTTCCACCTCAATGGGGCTGAACCAGCGCCTTAACTGTTCAATCCCCTTGGCTGGTTGTCCATTACAACCAGCCATGATGACCTCAATACCTTTTTTACAAGCTGGTTGCCTCATGCAGCCAGCCCCTGGCCCCTCCAATGGGCCAGGTGGGACCCAGGGCACACCTGGGTCCGGTCTCAGACTCACATGGGGGGGGTGTGACCAGCGGACATGCTGTCCCCCCCCTTGTTCTCTCAAATCCCTGGTGGGGGGGTCAAATCCCCTCCCCAGGGGCCCTGGGGGTCAATAACCCCAGGGCGTTGTCAAGAAGGTTGGCCTGGGAGGTGATCAGGTCCCCCCAGGTCCATTGCTCCTCCCCCTTGGTAAAGGGGGGGGGGGGAGAGCGCCCCTTTACGGTTGCCCCACACACTCAATGGTGGAGGGGTGATGAAATCCCCCCCACCTTCCGGTCGCTACTCTTGCGGCCGGCCCCGCCACCTCCTTGGGCAAGGGGGTGGTCAGGTCCCGCCTTCCCTGACCGACCGCACTGTCACGGTTGGTTGCTGGCTGGTTCAACCCAGCCAGCTTGCCCCCATCCCCCTTGCAACAGCAAGCGAGGGGAGGGGGAGCAAGCCGGGGCCATGAGCCCCAGCTCTGTGGCGCTGGTTGCCAAGCGCAACCAGCCGGGCCCGCACGGGATCCCTCGGCCACGCAACAGCCCCGCGCGGGATCCCTTGGCCACGCGACAGCCCCGCGCGGGCCGTACCAAGGAACACAGGGGGCCCCAAATGGGCCGCGACGCGGGCAGCGGCCCCAATTGGCCCGCGACGGGGGCAGCGGCCCCAATCGGGCCGCAACACGGGCCGCAACAGGGGCGGCGACCGCAATGGGCCGCCCCAAGCCCAAATCGTAAGAATTAAATACTTTGGCGGGCCAGCCCGTCTGGCCAAGTATGTCCATAATAAAGCTTGGGCCCTTTTTATGCCCAAATGACCCCATCTGGCTTGGGTGGCCCATTCACCCTGGCGTGCGGGTGAGGGCCCATGTCCCAAAAGACCATAAAAACATGTTTTGAAGCCCAAATGCCCAAAACCAATAACACCCACATTGGCCCCTGTGGCCCACGTGATGTCCAATGGGCCTTGGAGGCCCATTTTTGCATCCCATTAGGATTACACACTCCTATGCACATTACCTGAGTGCATCCGCATTTTAACAAATGGGCCGCCCCCAAGCCCCAAAAGTGAGTTGAACATACTTTGGCGGGCCAGCCTGTCTGGCCAAGTATGTCCAAAATAAATCTTGGGCCCAATTATGCCCATACAAGCCCATCTGGCTGTATTTTCCCATATACCCCACCGGGCCCATTAGGGCCCATGTACCAATAGGCCTGTTTCATGCGTTTTGAGGCCAGTTTTCCCAAATCCGTGACATCCACACAGGCACGTATGGTCCGTGTGTGTGTCCAATGGGCAACAGAGGCCCAAATGTGCATCCCATTTGGATTAAACTCATACGTAGCACACGCGTAAGTGCATACGTATTTTAACAATCTCAACTTCATTGCAACTAGAACTTGACCGGACCTCTTGTATGCTGTCTCCTCTCTGTCTCAATTTAACGCCAAGCCTGGCCTCACTCACTGGACAGAAGCAAAGCATGCCTGGAAATAAGTCAAGACAACTTGTGACCTACGTCTCTGTCTCAAAATCAATTCCTTCAACTATGACCTGAAAGCCTGCAGCAATTCCAGCAGGGGAAATGACCCAATCTCAAGGAGGATTCACAGCAGGTACATTATACTGCTTTATGTCTGCGCTGTTTTGTGGCACAGCTAACTCCAAACAGGAGTCTCAGTTTTGTCAACTGAAGGCAAACTTAAGTCCCTAGTTCTGGCAACGCAAGAAAAGTATTGGATCCTCAATCTGCTAAAAGAACTAAAATCCTCAATCTCCCTTACACACTGCTCTTGAATTGACAACAAAGCCTTGAAAAACCTTGTCAAATTAGAATCCCACCACAGGGCACTTAAGCACGTTGAAATCAATCTCAAATGGCTTTGAGACCAAAATTCCTCAAAAATACTTGTCACAGACCTTGTGAACTCCAAAGCTATTCTGGCTGATCCCCTACCAAAGCCAGCCATAAAAACCTCTGTAACCAAACTAACATCCTCCATCATGCAATCTCTCACCTCAACACAATGGCGTGTTGGAAGGAAATCCGTCAATTACCTTGTCATTGGCGCGGCTGCCCAGTATCACACATCTGTCACAGCTCCTATCACAATTCCTTTATCTCCACGTTGTGGTGACAAAATCTGGACACCCTGGACCAGATGCGGAAAATTCAAAGTTTTATTTTTACGATTCTTTTATTTAGGTGTCATCTGAAAAAAAAATCGGAATTTTTTTTTATCAGTATCACTCCTCCAATTTCCTCATCCTGTCAAACATTCATCTGTCCCAGTGGTCTAGGACAGGCCCCTCTTGGTCTCATCACCTAGGCATTGTTTTCAATCCCTTCTCTCTTTGTCCCCCCTTCCTTTTGGCCAAACGCGCGGGCTGAGATATTCCCACCATCCAATCCATCATCCTCATTGCCATCCTCATCCTCATCATCCAATCCTCAGGATTCATCACACCCTTCGCTCCAATCCAACATCCATTGTGATCCTCCTCATCAAGATCCCAACCCTGATCCTGATTTGATCTTGGAGAAACTATCATCCTTCATCCATGCCAAGATCAACAATCAATTTGACAATACCAGTCTCCAATTCCACAAGAGCCTCACCTGTGCCAAACATGACCTTGTTTCCTTCAACCAAATCCTCCTCCAATCTCAATCAACTATCATCAACAACAACCATTGACTCAAACCCGCTCGGTCCAAACATCCTCCATCCATTGCAGCCAAGCCCTCACAATCCTCAACCATCCTCAATCCAAGTGGGATCAATTGCCAACAAGTTACGCCATCAATTCAAACATCACCTCCTTGACTACTATCAACACTATCTCTCCAAATTCATATCCACCCTACAATACATTGATCCATTGCCCATCATCCCTCCTGGGACTCTCCCACCCCCTTCCATCTTTGGGTGGGGGTGGGAAAGCCTTGTCTACCGCCCACGGACATTTGCGGGCGGTCCGGCTCATTTCTTTTGGCACCCCTTCCGCCTTTGGGTGAGGGGTGGGTGATCCAGGTGTTGTTGTGCGCCCCCGTCCGCGGAGGGACGCAAGAGAGGTGAAGGGATGAGAATAGATCCCACCCCATTCATGGAGGCCGGATTTCCACCGGGCCGCATGATCCATTTTTCTGATCATCTGAATTCCCTGACTAAAAAAAAAAATTGGCTCTATCTGTAGAACCACTTGTACATAGTCTAACAGGGTCTCCTGCCCATATAAGGAGGGGCTCTCCCCTGCCTTTTGGGGAGGGGTATCATATGGCACCTTACCAGAGAGAGTAACATCATCACTATCCTCTTGAAATCAATTATCTGTGGGGTCTCATTCCCCTTTATCTGAGACTAGACTTCTGAGTATATCTATGATTGCCCCTTGATCCTTGAGCCTCCATACTCAAAACCTGATCCTTATCACCAACCAATAGCTTTGCTTGTTGAAGAAGAATTTGACTGATTGAATTCTTGAGTGTGTTACACCACTCCTGATCCCTTTATCCAATCATACTGGTCCTGATCATCCTTTGATTATCTTTCTGGAACCAGTCAAGTTTGACTGAAGAGGTTTTATTAGGCTTAAAACCTGGAGTGTTAAAACTCCCTTCATTTCTTTTGAAGTTGAATTACCCAAAGCTACTCTTGAGTCCCTTGAGAAGTTTTGGGTTATTCTTGTTTGAATCAGTGATTGTTTTGCTTCTAGAGCGTCATCAAAACTAGTAGCTTTGTCCTGTGCAGCCACCTACAGTTATCTGGTACCCTTCAAACGCTTGATTGCGGAGAGTTGGGCAGGTTTATTGAGAACCTGGAGGTTGTTTGGGATTAATTTTATCTTTCCTAAGCTTCTTCTGACGACCAGAGCTATTAGCTTGTGGGCGTTTTCACTTACAATTGCCTTGTCTTGTTGAACTCTGAACAAACCTTGACTTCTTCTATTCAAGTTTTCCCCGGCATCATCTTACCTCAGATAGTTTTGTTTCCCCAGCTACCAACTACTATCATCTTCATCCTCTTACATTTGGTCCCTCATTTACCAGGTTCTGGAATTTGATCTTGGTTACATTTAAATATTTTTGTAACACTCAGGAGGGCAGCCTAAACAGCACCTTTCCCCTCCAAAGAACTGCCACGGCCTAGCACCAATTGGAGTCTTACAACGTACTTGCTCTTTGACTCATTCCGCTCCCTCCAATTCCATTTCTCCATCCCCATTTCATGATTTACTCCGCTCATTCCGTTCATTCTTCTGCTTCATCATCCGCTCCATCATCACCTCCATCCGCTTCATCATCAACTCCACTTCATTCCTCTTACCTCTGCTCATCATTCACGCTCCGCTCTTCACTCTCTGCTATTCTCAACCTTCTCCGCTTTCCTAAACTTCATTTTCATCTTTTTGAAATTCACCCTACTAAATTGACCAACAATCAACCAAGTCAACCAACGATCAACCTGTGATTTCCTTCTCCATTTGTTCATCTGTGAGATTTCCTCCACCTCTAACCATTCAAAACCAATTGCTCATGTGTCTACATGCTCTTAGACTGTCCTTGTCTCCTGTCATCTCCTGTCTTTTGTCATCCAAACTCTTCTCATCCGTTGTCCCTCAGAGTGAGAAACCTATTACTTATTCTTTCTTTCCTTTCATCACTCTACTCTTATAATTTTGTTGAAATCTTTTCACTTCAGATCTGTTGGTTCAGTTAATTCAAAGCTTTCGACTTTTTAAAATCAAGGAGAATGCCAGACTTCCACTTTGTCATCACTTGTCAATTTCCTGGACATACCCATATAGAATCACAACCAAAAACTAACATGTGTGAAACACATGCTAGAGAATTGGTTCCCCATCTGTTCTTCTTTTCTGCCAAGTCCTTTGACATAAAAGGCTGCTGATGATCTTATTTTTCATCAAGCCGTAAGTTGACAAGGCCATTGAATAAAGAGTCCACATATTCAAAAACAGTATTAAGGCCACCTCTTCCAGCATTCATATCAGCGTCCTGGTTAACACCCAACCTCTTGTGTTGAGCAAAGGTGGAATCATCAATTACAGCTGCTTGCAGGTTGGAAAAGTAGCTTTGTTCTTTGAGTAAAGCCTCATCTGAAGTCCCATAAATACGTCCATTGAGGGAAGCACATTTCTGGAGATTTTGTGTGAGACTACACCTATGATGTCATTCAAGGTGTGCTTCGGTTTCATGTATGCCCCACATATTGGCTCCATGGTATAAGTTAGGATCTCAGAGAGGGGATGCATATTGAGCTGGACTGTATTCCTGGAGAAAGAGAGGGACTTTGTGTTGATGAAGGTGCCTCCAACAAAAACATCATCATCCTTTCCAAGCAAGATTTTTTCCGATAATTCAAAAAGTAAGAATCAGTTTATTTTCATAGGAGTGGAAGACAAAATCATGAAAATTTACCATCTTTACACTGTGTCAAACAGAGGTCCAACAATTTTAAGATTGTTGATGATTTGGGGGGGGGGGGCTTGACAGGATCCTATGGCCAAGAAGGTTAAGTGTGTTGTTAATTAAGAACTGGGTAGTGACAATAATATTGGTATAAGTTGCTGGGGTTGCATTTTCCTTTAATTCTTCCCAGTATGAAAGCCTCAACAGGTCTTCCTTAGTCAAGCCAACAAAAATCTCTAGGCAATGAAATATAATTAGCTTCCATGATTTTCATTCAATCACAAAATGATTCCACTGAACTGGCCAATTTGAGCCAGGATTTGATGTTGGCCCAATGGTTTGGGCCTGGGTTTCAGTTCGGCAAATAGCATGGCCTTCAGGCTGAGATGGCCTGGTCAATGAAGGGTCCTAAATCCTTGGCCTTGAACTTCTCTTTTCCAAATTGCTAGTGATGAGTCCGGCATTAGATGCATTCCACTTTTGGGGTATTAAGGATGGGGAACTCTGATTCAGAAAGGGAAGATTGATTTAGAAGTCAATTTTGGGTTGATTATCCAGCATAGCATTCAAAATAGCAAACAGACCATCTCAGGGGATGTTGGGACTAGGTTGGGTGCAGGTGTGGGACTCCTGGGTGATGGTTCAATAATCAAGATTTCTGGTTGCTCTGGTTGTGCATCACTTGAGTGAGTGAAATCTGTGTCAGAATCAGAGGAGTCAGATGATGCTTGAGAGCTAGAGGGCCGCCTTGATGTTGATTGTCTAGCTTCTTGCCAATGAGCTTGGGCAGCCAGCTGGGAAGATTGCGTGTTTCCTGGAGAAATCTGGGGTTCTTCAGCTGGTGATTCAGGGTTCAGCACTGGGGTATTGTCAGAGGCCTGCACAGTGGCACAATCAAGGGCAACAACCCTGGCTTCCTGAACTGGATCCTCCAAAGGCACAGATGCAGTGGATATTTCAGGTTAACCTGGAAATATGGGAATGTATCAGCCTTGAATATTTGGATAATTTTTCATCAAACCTTTGTTGCATCAAATCATTCTTTCAACTCACTGGGTTGAATGTCCAGGTGCTCTCCTGGAACCAATGTAAGCTGGGGGGTGTGAGAAAGAGAGTTGGTATCCAAGACCAGGCTGCAATATTTGATTTCAAGCACCACCATTTGAGTTAATGAGTAGAGTCAAGATAGAACACAAGGAGGAAATAAAACCAACGGGCTAATGACAGGCTAGAAGTCTTGCGATTAGCGATTTGGTCGGTAGAGGGTTTTAATAATAATTAATAATTAATAAGATTGATTGACTTTTTGATGATAAGTAGGAGATGATGAACAATTGAAAACAACTTGATGATGGGAGATGGATCCCTTAAATAATAATTGGAGTCCATCTAGGTCATTGGGTACAACTATTCAGCATGCTATTCAGATACAATGGGAATTGGATCCATGCTTGATGATACATGGTAGTTCAACTGATTAAATGATTAGATGATTTCAGAAAGTAAAAGTTATAACTAATCGTAGATTTATAATTTCTTTTTATCTTCTTCTTTATCTTATAATTATGATGAACTTTTTACTTATGTGAAAGTTCCATCTCTTGGCTCTGACTGTGAATAGTCCAATGACAATCCCGGGAGCCATCTTTGCCTTCTTGCTATTTGACACTTTTGAGTGCAGCTTCCTCTTGGAAGCAAAGTTCCATCTTTCTTATTTTAAAATCAAAAGCATTTCTTTCTGTATATTATTTATGAATTTCATCCATAAGGAATAGATGTATTGCATATATTATGTTTCTTTGCTTTTCTTCATCAGAACTATCATTCCGCTCTTCAGCTTGAGCTGGGGGACTTAAACTATGTCTCTGTGACATTCCTGTATTGTATTTCACAGGAATTGATTCTTCAATAAATTCCTTGTTATTTAAAATATTTATATAATTCTTTTATCCATAATTATTAGAATTATATTCTCTATCCATTAAGGATACTCCTGATATAATCAAACTGATATCTTAAACTATACAGGTATTAAATATAATCATACCAACTGTAATTCCCCTGATGGGATTACCATTCTAACACACCCCCTTAATCCCAGAAGGGCAAATTTCTCTTGAATACATATTCTATGCTTCATTCTAAAATTCATGCTTCTGCATATTAATTCTCTAGTAGTATTCCAAACTTTATCTATTGGTATATACTATATGGCTCTTATTCATCTAGCCTTGGGTCACTCCATTGTGCCCACTTCCAGCACTTCATCTTCTCAAAGATGAAAAACTTCAATCAGGTAACTTCTTCAAAATACACTTGGTTAAAAAAAATGATACCTGAAAATAATGTAATCCTTATGCTGTTATCACTGCCTCACAAACTGCTCAATCATCCAGAGCTTTATTGGAAAATATTTCCAATATCTATTGTAATATCAATAACTTGGACCTCTTTTTGTCCAAAGATGATTGCTTCTCTCAGACTTATCTTTGATCTATTTCCCTTGAGGAATTCCTTCCTTGATTCTCTAAGGTATTATGGAAATAGCTACTATGGGATCACTTCTATCTCTCTCAAACAACTATATGTTGCTTCTACTGGTTTACTGGTTGTACTCATTTGAAAACCTTAGCATACATCTATCCATATCTAGTATGTTACTCTTAAATCTATCCATACACTGTATGATCTTATCTACCAGTTTCTATCAATATCCCAAACTTTTCCAATTTTGAACCTTGTGTTCACCTGATATTAACCTCAAACTAAACTGGCTACTCTCTCATAAATATAAAGTTAACTCTTGAGAATCATGTAATCTATATAATTACTTCTTAAACCAACATAGGTTTAAATCTACACCCCCTTAAGAAGTACATTATATGCTGTCTTCTTTGGTTTCCTTACTTGTTCAGCTTCTAAAGTTTCCTATTTTCTAAAAATCACTGTATACATCTTCCTTTAACAGTTAACTCAGGTTTCTGGGTTGATAAAAAACTATTGCCCATAAGGGTCTTATCTTTAAAAACTCAAATGTTTATAATACTTGGTTTCTCTCTAATGAACCTATCCCTTCAAAAATGGTGCTTCTCCATCTTTGCTTATGTGGTAACTTCATTACCTACTTGAAAATATTAATAATTGTCCTATTTTCGATATCAAATGCTTTCACAAAAACTAAGGCATCTTGTTCCTCTTGAACAATTTGATCTATATCTCTAATCTCAGCACAATGGGCTCTACACTTATCATACCTATCAGGTACTCTTCTGACTCTTTCACTTCTTATCACTTGTGTGCTTTCTAGCCTTTTCTTCCTTCTTACTTGACTTCTCCCTTCTGGGGCTTTCTCTGTAGGACTACTAGTTTCTATAACTTTCTGTTGTTGATTCTAATTCTCTCCATTTTCTATGAATTCTTCTTGTGAATTGAATTCTTCACTTCACTCTTGTTCTGGGCTCTGCACTGGTAATATTGGGTTTTCCCAATCTTCTTCAACAACTTGTTTCAATGGGAACACATCCTGATTTAACTTGAAATATCTTATCCTAATGATATTTCTCTTCTTAGGATCATATATCCTATCACATCTGCTCATGGTTTCATATCCTATTAATATACCTCTCTTGCACAACTTCTCCCAGGGAGTTCACTCTGAAGGAATATAAAATTGACATTCCTTTTTATATAATATTCATCATATAGAATTCTCAAATTCTGTCTTTAACTTCTTGTCAATCAAATGGAAACTTTCCTCTTATGAAAATTCCTGGGTAACAACTTAATTTGTTCTTCAAAAAATGATTAGCAGTCTTTCATCTAAATTGGTGAACTTAAAACTTTCCTCTAAAACATGAGGTAACCTTCTTACTCTTGTGGTTTTACACAAATTAAACTTGGATTAAATCCTTAATAATTCATTACTGCTATGATGTTCCATTCCCAATGAAACATCCTTCAGTTCTAAGAAATTTCTCACTGTATGAGTCAAAAATATATATTGTTCCACATGAATAACAATATAGTAATTTAAAACTTGATAACTCAAAATATCTTATTGTTTGAGGTCTTTCTCAAATCTCTACCTCTACCTTGCCCATGTTGCTTATGGTTAATGTTATCGCTTTCTCTTGTTGCGATTTCTACTCGCAACCTCTTTTCTCTAGGTAAGCTAATCTCTATCTTTTGCTCTGTTTCCCTTTGCTTCCCTTCTATCTTCAAGGTTAAGTTGACTGACTTGAAGTAATCATTCCATTCCGTTACATTGTACTGTTGATCTGCTAGTCTTCCTCGACTTGAATGCACAGTAGGTCTCTGTGCGCTTTTCTTTGTTTTTCCCTTGCGTTGAGTCATGTTGATGACGGATTTGGGAAAAACGAATGGTCGCGCGACTTGTATTGCTCCTTTCAGGTAAGCTCCTTCAATTTGTTCCAATCTTGGCTGGAAAACTAATCTCAGGGGATGTTCCCGCTGAGTGAATTAAGATTGGTTATCAATTCTTTTTCATCGGTTTACAACAATGGTATCTGCCTGTTGCAATGGATGGACTTGGGTGACAATCAAAAAACGGAGGCTCCAATGGATTGTTCAATTGGTTGGCAATCCAATCCTGAGAATTTCGCGGTGGTATCTGGGCGTCGCGGGTTGCTTGACAATGGCAGCAATGTCCTGGTATGTTTCAGTTTGAGAATTGCTACCTTCGCAAAGGTGGCGTTGGCGATGAAGGTTGTACTGTTTCAATGGGTTTTGCAACGTTGGTACTGAGGTTTAGTTCAACTGTAGCAATATCGCTGGTTCCAAGTTCCGCAAGCAAAAATTGATGGAGGCAAATTAAATTAATGCGGCGATAAGGCTGGAGGCAAGTTGAGCAATAATGGTGCTGGCAAATTTTTCAAACGATGACCTGGTACTGGAAATCGCGAGCGATATCTTGGTACTGATAATGTCTTGCGATTAGCGATTCGGTCGGTAGAGGGTTTTAATAATAATTAATAATTAATAAGATTGATTGACTTTTTGATGATAAGTAGGAGATGATGAACGATTGAAAACAACTTGATGATGGGAGATGGATCCCTTAAATACTAATTGGAGTCCATCTAGGCCATCGGGTACAACTATTCAGCATGCTATTCAGATACAATGGGAATTGGATCCATGCTCAATGATACATGGTGGTTCAACTGAGTAAATGATTAGATGCTTTTAGAAAGTAAAAGTTATAACTAATCGTAGATTTATAATTTCTTTTTATCTTCTTCTTTATCTTATAATTATGATGAACTTTTTACTTATGTGAAAGTTCCATCTCTTGGCTCTGACTGTGAATAGTCCAATGACAATCCCGGGAGCCATCTTTGCCTTCTTGCTATTTGACACTTTTGAGTGCAGCTTCCTCTTGGAAGCAAAGTTCCATCTTTCTGCTTTTAAACTCAAAAGCATTTCTTTCTGTATATTATTTATGCATTTCATCCTTAAGGAATAGATGTATTGCATATATTATGTTTCTTTTCTTTTCTTCATCAGAACTATCATTCCGCTCTTCAGCTTGAGCTGGGGGACTTAAACTATGTCTCTGTGACATTCCTGTATTGTATTTCACAGGAATTGATTCTTCAATAACTTCCTTGTTATTTAACATATTTATATAATTCCTTTTTACATAATTATTAGAATTATATTCTCTATCCATTAAGGATACTCCTGATATCATCAAACTGATATATTAAACTATAAAGGTATTAAATATAATCATACCAACTGTAATTCCCCTGATGGGATTACCATTCTAACAAGAAGTTGATCCAATCTATTTGTGTTTTTATAGAGAGCTTAGATGCAAATTCTAGATTCAAGAAGGGATCAGAAAACTGAATGGACAAGCGTTCAGCGCAGGTAGATTTACAATAGCCTGATGAACTCAGAGACGAGTCCAGTTGAGATTGAATTGAATAACCGCAAGTCTTGACCAAAGCGCCTTGAAAGTGTTATTTTCTTGAGAGCCTCTTTATTTCAATTAAATAGCAACAAACTCTTGTAACAGTATGTCTGAGAGACACAAGACAGATTGAGGTAGAAAGACAGTCGAGATTGAGTCACATTGAAATTGAGGAAAGAATAGATGACAAGATTGAGACACAGTGAGTGAAAATGAGGATTGAGAAGTCACCTGAGCTGAAGGCACTACTAGCGTGCTTGGCGTGGCGTGCTCAGGAAGGAGTTGACGCGGCTTACTCCTCCTTGATCTGGATACGTTGCCAAGTTTGGTTCGCGTGCGGTACGGTTGATTGGCTGGGTGGATTCGGGATGATGGAAAGAAAGGAAGGGACTGAGATGGCGGAGGAGAGGACGAGGAACTGGGTTTACTGGCGGAAACTCGGACAGATAGGAGCGTGTTGTCTCTAGTCGCGCCCGTGGCATCTGAGATGGAGCTGCACAACAGAAACTGCAGAGAGTCCGCTGGGTCTTCAGTTAACAGAAAGATCTATGAAGAGATTATTAGAAGAGTTGAGTGATGAATGAGTTGAACGGTTCTTCCTTACTTCAGTCAGACTGGCTGCAGGCGGTTTGTAGTGAGTAGCGGAGATGTTAATTTGTTGCAAGAGATTGAGATTGAATAGCTTGAATCGTATGATCCTTTTGTCCAAAAATATTGGTGACAATGGGTCTTGAAGTAGTCAGATGAGTCTTGAGAGTCCTGATGCATCAAATGGTTGAGCGATTAGAGGATGGTGAGCGGGAACGCCAGCAGTATAAACATCCGCAGTCTGGCATCACAAGAACAAAGGATAGAGAAAAAGAATAATCAGAAGAAAAGAAAATAGGAAATAAGTCAAAAAAATAACAGCACTACGCACCTGTCAACAGAAGGGCCATAACAGGATAAGTCAGAAAGGATGTAGAAATCTAGTTAGAGACAATGAAATGACAAAGTAAGACTAGAATTCAACACGCCCCCACAACTCATAAATCAGTGGATCAAAGAGGTGAAAGCATTTACAAGTCTTTTGTTTTGAGGTTTTTTTGGCTCCCTTGGTCAGAGCATTGGCAGTCATCATGAGAGAAAAGATGAGCTTGACTTCAATAAGTCCAAGTTGGAGATCATCTCTAAGGCTCTTTGTCTTCAGATCAATGTGTTTGGCCTTGGTATTGGATTTAAATTTCTTAATCTTGTTTTCAAGCCCCTTGTTTTCAATTAGATGGATGGGACATCTTAATTGTGTTTGGTATATGTCTTCAATGAGTTTTTTTTAACCAATGGGCCTCTAGATGGCAGCTGGACAGTGATATACATTCTGATTTGGTTGAGGAGTGCAAAATACATTGTTGCTTCCTACTGGTCCAATAGAGAGGACTTTGTTTGAATGAGCACAGGAACCCGCTTTGGGAGACTCTTGACTCTGGATCATTGGCTCAGGTGGCATCACTGAAACAAACCAGTCAACTGGAAATAGACCTGGGTCCAAGAGTGAGAGTCAGATCCTTGGTGTTTGATAAGTATTTCCAGAAATGCAGGACTTTTTTCCAATGAATGAGTCCCAGTAGATTACTTTGTTTAGCCAAGCTTGAAACAGGAAAGCTAATGTTTGGCCAAGCTAGACTGGCTATATAGTTGAGGCCACCTATTGGAAACCAATATTTGGTCTTCAAGGCTTCAAATTGGTCTTGATCTTCTTGGTCTGCAGAGATCAGATGAAGACCTGGAGTAAGTGGAGTCGTAACCAGTTGAAAGCCCACCAGATCCAATTCTTCTAATCCCTTTTTGATATGGAGGGGCAATGAGAGGTGTATCAGCCTGCCATCCCTGAAAATATTCATTCCAAGGAGAGTATCAGGCTCATTCGCAGTGGAACCTTTGAACTTGGTAAGAATGTTCTGCTTAAATTCCTTCACATTGCCTTCAACTAACAAATCATCAATGTGGAAGTACATGACTGCCAGATGGTATTTGCCTTATTACAAACAGGGATTGCATTCCAATTCACAAAAGCCTTGGGACTTGATCCATTCCCTGAGCATCCAAGACCAATTTCTTGGGGCTTTTTTAAGTCCATAGAGGGATTTCTTTAGCCAAAGGAATTTAGTTTTTCTGTTGCATCCAATTGGCGTGTGTATACATACTTGTTTGTTTAGTTCAGAGTGTAAGAACACTCCTTTCACATCCAGTTGGATATAGTCCAGGTTCTTATTGGCTATGTAAGTTAGAACCCTTCTTAAAAAGGCTGCTTTTCCAGTGGGAGTATAGGTTTTGAAATAATTGATTCCATATTTCTGGTTGAAACCCTGAAGGCACAGGAAATTTTTGAGAATGACCAAGTCATTGTGCACATTGTGCTTGATTTTGAAAACAGGAACGGTGTTGAGTGGGTTAGTCACTATTTTATATTCAACTTGTTCCCACACACCCTGTTCTTCAATGTTGTCAAATTCTTTCTTTGTTGATTCAATCCACCTGGTAAGTTTCAACGCCTCTTCTAGTGATTTTGGTACAGTCTCAGCCAGAAAGCCATATATTTCCGGTTTTGACAGAGTTTGGAAATTTCTTAGGTTGGGACTTAGGTTGTTTTCAATTTCGGAGTTACTTTCAGAGGATTTATCTGAGGTTGCATTGGATTCCTCTTTGATGGAGACAGTTGTGTGGTTGTCATCCGTAGTTCCTGTCTGGATCTCCTGGTTGTTGATGACCGGCAGGAGTGATTTTTTTGAGATAAAAGTATCTTATTTGATGGTGATAGAGATTGGTTTTTGATTTTTGAAGATCACGTGCTTTGTATCCATGATCTTCCCACAAGGGGAAATTAATTTGTACAATAGAAGAGAGGGATTGAAACCTACCAGAACACCTGGTGCACCTTTCTCATTGAGTTTTGATTTGATTTCCATGTCATTGAGTCGGTAAGTGAGAGAGGTTCCTAAAGGTTTGAAATAGTCCTTGGGAAGGATCTTGCCATGCATTTTCTCCCATGGTGACAAGTTGCCTTTCTGTTTTGGTATTTGGTTCAGCATCAGAATTCATCCTCTAACTACTTTGTGCCAACATGACTTGGGAAGGTTGGAAGCTGAGATTGTAGCCCTAGCTGATTCAATGATTGTGCTGTTTGCTTTTTCAACTCGACCATTATGTTGGGAATGATACGGCTTTCTGATTGTTTGGTTGAAGTGATGGATCCTATAGTATGTCTGTCATTTGGCGTTGAAAAACTCACCACCTCCATTGGAACACACCTCCTTGGGATAACGGTTGGTTTTTTGATTCCAATTTTCAATAATGAATATAAGAGTCTCAGCCACATTTCTTTTATTTTTCAGAGGAAAGCAAGAGATGTATCCAGAGTGAGAGTCGATGAATTTGAGGATATATCAAGAACTGCCTTTCAAGACAGGATTGATGGGACCTATTAAATCCAGATGGATTTTTTTGAAACATTGTTGAGCAACCTCCTGTTGATGATTGAAGGACTTGCGAGTGATCTTAGCCTTTTTGCAACTGGGGCATTCAAAGCTGTTCTTTTGGGCATTCGGCATGGAGCAGTTGAGGTATTTCTCAATTCTGTTGATGCTAACGTTTCTCAACAATTGGTGAATAGACCAGAGTTCTTAATTGAAGTAGTATTCTTGTTGAGATTGGTTTGTTTGCATGTTTATTACAAATAAGTTATTTTGAATATGACCCGACAGGAGAACTTTGTTGTTCAGTAGCAGTTGGAAGGTGCCTGGAATAGACTTGGAGTTGACCTGGAGTCTGGAAACTTGTAACATGAGCGCGCCTAGAGAGATCAGATTAATGATAGATTCAGGAACCCAAGCGACTTCAGAGAGTGTCACATTGGCATCCCCCCTGCTTCTATTTTTATGGCAGTGTCTTTCTTTCCAGTCAAGATTTCCTGATTTCCATTGCTTGTATTCAGTGAGAGGAATTTGCGCATATCAATAATCATATGCATTGAACAGCCAGAATCAAGGAGGTATCTGTCTGGGGAGAGATTTTCTGAGAAACTAAGACCACAGAAGAACAAGTAAAAATTCGCCTCTGGATGGTCTTTTAGCTTCCCTTTTTTTTCCGCGGTTTTGAAGATTGGGTGGCTTGAGTTCAGGAAATTAAAACCATCAAGAGCTGGCTGGATGGGTGTTGACAGCTGGATTGTGGTTTCTGTTTTCGCAATTTGGTCCTCTGTTCTGGGTCCTCTGTAGAGAGCTACATTGACTGGCTTGACACAGTCTCCTTGTGCTATTGATTCATTTTTGTGTTGTATCAGATGATTCAGAACTATATAAATTTTCATTTTTCCAGTGGAGTGCATGATTTGTGACTTCATATGCGACATCAAGGATGAAAATTTGAACAGAACAAGGTAATCTACAATATCCAAGGGTAGAACAATGCCAACTTTGGTCATCTTCATTAGATATACCTTGACGGACGTGACAAAGGCCTCTATATCTGAGTCCATGGTTAGGTGTAGAAATCCATTGAAGACTCTTGCCCTGTTTGCAGATTGAGAGGAGGAAAAGTGAGCTCAAGTTGCCATCCAGATCATTTTGGCACTATCTTTGTTAAGATCATCTCTGATGTTGTCGTAGGTGTTTGCATCTTGTTTTGCTATGATATAAGCCACAAATTCTTGGTTGATTTCTTTGTCCAATTCCGTAAGATTGTCAGGATCATTAATTATATCAAAAATCCCTTGCAACTTGAAGAGTTTTTTGAATTTTTTTCTCCACATACTAAAGTTTTTGGCTGTGAGTAGTGGTGTTGATTCAATTAATGATTTGATTGCAAGAGATTTGTAGTTGGTGGAATCACCTCCTGGTCCTGGCTTCAAAGATGGCCCCAATTGCTCCATTGTTGAAAGCGCAGACTTTTAACCGTGTGAGAAAGAGAGTTGTTAGCCAAGACCAGGCTGCAATATTTTATTTCAAAGGGCACCATTTGAGTAAATGATTGGAGTCAAGATAGAAAACAATGAGGAAATAAAACCAACAGGCTCATTCCAGGCTAGAAGCTGATCCAATCTAGTTGTATTTTTATAGAGAGCCTAGATGGGAATTCTAGATTCAAGAAGGGATCAGCAAACTGAATGGACAAGTGTTCAGAGTAGGTAGATTCACAATATCCTGATGGACTCAGAGACAAGTCCAGTTGAGATTGACTTGAATAACCGCAAGTGTTGACCAACCCGCCTTGAAAGATGTATGAAGAGATGATTAGAAGAGTTGACTGATGAATGAGTTAAACGGTGTGGTTCCCCATCCTGGACACCCTGGCTGCCTTAAGACCTCAATCCATAAACTGTTGCGCAAACTTACCGTCCGGTGTGGTGCTCTTTTATGGACGCGAGTCAGGAAAGGGCTGCAGGCGGCGCGCTCAGCAATGGGAAGGGCCTTGTCGCAGCTAGCCGCGCTGCGGGCTCAGCAGCAGTCAGGTAGGCCCAGCAGCGGTTGGGTTGGGCTCAGCACCTGGAGACGGGAGACGACGGATCGCGCGGACCAGAAAGCTTGCGCGGATCGGAAAGCTTGCGCGGATTGGAAGGCTTGCGCGGATCGGAAGGCTTGCGCGGATCGGAAGGCTTGCGCGGATTGGAAGGCTTGTGCGGATTGGAAGGCTTGCGCGGATTGGAAAGCTTGCTTGGGTCGGAAGGCTTGCGTGGATCGGGAAGCTTGTGCGGATTGGACGGCTTGCGCGGACCAGGCGGACCGCGCATTGCAAGACGCGCGGATTGGGTCACGCGGGTACGCGGATACCTGGAACGGGTTGTTGGGCGGACGCGCGCGGGCAGGCAAGCTGGGCGTACGTTGATATTGAGGGGCATGGGTTATGGGGCAAGGGATGGAGGGGTAGGATTGGGCTAGGGTTCTGTGCTTAGGGGTTGTATTTCATCATTCTTGCTTACTTGTGGTTGTACTTAGGTTAGGGTTGAGAGGGAGGACTTAAATACTTTGCTCTCAACTCTGGGTTGGAGGGGAAGCACTTCACTTCACTTCACTTCACGGACTGGACTGCACTCTAGGATATCACTTTTTATGGCATCGGATTGGATTGGATTGGAAAGGAAGGAATTCATCTTATTATTTCTCTCTCTCTCTCTCCCTCTCTCTCTCTTGAACGGCTGCATCAAATCTCCTTACAGACGCTTTGATCAATAACTTCCAGAACTTGAGGACGACTTCTGGGGTGTTGCCCCCTTTAGTTTCCACATCTGGGGGTCTGGCCGGGAAAGATCTTTTGTCAAAGTCTCTCAAAGGTACTCAAGGATGCTACCAACAGCCGCTTCTCTTCCTTCCTCCTCCCACGGCTTCCGCGCCACCCCATGGATTTACCCGCATATTCGACTCAACATTGCGGAATTGGAGCGATTCATCTTGCGGTATGAAACAATCGCGGACTCTGAAGGCGTTTCGGATTTTAAGAAGGCGCGCCATGTTGTCCTGTTCATCAAGGACAAGGAAGCGCTTTGGGATGTGGAGGAGATGGATGGCTACCTAAACCAGGATTGGCCGGAACTGAAGGAGGACATGCTGGCAAGATGGGGGAGGTGTGGTTCTCGCTTTTGGAAGGACAATCTCAAGCCATCCGCGGAATTGGGTTACAAGGCAGGCGCGCGCGACGGGACCCAGTTGCAAGCGGAAGTGGACTACGCGGAGCTGGAGTACTACAGGGCAGAGTATGTTCCGGCCCCACCACCGGCAACCATCTCTTGGGCTAGCGAACTTGCAGAGGTGGCAAGGGGCCTTGAGGCCTATCTGGAGAGTATTCAGTCTCCCAGTGCATCTGCACCCCGCATGTGCGCAAATGGGGAGGACAACCACCATTGGCGGACGGGAAAAAGGGACCAGAAAGTGGATTCAAACGCGAAATTGGTTTCCCCAGTGGGGGCTAAGAACGTGTTGGGGAAGCGGGACTTGATGGAACCGGTGCGGCCTACTGACAGGAAGCGGGAAAGGACAACCAAAAGGGAAATGGATGCTCCGTGCGGACTGGGAATTGGCAAGCGGCGGACGGATCTTGCAAAGAAGGTACACGCGGCGGCAGAAGAGACGGACCACGCGTTGAAGAATCACAACCCAAGCTGGACCTCTTTGATGGCAGGGAGCGCACATTTGGAAAGGGTAGTGGCAGCAATGGAAAGGACGGGCGCGGAATGGACAGACGGTGGGGCGGAGCGGAAGGGTCAAGTGGGCACGCGCGGTCTGGCGAGCAGGGAGCGGTCAGAAATCTCCGGAGGGGAGAACAAGGCCGCAAGAACGGCAAAGGGCAAAGGATGTTGGGTGGACGGGGTGGGGAAGAAGAGAGCTGGGATTAAAAGGGTTTCAAAGCCTCTTTCCTCCTCCACGGCGGGTTGTTGTAAGGACGTCTGGGGGTGTTCGCTTTTGTTTGGGTTTTGCGCGCGGATGGGCTCAAATTTCAAAGGATGCAGGAGGGTCTTGGCGGCGGGAGGCGCACCTAGGCGGTCTGGGACAACAATTTGCAAACAAGGTCCCTGCGGGATTGGTTGAGGCAACGCTCCGCGGATCTGGCAATGGGTGGGGCGCGGTCGGCTGAGGACAGCGGCAAAGTTGGGGGGGAGCTAGCGCGGGGTGGAAGGTTGGAGTTGGGACGCAGGACGCGGGCTCAAAAAAAAAAAAAAATCTCTTGTTCCTTCTTATCTATTGATTCTTCCTTTTCTGTCTCCCCATGTACTCTTGCGGATACTCTCACTGGCGCAGATTTCTCACCTTCAGACTCTCACTGGCGCGGATTTCTCACCTTCAGACTCTCACTGGCGCGGATTTCTCACCTTTTCCGACTTCTCACTGGCGCTGATCTTCTCTGTCCAAGGCGCGGATATTGCGCACGGTTCTTATTCTTGCTCAGGGACTCACAAGCCCAAAGGATACTCAATCGCGCACAAAGTATTTCTTTTTTTTTGTGTATAGGCGCTAAATACAAAGGAGAAAGGATAACTACGGAAGGTGAGATGGTGGGAGATCTCTGGGGACAGAACTCAAGTTGGGGGGGGATGTGGTGCTCTTTTATGGACGCGAGTCAGGAAAGGGCTGCAGGCGGCGCGCTCAGCAATGGGAAGGGCCTTGTCGCAGCTAGCCGTGCTGCGGGCTCAGCAGCAGTCAGGTAGGCCCAGCAGCGGTTGGGTTGGGCTCAGCACCTGGAGACGGGAGACGACGGATCGTGCGGACCAGAAAGCTTGCGCGGATTGGAAAGCTTGCGCGGATCGGAAGGCTTGCGCAGATCGGAAGGCTTGCGCGGATCGGAAGGCTTGCGCGGATCGGAAGGCTTGCGCGGATCGGAAGGCTTGCGCGGATCGGAAGGCTTGCGCGGATCGGAAGGCTTGCGCAGATTGGAAAGCTTGCTTGGGTCGGAAGGCTTGCGTGGATTGGGAAGCTTGCGCGGATCGGACGGCTTGCGCGGACCAGGCGGACCGCGCATTGCAAGACGCGCGGATTGGGTCACGCGGGTACGCGGATACCTGGAACGGGTTGTTGGGCGGACGCGCGCGGGCAGGCAAGCTGGGCGTACGTTGATATTGAGGGGCATGGGTTATGGGGAAAGGGATGGAGGGGTAGGATTGGGCTAGGGTTCTGTGCTTAGGGGTTGTATTTCATCATTCTTGCTTACTTGTGGTTGTACTTAGGTTAGGGTTGAGAGGGAGGACTTAAATACTTTGCTCTCAACTCTGGGTTGGAGGGGAAGCACTTCACTTCACTTCACTTCACGGACTGGACTGCACTCTAGGATATCACTTTTTATGGCATTGGATTGGATTGGATTGGAAAGGAAGGAATTCATCTTATTATTTCTCTCTCTCTCTCTCCCTCTCTCTCTCTTGAATGGCTGCATCAAATCTTCTTACAGACGCTTTGATCAATAACTTCCGGAACTTGAGGACCACTTCTGGGGTGTTGCCCCCTTTAGTTTCCACACTGGCTGAACAACTTATCCTCAGGCTCATCCAAACTGTCCTTTAGACGCGCGCGCGCGCCGCGCCGCGCCGCGTCCTTTATCCGTGTTACTTGTCATCTCCGCCGTTGTCATAGCACGTCCTCATCTTTGTTGTTGCGTGTCTTCATCTTTGTCATCGCGCGTCCCAATCTCCTCATTGCTACCGTCGCGCGGCACTCATCCATGATTTACTGAATCCATCCCGACCGCACCCCCAAGCATTTGGCAAATCCTTGGATCCGTCAAAACTCCCATTTCACTTGATCTATCAGTCGTGGATCTCAAGGCCATCAGGATTTACTCAACTTTCTCAAACCAATCTCCTATCCGCCCATCCGCGCTCTCATGGACTTCATCCGTCACCTTTCCTGGGACTCTCCCACCCGCTTCCGCCTTGGGAAGAGTGCCAACAACCGCCCGCAGACATCCGCGGCGGTTTGGTTCATTTCTCTCTCCCACCCGCTTCCGCCTTCGGACAAGGGGTGGGTGACTCTGGTATTGTTACGCGCGCCCATCCACAGACGGACGCGAGTGACCACATGGTTGCCATCCCTTGTGCGCTCTATTTGTAGAATCCGTTGTATATAGTCTAACAGGGCCTCCTGCCCATATAAGGAGGGGCTCTCCCCTGCCTTTTTGATCATCATTGGAAATCATCAGAACATGGAACGATCCAGAATAAAATCAGCACACCTTTGATCCTTGAGCCTCCATACTCAACCCTTGATCCCTGATCCTTATCACCAACCAATAGCCTTTCTGGTTGAAGAAAAATTCTGTCTGTTGGAATTTTTTTGAGTGTGTCATACCACTCCTTGATCCCTTTCTCTGACCATACTCGTCCTGATCCCTGATCACCTTTCTGGAGCCAATCACAATTGATTGAAGAGGTCTTATTAAGCTTAAGACCTGGAGTGTTATACCTCCCCTTAGCTTCTTTGGAGTTGCATTCTGCCAGCCTACTCTTGAGTCCCTTGAGAAGTGTTGAGGTTATCCTTGCTTCAAATCAGTTACTGTTTGTTTTAGAGCTTCTTAAACATTGTGCTTTGTCTTGTACAGCCACCCTCAGTTATCTGGTAACCTTCAAGCGCTTGATTTTGGAGAGTTGGGCATGTTCATTGAGAACCTGGAGGTTGCTTGGGTTTGAGTTGATCATCCCCAATCTTCTGCTGACGACCAGAGTTATTAGCTTGTGGGGGTTGTTTACACACAACAGCTTTTGTTCTTTGAACTCTAGGAAGACTTTAACTTCTTTTGTTCAAGTTTTCCCTGCATAATCTTGTCTCAGATAGTGCTGTTCCGTTGCTACCAAACTATCATCATCTTTATCCTCTACTCCTTGATTCCTCATTTACCATGTTCTGGACCTTGATCTTGGTTACATTTAAATATTTTTGTAACACTCAGGAGGGCAGCCTAAACAGCACCTTTCACCTCCGCAGAACTGCCACGGCCTAGCACCGTTTGGAGTCTTACATTTGGTCCCCTGGGCCGGGATCAAACCAGCAACCTTGGGATTTACAGTCCCAACTTGAAGAATCAACTCCGAAATCCAATCCAATTTTTTTTCTTTTCTTTTTTTGTTCCTTTTTTTTCTGATCCGTGGAGGCAGCTTGGTCTAGAAGTAAGTACTCCCAATTTTGCACAGCCTGGGCAAGATCCTTGTTGTTTTTGTGAAACTCTACTCTTGCCACACTTGTGAGCCACCTTGGAACTCTGCTCGTTTGGATCTCTTAGGAACCCTTCAACATGGAATCTGCTGGATCCTCTTTATCTGTTCGGGCCAAGATGGTCAAAATCAAACCTCAGAACAAAAATTTAGGCTTCAATGGGACCAATGTCAAATGATTCCTGGACTCCTATGAGATGGCTGCGGAAGTGGATGGTGCCAGTGAATATGATATGGCTTATCAGTTACGGTTTTTTATCTCTTCCGACAAAGTTATGGAGGTTATCAAATAGTTTGAGGGATTCAAAACTCACAACTGGTGGCTCCTGAAGGAGGCTATGTTAGCCTATTGGGGAAAAATAGATGTAGCCAGATTTACTTTGCAAGACTTGGATGCCCTGGTTTCTCAATGGATCTCCAATGGTGGTATCTCCTCAGCCTCTGACTATCAGACTTTCAGAAAATCTTGGGACCCTATCCAGTCCTATCTTATCCGGAACAATCACATTGATACGTTGGACAAAATTTGAGTGCGATTTTTTCAGTCTTTCTCTCCAGGAGTGCAGGAAAGAATTAAGGATGAATTGGTGAAATCTGGATCCATGATCACGACAAGAGAAAATAGATTCAAGCTCCCTGCTTTCATGGTTCTTAGGAATACTGTGGATAAAGTGATGAAAGGTCAAACAGCTCTCACCTTTGAAAAACCTAAAATCACTGAACCAGTCCTTGCCCCCTCTTTTCAAGCATCTAACAAAATCATGAATAAGATGGAAGCCAATCGCAGACCTAAACCCAATCCTCAGACTCACCGGGAGACACCTACTATAGATGAGATCACTAAATTACTTCAGGAATTTGAGAATAAAATAGATCAGAAAATATCCTCTTTAGCCACTCCTAAACCTGCTAATTCTGTTCCTAAGTCTACTATAGTTTGTTCTTATTGCCATAGGGAAGGCCATGGTACTGGTAGATGTCCTGAACTCCAGAAGGACAAGGAGGAGAAGTTAGTAGAGCAGAAGGGAAATAATTTTTTCCTTCCTAATGGTGCTTTGATCCCTTTTGATTCATCTTGACCAATCGGTCATGTGGTGGCCTCATACCAACCACAAACCCCTAAGAAGGCATCCTTGGTCTCTGTGGATTTTCAATCTTCATGTGGAACTCTGCAACCTTGGTATCCTCCAGCTATCACTTCTTCCAGCTTCCCTGGCACCTATCAATCCGATCCAGCTAGGAAACGCCATGAGGAACCAAAACCTCATAAGTCTCCTCCTGTTCCATCCTCCATTCTGCAAAAACCCGTTAAACGCCAATCTTCACCTGAGCCTCCTTCCTTTGATGTGGAAGACATGGAAGTAGAAAGGGAACCACTTATGGAAAGGTTCCAGGACAACTCTGATTCTCCCCCTCTTCAACCTGCCCAACCCTTAGATCCTCTTCCATCACCTATTACACCTGATCTTCCTCCCTCCACCCAGCCCAAAGTTTGATTTGAGAGGGGCATCTCCAAGGACTACCCTAATGCTGTGGAAGGAGTATTAAAGAAAATTTCTGATCTTAAAATCCCCGATCTATCTGTGGCTGAATGAGTATGGAGGCTCAAGGATCAAAGGTGTTCTGATTTCATTCTGGATTGTTCCATGTTCTGATGATTTCCAATGATGATCAAAAAGGCAAGGGAGAGCCCCTCCTTATATGGGCAGGAGGCCCCGTTAGACTATATACAACAGATTCTACAAATAGAGCGCACAAGGGATGGCAACCATGTGGTCACTCGCGTCCTTCTGTGGATGGGCGCGCGTAACAATACCAGAGTCACCCACCCCTCGTCTGAAGGCGGAAGCGGGTGGGAGAGAGAAATGAACCAAACCGCCGCGGATGTCCGCGGGCGGTTGTTGGCATTCTTCCGAAGGCGGAAGCGGCTGGGAGAGTCCCAGGAAAGGTGACGGATGAAGTCAATGAGAGCGCGGATGGGCGGATAGGAGATTGGTTTGAGAAAGTTGAGTAAATCCTGATGGCCTTGAGATCCACAACTGATAGATCAAGTGCAATGGGAGGTTTGACGGATCCAAGGATTTGCCAAATGCTTGGAGGTGCGGTTGGGATGGATTCAGTAAATCATGGATGAGCGCCGCGCGACGGTAGCAATGAGGAGATTGGGACGCGCGACGACAAAGATGAAGACACGCAACAACAAAGATGAGGACGTGCTATGACAACGGCGGAGATGACAAGCAACACGGATAAAGGACGCGGCGCGGCGCGGCGCGCGACGCGGATAATGGAAGCGCAGCGCGCGCGGCGCGGCGCGCGCGCGGGTAAAGGACGGTTCGGATGAGCCTGAGGATAAGTTGTTCAGCCGGACGGTACGTTTTTGCAACAGTTTATGGATTGAGGTCTTAAGGCGGCCAGGGTTTCCAGGATGGGGCACCACAACAGTTCTTCCTTAATTCAGTCAGACTGGCTGCAGGGGGTTTGTAGTGAGTAGCGGAGATGTTGATTTGTAGCAAGAGACCAGATTGAATAGCTTGAATCGTATGATCCTTTTGTCCAAAAATATTGGTGACAATGGGTCTTGAAGTAGTTGGATGAGTCTTGAGAGTCCAGACGCATCAAATGGTTGAAAAATCAGAGGATGGTGAGCAGGAACACCTGCAGTATAAACATCCACGGTCCGGAATTGCAAGAACCAAGGATAGAGAGAAAAAATAATCATAAGAAAAGAAAATAGGAAATAAGTCAAAAAAATAACAGCACTACGCACCTTTCAACAGCAGGGCCACAACAGGATCAGTCAGAAAGGATGTGGAAATCTAGTTAGAGACAATGACATGACAAAGTAAGACTAGAATTTAACAGGGGGCAGGCTGATCTTGAGCGGTTGCTGTTTCATCATCCACTGATGGTTCCTTGTGAGTTGATTGAAAATTTGAACTATCAGCTATTATTGGATGTTGTTGTTTTTCAGTAGAAGCCTCAAGAAAACCAAGATATATGGAGGTTTGCAACCTCAGCTGTTCCACCTTTGCGGCATACTTTTTCTGATGAAAATCAATCATTGACTGCAATACTTGTTTATGGGATCTTTCCAAATATTCCTCACAAAGGAGTGCATTCAATTGATTAAAAGCACTTTTTTCTAAAAATTGATCATGCCAGCTCAAACAAGTATTAGACCAGACAGGACATAGGCAATTCAAAAACTTACCAGGGCAATCAGCCATGGTAAAATCATGGTAGTTGTCAAGGTCAAGATGCTTGAGATGATGCTGTTGAAATCTGAGGGGTATGATGCGGTTAAGAGCAGAATGAACCAAGACCTCTGGTTGAATAAGCCACAGCTTATATACCCTGAAAACCTAGTCACACATTTCATGTGTGTGTAAGATGAATGACATTTTCTTGTTGAGTAAAATCTAAATAATTCATTTGTGTAGAGAACCTGCAGTATCACCAAAGTTTCTGCTTCCCTGAACATTACATATTTTTGTATGTCATTTGAAGGGAGGTGGACAACTTATGAAAAGTCATCCAGCTCCCTTGACATGTAACATGTGACACGGGAAAGCTCTGTGAATTGACTGGGGAGGTGGACAATTTTTTTAAGTTGTCCACTTCCCTTCAACCACATGATTGCTTTATTGTGAATATGCCAAATCATCAATGATTTCTGGGACAGTGGAAAACATAGCATAAGCTGTCCACCTCCCCAGCCTCCCCATAAGGATTTCAAATTTCATGTGATTGCTGAATGCAAACAATTACAGGGAAGTTGAAAACTTATCATAAGTCGTCCACCTCCCATGACACTACCTATACAAGTACTATGCAGTAAAGCTACATTTAATCCAACAGGAAAGTGGACAACTTAGCCTAAGTCGTCCATCAATCCAAAGTCATCCCATCTTACATTCCAACAAGTAAAAATGTCCTCCAACTCATGCACACTTTGACATCATTGAATTCAATAAATAGTAAGCATTTTGGCACAAAGAGGTGATGTTTGAATTATTTACATTGAAGCACATTTTTAACCATATCTGGCTTTCTTTCCATTAAATCTAGTTACAATTTAAGAAGGAGAACAATTTTGAAGTTTAAGAGAAGCCTCTGCTAGTTTTTTTTTCAATTTACAAGGAGCAACCAAAATAAGTATGATGTTCAGTTGTTTGAAGGCTGGGTGGAGGAAAAGTAGTTTGATGAGGAAAAACAGAAGTCTGCCATAAAATTTTTATAATTCCCCCAGCTTTTGATTAATCAATTATGAAAAAAAGAGTTGGGAAGGAGAAACCATGGCCTGTTTCTTTTGAGGGAGGAGGGATTGGGGTTCCAGTAGTTTTTTCAATATAAGAGAACAAAACATAAGTATAACCATTCAAGTAATCCTGATCTGTATAAGGAACATTTGAAAAGTCATCACAAGTGAAAATGACATTAGAAGCATGAAGAAAAGAATCCATTTGATCATTCCACTCTGAAGATGTCCAATTTGGAATTTTGAACTCTTTTGATACTTCCTTGTTCTTCACATGAGCAGTTTTGGATAAACCTTGGATTCTATTGAAAATAAGTTGGCTATTGACTGGAAGCTTAGACCACAAAAAATCATCATTTTCTATTTGTCCTGGGTTCATATCTTTTTTCCTTGCATATACTCCTATTTTTAAATATATTTTGATGGCAATCAGTGAACAAAGACATGAGTATCAAGTTGGTATTGATTCACAATTACCTGCAGAATATCCTTGGTCAGTTCCCTGCCAAAAGCCTATTCCAAACATACATCCAGTCTTAGTTTTTCTATTGGTTTTGTTCAGGTTCTGTCAATTTTTTGCCATCACATAGATATCTTGTACCATCTCACAAAATTGAGTTTCCAGCAATGTATATGGTTGTTGCTGCAATGAATGATATTTGACCACCAAATAGGTTTGGTAATTTCTGTTGCAAACCACTTGTAGATTTATTTGGAGTACTACATTTGATAATACTGCTTGGCTTGGACTTTGACCCTTCTTCAGGGTGATGAATTATATTGACTCAGATACACACTCCTCATTGCAATAATCACCCTTAGCTTTTTGATGCTTTTTATGTGCTTTGGATAAGGATGGGATGGATGGAATTAAGGGTTGTGGTGGTGGCCTAAGAACAGAACAATCTTGGCTTGATTCCTGTTGATGCTTTAGATTCAAGGGCTCATCATCACTACAAACATTGTCTCAAAAGCACCAACAGGAATACAAGTGACAAGGATTGAGATAAAAGCAAAAGGTTGAAGTCATTAATATGAAACCCTTTATGATGATTGAAATACATACATGTTGCTACCTTTAACCATTTTCAAAGACACATCCTCATTATTGGTTTTCAACTGCAACAAGTGGGCTTGAGATTGGGTGCATGCATTGCAGTTGACTTGATCCATGGTTTACTATTACACTTTATGATGATGAAGGGATTCATAATTCAAAAAGGGGTTCAAGGACACACAGGAATGAATCAGAGGTTCCATGGATGATAGGTTGATGATTTCATTGCTGCTTATGGTAAAGATGAATACAAGGATGGATGGTATTGATGCTGATACGTGACAATCAAAGTTGAGTTGATTCGGTGAAGAAACGTGCTATGATTCAAAGAAGAAGAAAAAAGAGTGTTGAGGAAGAGAAAGAATGAAGTCAGTTTTGGACTTATGATAATGAAGGATTCAAGATATTGAGATAGTTGCATGAGTTATTACCCTTGAAATGTAGTGATGTTGAGTAAGAGGTGGAAGAGATGCCTTGGAATAAATGGGTAATGGCAGGATTTGAATGGAGTTTTTCTTTTTTGTTATCAGGTTTATTTGAGGACAGTTTGATGATTGGAATAGTGACAGATGATTCTAAGGTTTTAGAAGGAAGTAGAGAAAAAAAAATCAGTCTAACTGTTCAAATTTTCAAACATTGAAAAACTGGATGGAAACTTACCTGGCTGGACCTGCTGGAGTCGCTTGGAGCTGCTGAAATTGCCTTGGTTTGTTGGGTGGTTTTCAGGGGCAAAGGAAGAGCCCGTTGATTTTCAAGAACCCTCCGATTTGCTTGCAAATTTACCAGCCAGGCTTGCTGCATTGGCGCAAGGCCGCTTCAGTGGCCTCACTTGGGTTTGCTTGCCTACCGAACCCAAGCTTGCCGACCGTTGCTGGCAAACGCGAGCAACGGGTCGGGTTGCCAGGGCCGATTGAGGCGCACAGACGTCCACCAGGGCCCTGGAAACCTGGAAGAACGCCCCGGGGTCGCGTTCAGTGACCCTCGCGCAAATGGACCCAATTTCGGGTCCTTGCGTTTCCCAGGAGGAAAGCAGACGACCTGGGAATTGGCCAAGGGGCTCATGCCCAATGTTGGCTCCTCCAGGGCCTGGAGCTCCTCAAGCCCATCAGGGAAATATCCATGGACAGCCCAGGGAAAGTGCCAATGTTTTTTGGCCATATGGAAAGGCCAAAACCCATGAGAGGGAGGTGAGTCTTTGGGAATAAAAACACATGAAATGGATATACCATGCCATGTGTTTTCTTTTCAATATGGCTATGATTCAAGCCTCATAGGGGGAAAGGTCATGCATGAGAAGTGAGCATGAATTTTACAATGAAAAGTATGTGTGAATTTAAGAGGTATTCATCTGCCAAATGTGAGATGGAAAGATCTGGAGGATCTTTTTGATTTGAATAAGATATTTTGAGAATTAATTTGTCATAATTTGATAATATTTTTGTAGAATTGCTGAATATAGACAGGGAGTGGAGCAATGGCTTTAATGTTTGATAAATGAAGGTTTCTATATATTATCCCTTGTCAGTTCCACTTCTGAAAAGGTTTAAAATTATACTTCCAACTTTGAAGGAGATATCTGATGAAACCAAGATTTCCTGTTTGTCTCAAAATAATGATGACAGTAAGCAATAAGTTTTTCATTTAGGTGCATTCCTGTGAAAATTTATTTATAATAATGATTTTTGTTTCAATACAGACAAGGTGATTTTTAAATAATTTTTTCCAAAGAAAATGCTTTCCAATTTTTCTTTCACTGTTTTTAAACTCCAAATGAATAACTGGAACTAGTTTCCAAAATTTGATAATTTGAATATGTCAATAAAACCTGTATCCTTATATTTTTTTACTCTAAATGTTCAGAATAAAAAATACATGAAATTTTTCATATTTTTGGGTGCCTTTGCATCTTCCTGATTACAGGATTCATAAGGAGTAATGAAATTTCTCAATTTACCATTAAATTTGGAAATAGGTCTATTGATCAAGGTGGGGTTGTAATGTATGGGAAAAAAATGTCAAATTACATTAAAATTCATTCAATTGCTCTTGAGGATAAACATTTTGGTATTCAAAATACATGTTATGTTTTATATTCATTGGAATGACTGGAAAAAATCTGCTATTGAATGCTAGTCATTTATGCCCATAAACCTGAAGGGACATGGTGCGCTTATGCTAAGTTCAACATGTCCCTTCAGACAACCAGTTGGTGGTGGTCGTGGGTCACCACAAACCTCCATGAAATGGTGGCCAGTCTTGAGCCTCCTTGCCCTCATGCTGGAAAACTTTGTTCTCAAGTATTGACATGGTCACTTCCTGTTAAAGTGTCACCTAGAATTCTTGTGAATTGTCACCTGGACTTCTTTTTGCGCTCAAGCATTAGATTACGTAATCCTCAGTCTCCCGGAGAGAAACCCTCTCACCTGAGGAAACGACATCCTTTGTTCTGTTTCTGCAATTCCTTTTTTTCTTTTCTGCATGCTGGTTTTTCTGGATCATTGTCTCTTCTCTTTTTCATTTATTTGTGGTTTCTTCATTGCCTCTGTTTCATTGCTTTTTGTATCTCTCCTTCTCATTGTTCCTCTTAACCTCAAGCTTCTCAGATCTCTCAACTGTTGACCTCTGTCAATCTCGTGCTTCCCAGACTACGACTGTTGATGCATCAATCTCAATCAACTCATCAATCTTAACTCGTGACTGGTGAGAGTTGCTCCTCCATCATCATTGTGACCTCTTTCTGACTCATCCTTCAGCTTCTCAACCTCAATGCTCTCAGCCTCTCCATGATCACCCTGCCAAGTCAACCAATGTCTGAAACCTCTTAAAGCTCCTCTGCCAGTCCCGTTGGTAATCTTTCATCTTTTTCAGTTCTTTTTTCCTTTCATCATTCTGTTGTGTCTTCTTTTTGCCAACTGTGTGTCTGACTTAATTACCTCAGCTTGTTGGTCGTGATTCATCTCAAATCATCAGATCATTTTATGTTAAAAGCCAAAAGGCCCTTCAATAAAACCAACAGAGGGATCCATGATGGAATCATCTAGAAAATTCTCTGGCAATGGATTCCAACAGGCAATGCTAAAAACCGCCCTAGAAACCATTCCATTTGTCAGCTTGCTACTATGTTCAGAGCAACCTGTCATAGCCACACAAAAATATAAAAAATTAGAATATATAAATTAACAAAAGAACGAGTGAGAAATACATAAATATTTTTGAAGAAATGGATTCCTCACCCAAAATTAGGTAGGGTCACTCACTGACCCAACCCTTGAAATTGAAGTCCTTACATTTTTAAAATAATTAAAAAGAAAAGTACTAAAAATTACAACACAAGTATGGCACCTTTTGGCCATTTGAAAATTTCACACGTGTTGTCACGTATAGGATTTACACCTAAAATTTACTCAGAATTAAGGTGTTGTGTATATTTTAGGAGTTACATGCAGAAATGTGTTATGTCACAATTCCCCCACGCAGCCCCGCATCATTACATACCCCTACATACTCATAGTAGTAGTTCCCCGCGTACTAGAGGCCCGCGCGCAGCCAATTCTTCCCTGCACGCAGCGGATCCCACCCCGCGCGCATCTGAACTGACTGATCCCTGCGTCTGGATCTGTTGTGACTAATCTGACAACCAGGTACCTCTCAAAAGAGCTACAACCTAATTAGGGTTTCCTGGAATATGTAACAAGTTGACATATGCATGAGTAATAATCTAAATAGATCAAAACTTAATTAAAATTGATAAAAATTAAGTTTAGAACATTTTTTAATAATAAATTAAAGATCAAGGATTACCAGGTAAATCATTGACTCTGATATTTGAAGAACACAAAACACTAAAACAAGTGTTCATCAAAACTATTTAAAACTATCTAGGTGATCAGCAGGTGATGGAAAAGCAGTAAACGGCCACATCTATTCACTTTAAAGCAGTACAAATAGTAAAAATGAAGAATGAGTGAAGAATGATCAAATTTAGGCCATAATAGATTAACAGATCCTGTGACTAAAATAGTACAGAAATCCAGAAGATCTAAGGTCAGCTGATTAAAAGAACCAAGTGGACGGGCTAATTTTGCTCTGACTGGATTTCAAGCCTCAGCCCATGAGCAGGACTCTCTCTACGCTCCCTGAGAAGCTCAAAATTGCCCCAAAAAGGTATTTATACAGACCTCTTTGGATCCATAATTCCATCATCAGTTTACCAGGAATCATTATTATCAATCAGACACAGTGTCATTGTTAGTCAAGTGCTTATGAAGAATCTAAGAAAGTGATTTATGACCAAGTCTGTAGTATTATTATTTATTTCTTAAAACCAATCAAACCTTGAAGTTTATTCAGGCAATCCACCCCATCTGCGCTGAAACCCTTCCTATTATTGTAGGATTTTCGTGATAAAGTGCTCAGAGTGATTGTTTCCCTTCCCTTCTAGGCCATTGTGCTGTTATTCCTGGCCATTAGTGGAATCAGCCCTTTCTAAGGCACCCATCTTCATTACAAGGTTCTTAGACTGCCTAAGGAGGCCCCTTGAAGAGAGGTTGCTTTGTCTGTAAAGACCCCCAGTAGTATAATACTGTGGTCCCTCTTTTATATACATTGTAAGACTCCAAACGGTGCTAAGCCGTGGCAGTTCTGTGGAGGGGAAAGGTGCTGTTTAGGCTGCCCTCCTAGGAGTTACAATAATATTTTAATGTAACCGGAATCAAGGTCCAGAACCTTATGGATGAGAAATCAAACTAAGAGAAGAGGATAAGAGTTGTCGGTAGCAATGGAAACAACACTATCTGAGACAAGATGATGCAGGGAAAGACTTGGACAAATAAGTCAAGGTTTGTTCCGAGTTCAATAGAACAAGGCAGTTGTAAGTAACAACGCCCACAAGCTAATAACTCTGGTCGTCAGCAGCTGATTAGGAAAGATCAACTCAATCCCAACCAACCTCCAGGTTCTCAATGAACCTGCCCAACTCTCCGCAATCAAGCGCTTGAAGGGTACCAGATAACTGTGGGAGGCTGAACAAAACAAAAGCAATTTGTTTATGAAGCTCTAGAAGCAAATCAATAACGAATTTGAGCAAGAATATCCCAACACTTCTCAAGGAACTCAAGAATAGTGTGGCGAAATTCAACTTCAAAGAAGAAGGGAGGTATAACACTCCAGGTTTTAAGCTTAATAAAACCTCTTCAATCAAACGTGATTGGCTCCAGAAGGATGATCAAGGAGAGATCAGGACCAGTATGGTCGGAAAAAGGGATCAGAGTGGTATAACACACTCAAGAATTCAGGCAGACAGGAATTCTTCTTCAACCAGCAAGGCTATTGGTTGGTGATAAGGATCAAGGTCACAAAGGACTAAGTTTGAGTATGGAGGCTCAAAGGATCAAGGGGCAATCATAGATATACCCGGATAATTTGCTCAGATAAGTGGGGAAGGATGCCCACGGATAAATTGCTTATGATGATGAGATGCTGAGATCTCCGATACTAGGATCCAGGATGATGGAATATCCGATGATGGAGTATCTTCGAAAAAGCAGGGGAGAGCCCCTCCTTATATGGGCAGGAGGCCCTGTTAGACTATATAAAACAGATTCTACAAATAGAGCGGAAACGGGAAGGCAACCATGTGGTCACTCGCGTTGGTCAAGGATCTGCCAAATGCTTGCGGAGCGGTCGGGATGGATTCAGTAGATCATGGATGAGCGTCGCGCGACGGTAGCAAAGAGGAGAGGGGAGGCGCAACGACGAAGATGAAGACACGCAACCAACAAAGATGAGGACATTCTATAACAACGGCGGAGATGAGAAGCAACACGGATAAAGGTTGCGCGACGCGCGACGCGCGCGGATGGAAGGAGCGCGGCGCGGCGCGGCGCGAAGCGGAGCGCGACGCGGAGCGCGACGCGGATAATGGAAGCGCAGCGCGGCGCGAAGCGGAGCGCGACGCGGAGCGCGACGCGGATAAACAATAGTTGGATGAACCTGAGGATAAGCTGTCCAGCCGGGCGATACGTTTGCAACAGTTTATGAATTGAGGTCTTAAGGCGGTACGTGTGTCCAGGATGGGGCACCACATCTCTCCCCAACTTACAGACTGTCCCTAGTCTGCTCCCAAGTTTGATGCCATAGAAAGAAAGAAAGGAAAGACAGATGATTGAAACCAAAGAATGGCCATTTTGATCTTGAGAGTGGTTGAAGAGTTGAGGAAAATATCTTGATTCTTCCAAATGAACCCTAGAAGCGGCAGGAATAGAACAAGGAGGGCGTCCCAAGTGCTCACATATGTGGCATACAGTAGAGTTTTACAACAAAAACGCAGCAAATGACCCTGGTGGTGCACAATTGGGAGGACTTACTTCTGAGATAAGTTGCCCCCACGACAATGGAACTTCTTGACTTGATCAGCAGAGAACCTTCTGGCCAACCGGGTACCATCCAGCTCTTCCAAAACATAAGATCCACCTCTAACTTGATGAACCACTCGATAAGGGCCATTCCAACGATTAGAGAAAAGCTTGCCCCACTGGGTTTCCAAAGATCGATTATAAACTAAAACTAGGTCACCAGGGTTCAAGGGCTCCCTGATTTGATTAGAGTGCTTGTCCTCCCAATACTGGACGGATTTTGCTCTGGCCTCCATCATCTTTTGATAAGCTTCATCACGAACGTCTTCACTTCGCTCCAGTTGCTTGGATCTAGCCACTAACAGATCAGTGGTTGAGGACACCTCTTCCCAAGAGATACCCAAGAAAGATTCCATTTCCAGATCCAAAGGAAGGACTGCTCTTTGACCAAAGATGATTTCGTAAGGTGAATAGCCAGTAGTCCTTTTGGTTGAGATTCGATCAGAAAAGAGAACAAGGGGAAGGAATTTGCGACAATTCTTGCCACTTTCACCAGCCAGTTTAACAAGTGCAGCCTTCAAAGGGGCATGACCTCGTTCCACCATGCCTTGGCCTTCAGGATAATAAGGAGTAGTAACTCTATGTTGTCCAGGAAGGGATCGGATCATTTCAGCAAGCTTGCCCCCAAATTCAGAGCCACCATCAGTAGAGTAAGATCGAGCCAGGCCATAACGCATTTTCCAGGTCTCGTAGAGGAAAGCTGCCACTGATTCAGAGCTAAGGTTCTTAAGAAATTTCGCTTCAACCCATCCGGAAAAATCATCCCTAGCCACAATGAGGTACTTAGCACCACCTGCCTTAATATGAACCACATCCATAGCAATCCTTCCAAAGACAGTGGACTCCCCAGTAGGATAACGAATTTCGGCTGGGCGCCTAAGATCACGTTTTTGGCAAACTTCACAACTCTTGCACCATTGGGAGACGGATTTCTTCAAAGATGGCCACCAGAATCGTTCGGATAATCGTCGATAAGTTTCAGTTTCCCCACGATGACCAAGGCCTTCATGGAGGCTTTCAAGGATGGAATCTTGTTTAGAGGGAATAGTAACGACAATAAGGGCACAAGGATTGCCCCTCTTCATAAGTCTAGAGCCTTGAACAAAAAAATTAGAAGACTTTCGTTTGAGAGATCGAAATTCCTTAGCAGAGAGATCAGGAGGTTTTTGAAGAGTTGAAAGGTACTGCTCTAATTTAAACCAGAAGCCTTGTTGAAAGCCAGAATAATTTTGTGAAGAAAAAGAGAAAATAGGTCGAATTAAAGGTTCCTCTTCATTGAAATTGGTTCCAACCTCAGATTCGTTGTCCCCAAGAGGTCGTCGAGATAAACCATCAGGCATGGTGAAAGATTTTCCAGGCCTGTGAACAATATCAAAAGAGAAAAGCTGGATAAAGGCCACCCAACGAGTCATAGGAGCATTGGGAAGACTGGGAGCATTGATCATTTCAATGATGGATTGGGCATCAACTTGCAATTCGAAATGTTGGCCCCAGAGAACGGTTTGAAGTTTCTTCATCATTCGAGCCACACCACAGAGTTCCAGTTTGGGCTGGGAGTATCTGGATTCTACATCTGAAAACAACAAAGATTCATAAAGAACAGGACGGTCCCAACCATTTTCATCTTCCTGAGTAAGGACGGCCCCAACAGATTGATAACTAGAATCAACAGCCAGCTTGATCTTGCCAGTTCCAGGTCCGTAAGAGATCTTTTTCAAAACTATGTCTTCACCAACTATCCTTTTGAGTAGCTGGAAAGCACATTCACAATCTTGGGTCCAAATCCATTCAGCATCTTTTCTGGTTAGACGACGCAAGGGTGCACAGATTTTGGATAAAGATGGGATAAAGATTCTAACATAAGTGACAACACCTAGAAAGCCCCTAACTTCAGTTGGATTGATTGGGGTAGGCCAAGAGATGATCTTGTTGACTTTGGCTGGTGCCATCCTTCTTCCTTCCTTGCAAACCACATGACCAACAATTTCCAGAGCAGGGACACAAGCCGCCAGTTTGGATCCGGAGACAGTAAGGCCAGATTCCTTGATTCGAAACAGAATCCTCTCCAGGGTAGTAGCGTATTCCCAGATAAAACGACGAACTCCTGAATGCCAAGGTAAGAGCTCATTATCATAGTCAGATACTGGACCTTTAATTCCGCCATCGTCAATAAAGATACCAGCATGATCAGGGATTTCATCCTGGAGGATCCACATCATCTGAGCCTGATAGACTGCGACCGAGTTGGTGGCTCCTTGAGGCAATCGAGTAAGTTGAAATCGACCAAGAGGAGTGTTGAAAGTAGTGAGAGGACGAGAAATAGGATGTAAGGATTGTTCGTCATAGCCACCCATAATATCCCCTAGACCATAGCAAGCTCTTCCCGCAAAGGATTCAACAAATTCTTCAGTAGCAGGAGGGATACCAGAGTCTTTAATAGTAACTTTATTAAGAGGTTGAAGATCATGAACTATTCTAAGTTTACCATTACTCTTGAGAACACAGAAGACGGGGCTGGAGTAACTAGAAGTTGACTGTTCGTACAGGCCAGTTCGAACTCGTTCCCGGACCAACTTGATGAATTCGTCAACTTTAGCAGCAGGGATAGGGATCTTTTTCTTTTGCCAAGGATCATGTTCAACTACAGGGATGATATAAGGGAGGCCATAGGATTCCCGCAAGAGACCTCTCTCTTCTTCACAGAAAGCAATAGATTTTTCTCTTAGAGATAAGACATTTTTGATTAAATTTAACTCATCAGGAAGAAGCCATCCGTCTGGACCAAAGTTGACCACCTTCAGACGTTCTTCAGTGACCCGTCCATTAGGCACAAAGGGACCAGTAAGAGATTGAGGAAGCCCACAGTAAGGATCGCGAGATAGAGGAGGACGCATAAGGGGGGGATTGAGGTTGAGAGGCATAGGCTGGTTGACTGGTTGGACCTTCTTAGCAACTGGTTTATACTTAGTGGCAAAAGAGAGAATTTCTTGTTTCCTCCAAGAGTTGACCAGAGAGACTTGATTAGGAAAGCTGAGTCCAAGTTCCAACATCTTCCAAGTCCGATGTTCTGCAATATCCTTGAAGGGTGCCTTTTCCATAAAAGGAGAACCAGGAGATAATACGTTGCTCACATGTGTGGCACAAGGTAGAGTTTCGAAAATGACGGTGAAAGTTTGCCCTGGCAGTGCACAATTGGGAGGACTTACTTGTACCCCAAATTGCCTCCACTGCAGCCCATATTCCTTCATACCAAAATCGCCAAAAACGGAATTGCAATTAGGATCTAGTTTAGACTCATTGCGGAGATTCGAACCGGAACTGAGAGAAGATTGATCAGGAAAAGTAGAAGGAAAAGAAGACACAACAGATCCAGAGAGAGAAGGAGATGGAGGAGAAATATTTTTGGATTTTTCTATTTTGATATGTTTTTGTTTTTTAATATTCTTGAGCTCAGAAAAGAATGATGAATGGAATGAAAAATAAGCCTGAGGGAGGGGAGTTGACCCTTGAGTTGCAGTCCGAGGCTGAAAAGAACTACAATCATTAGTAGGATCAACTATTCCCCTAAAAAATGAGAGGAACTAGAGTTATCCTTCTGCTTCCCCTTAAAAGATGATTTGGGAGAATAACCAGGAAAATCTCTTTCCCAACGACCAGAATCCAAAGAGCAAAGAGGAACTTCAATTTTTCTACCATCAGCATCAGGGAGAAGAATTCTCTCCCCAACTTGATCAGAAAACATCAGGGTTGCACCAAAGTCCATTAAGAAGGGTCGTCCCAAGATCATAGGACTGTCCAAACGAGTAATCCAAAAATGGCAGGTTCCAACGATATTTCGACCAATCCTGACTGGTACATCTTCAGCAATACCAACCAGTTCACAAGCTTGATTTCCTATCCCATACACTGCAGAGTTGAAGCTGACCCTAGGACTAAGTTTGAGCTTGCAGGCCATAGCATCCGAGATTAAGTTAAGCTGAGATCCAGAATCCACAAGAGGAGAAACAGTTTTAGCTGAGTCACCAAGATAACAAGGAAGAAAGCCAAGGGGACAGGAATAAAGATTGGATTCTATAGAAGGACTGGTTCCACCAGAGTCCTCCATTAAAGTGCCAGAGGAGACTTTGAGTTCTTCAGGGCCAATTTCCACACGTCGACGAGAGACCCATTTCTTCATTCCTTCAGCAACAGATGGAGAGATCGATAGAAGTTCAGCCACAGATAGATCAGGAATTTTGAGATCAGAAATTTTCTTTAATACTCCCTCCACAGCATTAGGGTGATCCTTGGAGATGCCTCTTTCAAATCGAACTTTTGGCTGGGTGGGGGGAGGAAGTTCAGGTGACGCAGAATCTAAGATTGGATTAGAAGGTTGAGGTGAGGGAGAAGGATCAGGGTGATCTGGGAACCTTTCCATGAGTGGTTCCTTTTCCACCTCCATGTCTTCTACATCAGAGGAAGGAGGCTCAAGTGTTGATCGACGTTTAACGGGTTTTCGAAGGATTGAAGTTGGCAAGGAAGGAGCCTTATGAGGTTTAGGTTCCTCATGTCGTTTCCTAGTTGGATCGGATTGATAAGTAGTCCCAGCAAGACTAGAGGAGGAAATGGCTGGAGGATACCAAGGTTGGAGGGTACCACAGGATGATCGAAATTCAAAGGAAGCCAGAGATGCTTTCACAGGAGGTGATGGCTGGTAAGAGGCCACCACATGTCGGATAGGACGAGACGAGTCAAAAGGGATTAGGGCACCATTAGGGAGGAAGTAATTGTTTCCCCTCTGCTCTACCAACTTTTCCTTTAAGTCCTTCTGAAGTTCTTGACATCGTCCGGTTCCATGGCCTTCCCTATGACAGTAGTAACAGACCAGAGTTGATTTGGGGACAGAAGAAGGAGTTTTAGGAGTAGCTAGCGAAGAAATCTTTTGATCTATTTTGTTCTCAAAGGCTCTAAGTAACTTGGTGATTTCATCTATAGTAGTAGGTTCTCGATTGGAATTAGGATCTGCTTTAGGCCTACGATCTGCCTCCATTTTAACCATAATATCGTTTGACTCTTTAAAAGAAGGAGCATGGACTGGTTCAGTAGTTCTAGGCTTTTCAAAGGTAAGAGCAGTTTGACCTTTAATGACTTTATCCACAGTACTCCTAAGGGTAAGAAAAACAGGGAGCTTGAATCGATTATCCCTGGTAGTAATCATGGATCCAGATTTGACCAGTTCGTCTTTAATCCTTTCCTGCACAGCCGACGAAAAAGATTGGAAGAACTTTGCTCGAATTTCGTCCACTGTGTCAATGTGATCGTTTCGGATAAGATAGTTTTGAATGGGGTCCCAAGACTTCCTAAAGATCTGATAGTCAGAGGCTGAAGAAATACCACCCTTTGAGATCCACTGAGAAACAAGAGCATCCAAATCCTGCAGAGTAAACCTAGCCACATCTATTTTACCCCAGTATGCCAACATAGCCTCCCTGAGAAGCGTCCAGTTGTGGGATTCGAATCCCTCAAAAGACTCGATTACCTCCATAACTTCATCAGAGGAGATAAAGAATCGTAACTGATAAGCCATATCGAATTCACTAGCTCCATCCACTTCAGCAGCCATTTCGTAGGAGTCCAAGAATCGCTCGACATTTGTACCGTTGAAGCCTAAGTTCTTGTTCTGGGGTTTGATCTTTACCATCTTAGGTCGGACAGAGGTGGTTGGAGTAGCGGGAGATGCCATATCGAATAACAGAGTTCCTAGGGGATCCAAAGAGCAGATTTCCAAAGTGGCTCACGAGTGTGGCAAGAGTAGGGTTTCGCCAAAAACAACAAGTATCTTGCCCGAGCGGTGCACAAATTGGGAGGACTTACTTCTAGACCAAGCTGCCTCCACGGATCGAAAAAAGGAACAAACAGAAAAAGAAAGAGAAATTGGATAGGATTTTGGAGTTGATTCTTCAAGTTGGGACTGTAAATCCCAAGGTTGCTGGTTCGATCCCGGCCCGGGGGACCAAATGTAAGACTCCAAACGGTGCTAAGCCGTGGCAGTTCTGTGGAGGGGAAAGGTGCTGTTTAGGCTGCCCTCCTAGGAGTTACAATAATATTTTAATGTAACCGGAATCAAGGTCCAGAACCTTATGGATGAGAAATCAAACTAAGAGAAGAGGATAAGAGTTGTCGGTAGCAATGGAAACAACACTATCTGAGACAAGATGATGCAGGGAAAGACTTGGACAAATAAGTCAAGGTTTGTTCCGAGTTCAATAGAACAAGGCAGTTGTAAGTAACAACGCCCACAAGCTAATAACTCTGGTCGTCAGCAGCTGATTAGGAAAGATCAACTCAATCCCAACCAACCTCCAGGTTCTCAATGAACCTGCCCAACTCTCCGCAATCAAGCGCTTGAAGGGTACCAGATAACTGTGGGAGGCTGAACAAAACAAAAGCAATTTGTTTATGAAGCTCTAGAAGCAAATCAATAACGAATTTGAGCAAGAATATCCCAACACTTCTCAAGGAACTCAAGAATAGTGTGGCGAAATTCAACTTCAAAGAAGAAGGGAGGTATAACACTCCAGGTTTTAAGCTTAATAAAACCTCTTCAATCAAACGTGATTGGCTCCAGAAGGATGATCAAGGAGAGATCAGGACCAGTATGGTCGGAAAAAGGGATCAGAGTGGTATAACACACTCAAGAATTCAGGCAGACAGGAATTCTTCTTCAACCAGCAAGGCTATTGGTTTGTGATAAGGATCAAGGTCACAAAGGACTAAGTTTGAGTATGGAGGCTCAAAGGATCAAGGGGCAATCATAGATATACCCGGATAATTTGCTCAGATAAGTGGGGAAGGATGCCCACGGATAAATTGCTTATGATGATGAGATGCTGAGATCTCCGATACTAGGATCCAGGATGATGGAATATCCGATGATGGAGTATCTTCGAAAAAGCAGGGGAGAGCCCCTCCTTATATGGGCAGGAGGCCCTGTTAGACTATATAAAACAGATTCTACAAATAGAGCGGAAACGGGAAGGCAACCATGTGGTCACTCGCGTTGGTCAAGGATCTGCCAAATGCTTGCGGAGCGGTCGGGATGGATTCAGTAGATCATGGATGAGCGTCGCGCGACGGTAGCAAAGAGGAGAGGGGAGGCGCAACGACGAAGATGAAGACACGCAACCAACAAAGATGAGGACATTCTATAACAACGGCGGAGATGAGAAGCAACACGGATAAAGGTTGCGCGACGCGCGACGCGCGCGGATGGAAGGAGCGCGGCGCGGCGCGGCGCGAAGCGGAGCGCGACGCGGAGCGCGACGCGGATAATGGAAGCGCAGCGCGGCGCGGACGCGGCGCGGCGCGAAGCGGAGCGCGACGCGGAGCGCGACGCGGATAAACAATAGTTGGATGAACCTGAGGATAAGCTGTCCAGCCGGGCGATACGTTTGCAACAGTTTATGAATTGAGGTCTTAAGGCGGTACGGGTGTCCAGGATGGGGCACCACAACATATTGAAAAACTTTTTATTACCAAACCAATTAAAAATTGCAACTTCTCTTATTATATTATTTATTTGAGCCTCTAAGCGTTTATTTTTGGAATAATTATTATTATTATTATTCCAGTATTTTTATCACTCTCTGTAGCTAAAGGACTGCAAGGTTTCTGGTATCAAAGAGCTTACACCCTCACTCTCAGAGGACAACTACGGCATCTGACGTGACAAGATGAACGGACTTCTTACACTCAGAGGCATGCTGGCTACCCTTGAATTGGGCTCTGATCAACTTTCTCAACTGGATAAAAATGTAATCCAACTCCTCCTCATATCTAAGGTGAACTCAGTTAAACACAACAAAATCATCACAGCCACCAAAGTCAACTCCGCTAAAGCCATCTGGCAGGCAATCAAGGAAAATTACTCCTCATCTGAAGCCTCCAATCAAGCCCGGATAATCAATGACTTTCTTCACATCTCTTTTAAAGAAGATGGGATCACCCACTTTGTTAAAAAAATCAAAACTTCAATCAAGAAAATGAGAAATATTGGCATTGATCTCCCTCAGGACGTCTTGGCCTACCTCATCCTCTGCAAATTTCCCATTGAAATCCACAATCTCAAGCGCCAATTAATGCATTCTGACAAGACCATAGAAGTTGACTTTGTATGCAACCATCTCATTCAATACAATAACAAAGTAAGGGCGCAGTCCTCCAACAAAACCACTTCAATTACCAAGACTGCCCTTGTATTGAGCAAGAACACATTCAAATCTCAATCAGGCAAATGGTGCGTAGAAGGCTACCATAAACCTAAACGGGATAAGAACCACCAGGAAAGCAAATTTTTTCATCTTCAACCAGACAAAGCCCCGGAATGGTGGAGGGAAAACCAAGCTAAATGTAGACAGAAGAAAAAGACACAATACAAGTCAGCTCACTACCACACCTTCATCACAAAGTGGCTAAAATCCAAAACAGTCTCAAGACAGAACATACTGATGAATAGCAGGGCATCAGCTCATTTCTTCAACAACAAAAGGTTCTTCTCAGATTTGACCAAATCCCACACTGGAGAACACATCTAAACCGGGAAAGATGGAGCCAACCTTCCCATCAAAGGCACAGGAACAGTCAAACTAGCCTGGAAACACCAGAACATCATTCTCAACAACTGCCTTTTTGTTCCCAATATAGTGGTCAATCTGATAAGCCCCAGAAATCTGATTTCCAAGGGCTGCTCCCTGAAATCATCTAAAGGAAATTTCCAAATCTTCTACAATAACCACTGTCTCATGGAAGGCAGAATTATAAAGAATATGTTTGTTGTCAACAATCCCAAAAATATTGGACAGAACAACTGCTACCTGTCCACTCTCAAAAACCTCACCTAATCCACTCGGAATCTTCACTTTGCCTTTGGACACGCTTCCACCAGCAGAATTAAAGAAATACCAGACCTCAAGCTTGACAAAGATGATTTCTTCTGTAAGGAATGCGCAATCTGTAAGATAAATAAGTCTTTTTTCAAGGCACAGGCTACTCTTGCTTCAAAAACCTTCAAAAAAATACATCTTGACCTTGTTGGGCCAATCAAACCCAAGTCACACAGACACAAAAAGTACATCCTAACAATTGTGGAAAACTTCTTGGGCTACTTAAGTGGGATTCCCCTTTTCAGAAAGGGAGACGCCTCAAATACCCTCATAGAAATTATCAAACAACAGAAATCTAAACTGGGTTACTACCCCTGAAAAATCTGCTCTGACAGAGGATCCGAATTGACCAACAGAAAACTCTCCACTTTCCTCAAAGCAATATCATGCAAGAAGCTTATTTCCGAACCCTACCATCCCAAGCAAAATGGTAGGGCTGAAAGGGCCAATAGGAAAATTGCAAAAATTGTGCGTGCATCTCTCAGCTCCTCCAACCTACCCAAGAGGTACTGGTCAGAGATACTCAAAGCGTGTTGTCTTGCTCTAAATCAGATTCCCCAGAAGGGTAGCTGCCAATCCCCTTGGGAAAACATGCATGGCAGTTCTCTTCCCCTTTCTTACTTCAAACCACTGGGGATCTCAGTCATCATATACCTCAACCACCTTACAACCAGGGGAAAGAAATTTCATCCAAGGGTTCTAGAAGGAAGGCTGATTGGATATAATCCAGAATTCCACTCCTTCAGAATTCTCTGTCCTAATGGCTCCATCATTTCAAGCAAACAAGTCCAATTTTATGAATCTTCAACACATTTCCTCAGAAAGAATGGGGAGTCAAGTTTAGGTCTAGCTTTCTTGATTGATGGCTTCAAAATTAACTATCCACATGACCAAAACAACCATCCATAATCAGCTGGAGAAAAATCCTCCGTCTTGGCGCCTCCTCTTGAAAGGAATTTCACCAAATAAAGTGAGACGCTGGAACCCCTGTTGGACTCATCTGACTCAAACCCCCCAGAAGATAGTGACTTGGAGTTCTGAAATCATCCATCCCCGGAAAGTCACACTCCAAAACCCTCCCCTGTTCTCAAAATCAGACTCAACCCACTCCTCCTTGACTCCTGAAAAATTGCACAAACCACAAGCCTCCACAATGCTATTGCTTCCACCACTATTTTGAGCCCAAAACATACTTCAAGGCAAGCACCTGTGAAGAGGCAGAGAAATGGAAAAAAGGGATACAAAAAGAGCTGGACCAATGCAAGGATCTGGAGGTATGGGAAGAATAAAATGGGCCTGAACCTATCAATCCACTTGAGACCACTTGGGTCTTCAAAATCAAAGAAAAATGCCACAACAATGTTCTCATTTTAAAGGCAAGAGTGTGTGTGAGGGGGTACAATCAGATTCATGGAATTGACTTTGGAAAAACCTTTTCCCCCACAGGCAAAATTTCATCTCTCAAGGCCATCCTCCAACTCTCCCTAAAGGAAAATGCTGAGATCAAACAATTCAATGTTAAAGCTGCCTTTCTCCAAGCTCCCATCAAAAAGGAAGTGATCATCAAAACAACCAACGTCTCTGATTGGAAGTGCAAATAACTCAGACTAAAGAAGAGCCTCTGCTGACTGAAACAAGCCCCAAAGAACTGGTACCACGCTCTTACAAGCTGGATCAAGTTGACGGGCTTTGAGGAATCCAAAAGCAACCCTTGACTTTATAATTAAACAGACAGAAAGTCCTTCATATTCTTCCACGTTGAAAATATCATCCTTGTAGGCGACGGCTTCAATTTTGAAAGAAAATTCAATGAAAAATTCAAGAACTCCCAGTGCCATGCCCCTGACACCATCTTAGGAATGAAGTTCAAACAAACAAGCAACTCCATCCTGATTAGCCAACCAAAGCACATAGCTCATGGCTTGGAAGAGCTTGGCCTGGGGGACGCAAGAGGCGTTCAAACTCCTCTAACCCTTCATCTTCAACTCACAGAAGCATTGGACAAGGATTTTGAAGATTTCAAACTCCTCAATGTAAACCACCACTCAGGGGTGGGCCTCCTGAATTATATTGCATCTCCGACCTGTCCGGACCACAGTTTTTTAGTCTCAAGCCTGGCAATGTTTCAGAACAAACCTGGCCTGACTCACTGGAAGGAACTCAAAAGAACTTGGAAGTACCTGAAGGCTACCAGGGATGTGAGACTCATCCTGAGATACAACCGTTCTTCTAAACCTCTGGTTTTCTACAGCAACTCCTCCTGGGGTGAGGATCCCACGTTGAGGAAGTCTCAATCTGGTTATCTGGGATTCTCATTTGGTTTGATCATCTCTTGGGAGAGTTTCAAACAATGCAAGATCACTTACTCCTTGATGGAGGCCAAACTCAACCCCCTCCTGGACTCCTTCCTGGAGGGAAGATGGCTCAAACACCTCCTGGGAGAGGTGTTCAACATCTCCATCCCCTTCACAACTGACTTCATCAACAACAAGGGGCTTGAGGACAAGCTCAAGCAATATGGTTCCAACGCCAAGACTAGGCATATGGACTTCAAGACCAAAGGTCTGTTGGAGGAACTGGCACTTGGAAATCTGAAGATCAAACTCATAACCACTGACTACATGTTGACATATCCATTGACTAAAGCAGTAGAAAAACCAGCCATCTTGGCCTTCTTGCAGATCCTCAACCCTCAGCTTGAACTCAACAATTTTCCATAATCAAAACTCTCTCCAGTCATGGGGAGTGTTGAAGTGTCATCTAGACTTCTTGTGAAGTGTCACCTGGACTTCTTATTGCGCGCAAGAATTAGATTATGTAATCCTCGGTCTCCTGGAGAGAACCCCTCTCACCTGAGGACAACACTTCCTTTCCTCTGTTTCTGTGATTCCTTTTTTTCTTTTCTGCATGCTGGTTTTTCTGGATCATTGTCCCTTCTATTTTTCATTCATTGGTGGTTCCTTCATTGCCTCTGTTTCATCTCTTTGTTTCTCTCCTTCTCATTGTTCCTCTCAACCTCAACTTTCTCAGATATCTTGACTTTTGATCTCTTTCAACCTCATGCTTCCCAGACTACAACTGTTGACGCATCAATCTCAATTGACTCATCAATCTCAATTGACTCATCAATCTCAATTGACTCATCAATCTCAATTGACTCATCAATCTCAATTGACTCATCAATCTCAATTGACTCATCAATCTCAATTGAATCATCAATCTCAACTCTTGACTGGTGACAGTTGCTCCTCCATCATCATTGTGACCTCTGTCTGAATCATCCTTCAGCTTGTCAACCTCAATGCTCTCAGCCTCTCCATGATAACCCTGCCAAGTCAACCAAAGTCTGCCACCTCTTAAAGATCCTCTGCCAATCCTGTTGGTCATCTTTCAAATGTTTGAGTTCTGTTGTCCTTTCATCATTCTGTTTTGTCTTCTTTTTCCCAACTGTGTTTCTGACTAAATTATCTCAGCCTTTTGGTGGTAATTCGTCTCAAATCATCAGATCATTTTACTTCCCACTGTGAAATGGTGGGTGTAATTCATCAACAATTACAAAAATATCTTGGAACTTTGGGAAATGAGAAATATGGAATCTTTTGAATTATGGGAAGTTTCATCAACCAATGAGCAAGATGAATGAAATTTTTTAAGGGCCATGCAAGAATCACCAAATCATTTACCTCTACCAAATTTGTTTGATATATTTCCATGTTATTGTCACGACTGCCCCTGGCGTGCAAGGGGCTGAAGGCACAGGCACTAATACTCATAGAACCCAAGGATGATTGATTGGATTTCGATGAAGGAGATGAAAGGAGGAGTACAAGTGATGAGAAGAGGAAGGATGAGAAGACCAGTCCAGGAGGTTGTTGAAGAGAGAGTTGTTGAATCCTATCAGAGTAACACCAGGAAGGGGCAAGGTGATATGAGTTAAGCAGGCTAGGTGAAGGTTGTCTTGTGCTGAGATGACACCTACTGGCAGAGGGACTAACCAGTAAGAAGTAGTATACTAATTCCTTGGGGGGAATTATTCCAGGAGGGAAGGAGAGGCCAGTATATGTGAGAGCTGAGAAGGAGGCCTTGAGGGATGAGTGGCTGGTGTTGCAGGTTGGAGCTCCCATGGTATTACATGTTGACTGATTGGGCTGGAGGCTGCAGTTGACTAATTGGGTGATGGGCCTATCCAGGAAGGTTTGACATGTACTGATCTGGAGTCCTGGGAGTATGGGCTGAACAGACAGTGGAGAGTATGTACTATGTATATACTAAGTGTAGTATGTACTAACTCATATACCAATTGGGTTGAGGAGTGATGAAGGTTGTACCAAGCCATGGAGAGAGTTAGAGGTCCTGAGAAGGTTGGCTGAATCACATGACAGGTGAGGTGTACATGGACATAGAGCTTATACCATACAGGGAGAGGGTGAAGCTGGTGGAAGAGGATGAAGAATGCAAGAGATGCAGAGGTAGTACTATCTGGTGGAAGGTACAGGAGTAGTGAAGTTGGGTTTGATATGAGGGTGAGTTGAATGAAGAGATTGGATTTGTTTAGTTGAAGGAGTGTCAGAACTACGGTTATGACAGTTATTTATCTTTTTGGATGAAAGGTATTTGCCAAAATGGGAATTTTAGTAACAACTATTTTGTGAAAGAAACATGGTGGGTGAGTTATGCCAAGTTGTCCACCTCCCCATACAAATGATGAAGAGCCAATTGTTTTTGCCAATTGGAAAATTGTGAAGGGGGGTGGACCACTTAGGCTAAGTCTTCCACCTCCCTGCGCCACCTCACCCTTTATCATTGAAAAATTGATGTTATATTTATACATTATGTCTGAGTGTTGCACAAAATAGGCTTAGCTGTGATTGTGCAGGCTGAAAAATATCAAATTTGATGTATCACTTTCCAAAGTATTGATCTCTTCTTGAATCAACCACAACTGCCACTGTGACACAAAATCTATTTTCTCTCAAGAAATATTTACCATTCATGAATGTAGATTTTCTTCACATGTATGTACCAATGAACTTTCACAAAGTATAATTTATAAGCAAGCATGACCAATAATTCCAACAATATTGGCCTGAGCCAGAAATATTACACTGGCCCCCGAATGAAAAATATTGGACACCACTCACCACAATTAATTCTTGGAGCCTTGATCCTACCATCATTTTTTTGAGGCTGGGTTCAATGATTGAGCAAGTTGAATAGAATATTGTCAGGGACAAGCAACAATCAGAAAAATCTGTTCCTCTACCAAATTATTTTTTGAAATTGCCATGTTGTGATTCATCTTCTTGGATGAAAGGTATTTTTGAGCATGGGAATTTCAGTACAAGCAGGTTTTTTCCTGAAACAAACATGGTGGACTGGTTATGCCAAGTTTTCCACTTCCCCAAACTATGGACTAAGGCCCAGCTAATGTGGGGAAATTAGGAAATTTTCATTGCAAGGTGGACAACTTAGGCTAATTTGTCCACCTCCCTTGGCCACCATCCACATGGTTATATGCATATCAATTATCTTTTGGTGCATTCCGTCTGGGTCTGTGAGGAAACAATTATATGTGTGAATATTTATTTTGATAACCAATGATTTCCTTAAGGGGTTTGTGGAGTTACTGAATCTTCCAAAACCCCACAAACCCATGGACTTTATCATCACCCTCATCCTTGAGCTTCAACCCTGGTTATTATTCTCTGGATTTGCTAGAGAACTGGATTATAGTAATATTACTTTTATGGAAACTGATGGGAATTCAAAACTGGACTGTCTCTCACCACAACAAAAAGATCTTCTCATGCGTATTAGTTGTTAATGGATTCAAAAAAAAATCACTCTAAGCCGGATCAAGTTCACCTATTTATAATTTTAAAGCAAGTGAGTAATAACCATGTTGAAAATTCAACAACTTGAGCAGGAGAAAATAGTTTGCAGGAACTTGCGGAGTCTCAAAAAAAGTTGAATTCAGCCACTGCTCTTGCACCATTTGAGAGGTTCAATAGTTCTGTTAGCCATTACTCAAACACTTGTTGGATGTTTTGAGCTCTTGATTGGATCACGACGGACAATTTTGGGCGTAAATCTTATTCATATGTCATAAAAAACCTGAGTTATTCTTTTTCTTTTGAAGAATGCATTCATTCATCATTATAAAATTTACTTGGAAACCCTCATGCCCACTCAAAAAACTTTAGAACCATCAAAAGATGCAAATACATTGTTTTTTGGAACCATTAGAATCTGCCATGCTGATTTAGATTTATTTGGAGGGTTTTAAGCAGTCCAACTTTCCCCTTGATGGCTTCCATGACAATCAAATAAAAGCACAAGAGCCTAGAATATCTGAAGAAATTCATGAAAAATCCTAACAAAGATGTTTGGGGGAACAAAAGGTGATTCAACTGTTCTTATGAGTGGAGATGGTTTTTCCCACTTTCTGTATCAATTTGCTTGTTTTAGGGGAATTCTTTTACCCAAACCAGCAAGTTTATTGAAGATGGAAGGATGATGATACTCAATTAAATTTAAAATTTTTAATAATGTTTCATTTTCACACACATTTAAATCCATTTAGTTTGCTAAGTCAAGATATGATATTCCAAAAGGGTTTGTAGAGATGAGTCAAGTTGAGCTTCCAGAATAATCACTTGAAGTTCTACAACCCAATGTTTGGAACCAGGCAACAAGTGAAACATAAGAGAATAAAGAATATTACCAAAAATTTATAAGGATCACCGGCAGAAATCATTTGGGCAACAGAGAGTGGCCTCATTATCACAGATCTGTTCTTGGACCACGATTGAGACCCCAATGGCATGGGATTGAATTATAATGATCTTTGGCTAATTTAATTAAGATGGGGTAATTGATTAAGACTAATGATTCATTGAAAGCTTTGGGTGGAGAACCCTTGGTTTTGAGTTTTTGTCAAATTACAGTACAATGCATCCTTTGTGAGGCCCTTTCTATTTTAGAGACCCAAAAATGTTCTGGAGCATGAAAAATTGGAAAAAGTTACCAAGTTGAGAGGTTTTACATATAATTAGAGACTGGAAATAAGATTATTTTTTTTGAAAGTGGCATTAGGATTTGAAATCATTGTATTTTTTCCAAAAAAATGCTCATGGTCTGGAAAAAATCAAGAAAATATTGTGTCTTTCTTGCAAAAGAAAGTCAGTTGCAATGCTACTCAATATAAATTGCTTGCAAGTCAAAATTTTCAAAATTTCATTGTTCCTCAAACATGAATGGAAAAGAAATCTTATCTTGTAGTTTGAAAATGATTTCCAACTATTGTCAGAGGATGGCACAGTTAGACTAAGTGCCTTACCATACCACCAATTATGATATGTTGATAGAGGCAGGGAGGGAAAAGGGTGAAACCATTTGAATGCAAAAAATTCCAAGACAGATCTTCATAAATTCAATGACCATTACTTGTAAATGCATTCATCATTTAAAGAAATTAACAAACAATTTTCTTCAGTGTTTCCTGGTAAAGTGGTCCAATTGAGGTAAGTGCACCACCTCACCAGGAGGAACCACCCCAAAATTGCAGATCTAACAGCACTTGAGAGCCCAAAGTTTTCAGGCAGGGTTATCTTGTTTTACAAATCAAACTAATTTCCCTACAGTGGCTCTTCAAAAAACAGAAAAACCTGAGAAAAATATGGTTGGAAACCAAGACCAAGCAATGATTTATTTCAAACAATAAGAATGAGTAATGAAGTAATGAGAGTTTGAAACAAAATAAGAAAAGAATTCAAAAAAGAATGACCAACGGAGTTATGACTGGCTATATTCTGATGTCAAGTTTGAAAAATCAAGGAAATGAAGCTAAGCAAGATTTGACTATCCAATAGGGAAGGAAGTCAGTTAAAGGTTGGCTGAGACAGGTTGAGATCGAGAAAATGTAAATTCAGCCAGTAGAGAATCCATTGAGGCCAGCGTTTGATTGATCAGTAAGTTGAACTCAAGCGCCTTGAACAATCTGTGAGAGTGAGCATGTAAGCTAGCAGATGAGGAGTTGAGAACTTGCTGTTCTTACTTTGATCAAGCTGGCTGCAGAGTGGATTGAATCCATTGTAGTTTCTGTTGTTGAAGGATTGAGTATTGGAATAATAGAAAGCTTGTAGATGGTAAGTTGAGTGGGCTCTTCATGGTTGTGCTTGATCAGGGATTACTGGATGGAGTTTGAGAATTGATCAAGAGTGAAGTATTCACAGCGGGAATTAAAAAGTATGGCCGCGCGCGATAAAGTGCATTTTAGTAATGAACAAGAGGAAAAAAGAAAACAAAAAGGAAAACAACAAGTACGCATCATTCTAAGGGGGAAATTACAGCAGATAATCAAAACCTAAAGATGAGGCAGACAACCAGTTGAAAAGATCTAAAAAGACAAATGTATTGAGTGGAAAGTTAGGACAGAAATTAAAACACCTCCACAACTCCAAAATCAATGATAAAGAGAGTTAAATGAATTTACAAGTCTGGTGTTCATGGTCTTATTTGCAGCTTTGGTGAGTGCATCAGCGGTCATAGAAAGAGATGATATCAATTTGAGTTTGATTAAGCCTTGTTCATAGTCATCTTGGAGACTTTTTGTTTTGAGATTGATGTGTTTGGCTTTCAAGATAGAACCAAATTTTTTAATTTTGTTGTCGAGTCCCTTGTTGTGTATGAGATGAAGAGGGCACTTAAAATTGCTTTGATAGACCTCTTTGATGAGTTGATTTAACCATTGCGCTTCTAGATGACAGCTTGAAAGTGCCACACATTCCAATTTGGTAGAGGAGTGTGTTATATTTTTTTGTTGTCTACTGGTCCAGTAAAGGGGACTTCCTTTGAAGGTACAGATAAAGCCACTTTGAAAAATCCTCAAGACTGGGTCATTGCCCCAGTTTGCATCACTAAAGCATACAAGTCTATCTGAGATCAAATGTTGTCCAAGAGTAAGACTCAAATTTTTTGTTTGGCTGAGGTATTTCCAGACATGGAAAATCTCCTTCCAATGACTTAATCTGGGTTGTTTGAAGTATTTTGCTAGAATAGACACAGCAAAGGCACAACCGGCAATTAAATTTTATCTACCTATTAGAGAACGGTGATTGATTTTTAAGTCTAGAAACTTTTGATGATTGTTGTCATTTGCTGGTGCAAGGTGCAATCTGGGAGTGAAAGGAGTAGACACTGCTTTACAATCAGTCATATTGAGCTTCATCAGTCCCTTCTTGATATGAAGTGGTAAGGATAGATGAATGAGTCCATCTTTGCAAGTGACCTTCATCCCAAGGAGCTTGTTTGGTTTGTGAGCGGATGAGTTTTTTAATTGATTTAGAAAGGAGTCTTTGAAGTGATTGACATCTCCCGCCACAAAAAGATTGTCTACATGAATGAAAACCACCAAGCAACCATCATTGCCTATGTACAGGCAAGGATCACAATTGGATTTGATCAATCCCTGTGACTTGATCCATGCAATCAGCATACAATACCAGTTTTGAGGAGGCTGTTTGAAGCCATATAGGGATTTTTTGAGTTGTAGTTATTTTGATTTTTGATTTCAGCCATAGGAAGTCTTGATATAGACTTTTTCATCAAGTTCAGAGTGAAGAAATGAGCCCTAAACGTCAAGCTGTAGAAGGTCAAGACTTTTGTTGGCCGCATAGGTGAGGAGTGTTTGAAGAGAAGCCACTTTCCCAGTTGGCGCATAGGTTTCTAGATATTTGGGACCATACCTTTGATTGAATCCCTGGACGCATAGTTGGTTTTTGAAGGTTTCAGGCTTGCCATGGGAATTATTCTTGATTTTGAACCCAAGAATAGTATTCAATGGATTTGTTACTTTGCCTTCCTCAGCTTCTTCCCAGACGGCTTGATACTCTATGCTGGGAAATTATTTAGCGGCTGATTCTTTCCAATGAGGAATCTTCATTGCATCTTTGAGGCTGGTTGGTATTTTGTTGGCTAAGAATCCGTATCAATTGGGTTTGGAGATATTTTTTTGATTTTGTAAGGTTGGTCGCAGATTGTGTTCTAAATATTCTCCTTCAGAGATAGTGTCACTGTTTGCGTCAGAGTATTCAGTTGGAGACTCCTCCTTGATTTTGACAGATGATTGAGGGGGAGAAGTTTTGCTGGAAATGGAGACAGGTAGTACAGGTGAATTGTCTATTTTTTCTTTGGATGAGATTCTAATCAGTTCTTGATTAGTGAAAATGACATGTTTCAAATCTATAATTCTCCCGGCTGCATGGATTATCTTGTACAAAAGAAGATTCCGATTAAATCCAACCAAGATGCCAGACGCTCCTTTTTTGTCCAATTTAGAACTTATTTCTGCTTGATTAAGTTTGTAGATGAGAGAGGACCCTATGGGTTTGATGTAGTCCTTGGGAAGCTTTTTACCATGCATTTTAATCCATGGTGAGTCTTTGCCTTTGTGTTTTGGAATTTGGTTGAACCTTTTACAAACTTGTGCCAGCAGGATTTTGCAAGTCCCAAATCGGAAATAGTAGCTCTGGTGGCTTTGATAACCGTTTGATTTGCCTGTTTGACACAAACATTGTGTTGTGAGTGATAGGGTTCACTAATTATCTGATTGATCTGGTGGGATCAATAGTAAGCTTGAAGTTTCAAGTTCACAAACTCTCCCCCGCCATCAGAGAAAACATCCTTGGGATAGTTGTTGGTCTTACAATTCTGGTTTTCAATGAATAAGATGATGATGTTGGCTGATTTGCTTTCTGATTTGAGAGGGAAACTGGCTATGTACCCTGAGTAGGAATCAACCATATTGAGTATGTATCGGAATCCACCCTTCAAGACGGGATTGATTGGACCTATCAAATCTAAGTGTATTTTGTCAAAGCATTTTGAGGCAATGGTTTGTTGATGAGGAAATGGTTTGCGAGTGATCTTTGCTTTATCACAACTGAGGCATTTGAAGTCGTCTTTTTCAGCTGACCAAATGGTGTGCTTCAGAAATTTTTCCATTCTGTTGAGACTTGCATTTCCTCACAAACAATGTATCTTCATCAGATTGGCCTGTGAGTAATAAGCGCTTTGTGCTTTGGTCATCATTTTGATGACAAATAGGTTGTTGGTGATCTTCCCCAACAGTAAGGTTTTTCCCTTTTTATTAAGCTTGAAGGTGCTGGGATGGAATTTGGATTTGACTGAGAGAGACACTCCCTTTGTAATGAGGGCTCCTAGCAAAATCAGGTTGACCGTTGACTCTGGTACCCCTGCGGCGTTGTGGTGAACAAATCTGGACACCCTGGACCAGATGCAGAAAATTCAAAAAAAAAATTTTATGATTCTTTTACTTAGGTGTCATTCTAAAAAGAAAAAAAAAATTGGAATTTTTTTTTTATTGGTATCACTCTTCCAATTTCCTTGTCCTGCCAAGCATTCCTCTGTCCTAGTGGTCTAGGAAAGGCCTCTCTTGGTCTACTCACCTAGGAATTGCGTTTGATTCCTTCTCGCTTTGTTCCCCCCTTCCTTTTGGCCAAACGCGCAGGCTAATACCCGCTTGGCCCAAACTTCCTCCACGCTCTCATCCTCTCTCTCATCATCGGTCATAATCCCTCTGATTTTCTTCAACCCAATCTCGCTCAACTCCCTACCAACTTCAGACAACTCTTCAATCAGAAACACTCCCTCCACTCTCAACTTGACCATCTCAAGACTAGCCTCTTACACCATCTCACCGCCGTACTCACACTCAGCCTCAAGCAATCCAAACATGAACTTCAAGGCGCTTTCCTTGATCATCATCATCCCCATCCCCGGAAATTAAATCAATCTAACCCTTCACCATCCCATCTCCCCAAGCTGTCCCGCCACAAGCACTTCGACTTGCTTGACTCATTTCAACTCCACTCAGAGGTTTGACGGTCCTCATCTCTTCCCAAAGCATCAAAACCCTCCCACTCATCACTCCCTCTCCCATGATCACCTTGACAAGATCAATGTATTCTACCCTCCGACCAAGAACTCAGATCCAATCCCTCAAGCTAACAATATCCTTGACAGTATCCTCCCCTGGCTCCTAACCCTCCAACTTCCACTTGCACCCCCCTTCCATCTTTGGGTGGGGGTGGGAAAGTATTGTCTACCGCCCGCGGACATTCACAGGCGTTCTGGTTCATTTTTTTCCCACCCCTTCCGCCTTTGGGTGAGGGGTGGGTGATCCCAGTGTTTTCGCATGCGCCCGTCCTCGGGCCAACGCAAGAGAGGTGAAGGGATGAGAAAAGATCCCACCCCAGTCAGGGAGGCTGGATTTCCACTGGCCGCGTGATCTATTTTTCTGATCATCTGGAAAAAAAAAATCTGTTCTATTTGTAGAATCACTTGTACATAGTCTAACAGGGCCTCCTGCCCATATAAGGAGGGGCTTCCCCTGCCTTTTGGGGGGTGGGGTATCATATGGTATCCTATCAGGGAAATATCATTGCTATATTCTTGAAATAAATCATCTGTGGGGTCTCATTCCCCTTTATCTGAGAACTGAATTCTGGGTATATCCATGATTGCCCCTTGATCTTTGAGCTTCCATACTCAAATCCCTGATCCTTGATCTTTATCACCAACCAATAGCCTTGCTGGTTGAAGAAGAATTTGTCTGATTGAATTCTTGAGTGTGTTACACCACTCCTGATCCCTTTATCCGACCATACTGGTCCTGATCATCCTCTGATTATCTTTTTGGAACCAGTCACGTTTGAATGAAGAGGTTTTATTAAGCTTAAAACCTGGAGTGTCAAACCTCCCTTTATTTATTTTGAAGTTGAATTCTGCCACGCTACTCTTGAGTCCCTTGAGAAGTTGTGGGTTATTCTTGTTTGAATCAGTTATTGTTTTGCTTCTAGAGCTTCTTCAAACAATTAGCTTTGTCTTGTGCAGCCACCAACAGTTATCTAATACCCTTCAAGGGCTTGATTGCGGAGAGTTGGGCAGGTTCATTGAGAAAATGGAGTTTTTTTTGGATTGAGTTGATCTTTCCTAAGCTTCTGCTGACGACCAGAGCTATTAGCTTGTGGGTGTTGTTACTTACAATTGCCTTGTCCTGTTGAACTCTGAAAAATCCTTGACTTCTTCTATTCAAGTTTTACCTGGCATCATCTTGCCTCAGATAGTGTTGTTTCCCAGCTACCGACTACTATCATCTTTATCCTTTACTCTTTGGACCCCCATTTACCAGGTTCTGGACTTTGATCTTGGTTACATTTAAATATTTTTGTAAAAATCAGGAGGGAAGCCTAAACAGCACCTTTCCCCTGCACAGAACTGCCACAGCCTAGAACTGTTTGGAGTCTTACATTTGGTCCCCTGGGCCGGGATCAAACCAGGAACCTTGGGATTTACAGTCACATCAATCATCAACTTTGAAATCAGATCTATTTCTTTTTTTTTCTCTTTAGATCCGTGGAGGCAACTTGTTCTAGAAGTAACTCCTCCCAATTGTGCACCATATGGGCAAGATACTTGTTGTTTTTTGGAGAAACCCTACTCTTTCCACACTTTTGAGCCACTTTGGAAACCTGGTCCTTGGATTTTTTAGGAAACTATGTCAAAATGGAATCTACCAGCGCCTCTTCTACTCATCCTAAGATGGTTAAAATCAAGCCCCAGAACAAGAACTTAGGATTCAATGGGACAAATGTGGAACACTTCTTGGACTTATGCAAGATGGCTGTTTTGGTGGATGGGGCTAGCAAATTTGATATGGCCTACCAGTTACAATTTTTTATCTCCTCTGAAGAAGTTATGGAAATCATTGAGTTTTTTGAAGGTTTCAAATGGCAAAACTGGGCCCTGCTGTGGGAATCAATGTTGGCCTATTGGGGAAAAATAGATGTAGCCCCATTTATTTTGCAGGATCTAGATAACCTTGTCTCCCAGTGGATCTCCAATGGTGGTGTGGCTTCAGCTTCTGATTATCAGTCCTTTAGGAAATCATGGGATACCATCCAATCCTGCCTTGTCCAAAACAATCACATCGAAACAGTGGACAAAATTGGAGTCTGATTTTTCCAATCTTTTACTCCTGGAGTGCAGGAAAGGATCAAGGACGAACTGGTTGGGTCTGGATCCATGATCACTACCCAGGATAATCAATTCAAGCTCCCTGTTTTCCTTATCCTTAGGGGAGTGGTGGATAAAGTTATGAAAGGTCAAACAGCCCTTGCTTTTGAAAAATCTAAAACCACTGAACCAGTTCATTCTCCCTCTTTCAAAGGGGCAAACAAGATTATTAATAAAATGGAATCTGATTGCAGGCCCAAGAACCCTCAGCCTAACTGAGAAACTGCTACAATGGAGGAGATCTCTAAACTGCTCAAAGCCTTTGAGAACAAAATGGATCAAAAGATTTCCTCCCTTTTTGTTCCTAAACCTTCTAGTGCTGTTCCTAAAAATATTCTATTCTGCTATTATTGCCACAGGGAAGGCCATGGAACCAGTTGATGTCTCAAACTCAAGAAGGACAAAGACAAGAAATTGGTAGAGCAAAAAGGGAATAACTTTTTCCTTCCGAATGGTGCCCTAATCCACTTTGATTTGTTTTCCCCTATTTGTCATTTGGTGGCCTCTTACTAGCCACCCCCTTCTATGAAGGCATCTTTGGCTTCTGTGGATTTCCGATCTTCTTATGGTACTCTTCAACCCTGGTATCCCCCAGCTATTTCCTCCTCCTCTCTTGTTGGTACTTACCAATCCAATGCAGCTAGGAAGCAAGATGAGGAGCCCAAACCTCATAAAGCTCCTTCCTTGCAAACCTTGATCCTCCAAAAACCACCCAAACAACAATCCTCACCTGAGCCCTCTTCTGATGTAGAAGACATGGAGGTGGAAAAAGAACCACTCATGGAAAGTTCTCAAAATCACCCTGATCCTCATCCCTCATCTATTAAACCTCCTCAATCCCCTGATACTGTTCCTGCTTCACCTGATCTTCCTCCCTCCACCCAGCCCAAAGTTTGGTTTGAGAGGGGAATTTCCAAAGATCACCCCAATGCTGTGTGAGGGGTATTGAAGAAAATTTCTGATCTTAAAATTCCTGATCTATCTGTGGCTGAACTCCTTTCAATCTCTCCATCTGTTGCTGAAGGAATGAAGAAATGGGTTTCTTGTTGACGTGTGGAAGTTGGTCCTGAAAAACTCATGGTCTCCTCTGTGAATTTAATGGAGGATTCTGGTGGAACAGATCTCTCCCCTCAGTCTATTCTTTACTCTTGTCCTCTTGGTTTTCTCCATGCTATCTGTTAAAGTTCTGACTCTCTTTCCTGAAATCTCCTAGATCTGTATTCACATATCTCATTGTTTTCATTCTTCTCTTACCTTTAATTTCTTTCCATACTCTTTGTGATCAATTTCTGCATTCTGTTTTCTTCTTTGTAAAGCGCACTTGCTTGCAACAATTTCTTTTGTGCCCGTGCGCTGTGTTCTTACTTACAAGCGTCACTCCCGCTCTTGCAGTTGCGACATCTCCAATGAACACCGCCCAAACCACCTAAGACAATGGCCATACAAGTCAAGCTTCCTCTTAAAACTCAACAACCAACAAACTACAATCAATTCATCAAACCAATATATCTCAATTCAAGCAATTGACCTCAATCAATCCTAACAACTGCACAAGCCCATTCAACTACTTAGTCTTACTCTCAACATCAACCAACATCCAATTGTCCAATCAATCACGACAAGCATCCAGTCAGATCATGGTAAGAACCTCACCTGGAAACTCAGTGCAGGAGCTTACCACCCAACTCTCATCGATCAGTGCAGGAGCTTACCACCCAAATCTCAGTTCCTCACTCATTAATCAGTGATTCTGAACTGGCACTGCAATTTCTACTCTGGCTGCTTCTTCAAGTCTCTCTATCTTAATTTCTCCATATAAGACTTTCTTGTCTCAGCCAGATTGTTCTCTGTTGGTCATTTCTTCCTTTCATCTCATTTATGTCTATTCATTCTCATTCTCACACTTCTTATTTGTTTCTGAAATTCAGCTTGGTCTTGGTCTCCAATCAAAATTCTCACACTATCTTGGTGAATCAGCAAAAACAGTCTCACTCCTTGTTGACTCTGGCTCTCAGCTCAACTTGATCTCAGATGCTATGGGCTGCAAAATTAAACTCAGCCCTAGGGTCAGCTTCACCTCTTCAGTGTATGGAATAGGAAACCAGTATTGCAAATTGGTTGGCATCTTTGAAGATTTTCCAGTCCAGGTTGGCCAAAAAATTATTGGAACTTGTCATTTCTGGATCACATGCTGGATGGTCCCATGATCTTGGGTCAACCTTTCTAAATTTATTTTGGAGAAACTCTTATGTTTTCCAATCAAGTTGGGGAGAAAATCCTCCTCCCTGATTCTGATGGTAGAAAGATTTAGGTTCCTCTTTGTTCTTTGGATTCTGGTCGCTGGGAAAGAGATTTCCCTGGTCATTTTCCTAATTCATCTCTAAAAGGAAAACAGAAGGATAATTCCAGTTCCTCTCATTTTTTATGGGGGTAGTTGATCCTACTAATAGTTGTAGTTCTTTTCAGCCTCAAACTTCAACTCAAGGGTCAACTCTCATCCCAGAGGCTTATTTCTCTTTCTTTTCAACGTTTTCTTCTGATCTCAAAAATATCAAAAATCAAAAAAAAATCAAAATGAAAAAACCAAAAATATTTCTTCTTCATCTGTTGTTTCTTCTTTTCCTTGTAATTTTATTCCTAATTTATCTTCTCTCAGTTCCAGTTTGAATCTTGGAAATGAGTCTAAACTAGATCCCAATCTTGATCCTATTTTTGGTGGCTTTGGTATGGAAGAATATGGGCTTCAGTGGAGGCAAATTGGGTAAGAAGTAATTCCTCCCAATTGTGCACCACCAGGGTATCCTACTACTATCATTTTTGAAACCCTACCTTGTGCCGCACATGTGAGCAATGTATTATCTCCTGGGACTTATTTTATGGAAAAGGCACCTATAAAAAACATTGGGGAACATCAAACTTGGAAGGCGTTAGAATTTGGTCTCAATCCTTGAAGTCAGATCTCTCTGGTCAACTCCTGGAGAAAACAAGAACCGCTCTCTTTTGCCTCCAAATATAAACCAGTTGCTAGGAAAATCCAACCAGTCAACCAACCAATGCCTCTCAATCTCAACCCTCCTCTTAGGCGTCCTCCTCTATCCCGCAATCCTTACTGTGGTTTACCTTCATCTCTCACTGGTCCATTCATCCCCTCTGGTCGTGTCACTGAAGAATGTCTGGGATTATTCAACTTTGGACCAGATGGATGGCTTCTACATGATGAGCTGTATTTGATCAAAAGTTTCATGTCTCTTTGGGAAAAATCTATTGCTTTCTCTGAAGAAGAGAGAGGTCTCTTGAAAGAATCCTATGGTCTGCCTTATATCATTCCTGTAGTAGAAAATTATCCCTGGAAAAAGACAAAGATCCTGATCCCTGCTTCCAAAGTTGAAAAATTCATCAAGTTGATCTGGGAACAAGTCCAAACAGGTTTATACAAACATTCAACTTCTAGCTATTCCAGTCCTGTTTTCTGTGTCCTTAAAAGTAACGGTAAACTTAGAATAGTTCATGATCTCCAGCGGCTAAATAAGGTTACTATTAAAGACTCTGGTATTCCCCCTGCTACTGAAGAATTTGTTGAATCCTTCTCTGGGAGAGCTTGCTATTTTCTAGGTGACCTTATGGGTGGCTATGAAAAACGGTTCTTACATCAGATTTCTTGCCCTCTCACTAAATTCAATACTCCCCTTGGTTGTTTCCAACTTACTTTATTGCCTCAAGGTGCCACCAACTTGGTTGCAGTCTATCAGACTCAGATGGTTTGGATCCTCCAGGATAAAATCCCTGATCATGCTGGTATCTTTATTGACAATGGCGGAATTAAAGGACCAGTTTCTGATTATACCAATGAGATCTTACCCTGAAATTCAAGAATCTGTTGATTTATCTGGGAATATGCGACCACTTTGGAAAGGATCTTGTTCCAAATCAAAGAATCTGGCCTCACTATCTCTGGATTTGAATTGGCTGCCTGTTTCCCTGCTCTGGAAATTGTTGGTCATGTGGTCTGCAAGGAAGGAAGAAGGATGGCTCCATCTAAATTCAGAAAAATCCTCTCTTGGCCTACTCCCATCAATCCAACTGAAGTCAGGGGTTTTCTAGGTGTTGTTACTTATGTTTGAATCTTTATCCCATCTCTATCCAAAATCTGTGCTCCTCTAAGTTGCCTGACCAGAAAGGATGCTGAGTGGATCTGGACCCAAGATTGTGAAAATTCTTTTCAGCTACTTAAAATGATGGTTGGCAAAGACAGAGTCTTGAAAAAGATTGCTTATGGACCTGGAACTGGCAAGATAAAATTGGCTGTTGATTCTAGTTATCAATCTGTTGGGGCTGTCCTCACTCAGGAAGATGAAAATGGTTGGGACCGTCCTGCTCTCTATGAATCATTGTTATTTTCCAATGTAGAATCCAGGTACTCCCAACCAAAACTGGAACTCTGTGGGAAGTCTCAAATGTTGAAGAAACTCCAAACTGTCCTCTGGGGTCAAAACTTTGAGTTACAAGTCAACGCGTGGTCCATCATTGAAATGATCAATGCTCCCAGCCTCCCAAATGCTCCTATGACTTGCTGGGTGGCCTTTATCCAACTTTTCTCTTTTGATATTGTTCATAGGCCTGGAAAATCCTTCACCATGCCTGATGGCTTATCTTAACACCCCCTTGGAGATGAAGAATTGCATGTTGGAGTGGACTTTGATGAGGAGGAGCCTTTAATTTTTCCAGTTATCACCTTTTCCTCCCAAGATTATTCTGGCTTCCAACAAGGTTTCTGGCTAAAATTAGAGAAGTACCTTTCCACTCTCCAAAGGCCTCCTGATATCTCTGCTAAATATTTTCAATCACTCAAAAGGGAGTCCTCCAATTTCTTTGTCCAAGGTACTAGGATTATGAAAAGAGGCAATCCTTGTGCTCTTATTGTTGTCACTATCCCCTCTAAACAAGATTCAATCCTTGAAATTCTCCATGAAGGCCTTGGGCATTGTGGGGAAACAAAAACCTATCAACGTATATACAAACAATTCTGGTGGCCATCTTTGAAGAAATCAGTCTCTCAATGGTGCAAGAGTTGTGAAGTATGTCAGAAATGCAATCTTAGGCGCCCGGCTGAAATTTGTTATCCCACTGGAGAGTCCACTGGCTTTGGAAGGATTGCTATGGATGTTGTTCACATTAAGGCTGGTGGAGCTAAGTACCTCATTGTGTCTAGACATGATTTTTCTGGATGGGTTGAAGCAAAATTTCTTAAGAACCTCAGCTCTGAATCAGTAGCAGTCTTCCTTTATGAGACTTGGAAAAGCGTTATGGCTTGGCTCAATCTTATTCAACTGGTGGTAGCTCTGAGTTTGGTGGCAAACTGGCCAAAATGATCCGATTGCTTCCTGGTCAACATAGGGTGACCACTCCTTATTATCCTGAAGGACAAGGCATGGTGGAAAGGGGCCATGCCCGTTTGAAGGCTTCTCTTGTTAAGTTGGCTGGTGAAAGTGGAAAAAATTGTTGCAAATTTCTTCCTCTGGTGCTCTTCTCTGATTGAATTTCAACTAAACAAACCACTGGCTACTCACCTTACAAAATCCTCTTTGGTAAAAGGGCTGTCCTTCCTCTTTATCTGGAAATGGAGTCTTTCTTAGTTATTTCTTGGGAAAAAGTTTCTTCCACCACTGATCTATTAGTTGCCAGATCCAAGCAACTGGAGCAAAGTGAAGATGTTTGTGACAAAGCTTATCAGAAAATGATGGAGTCAAGGAAAAAATCAGTCCAGTATTGGGAGGAAAAGTATTCCAATTGATTCAGGGATCCCTTGAATCCTGGTGATCTAGTTTTAGCTCATAATTTATCCTTGGAAACTCAGTGGGGAAAGCTTTTTTCCAATCGCTGGAATGGGCCTTATCAAGTGGTCTATTAATTCAGAGGTGAATCATATGTCTTGGAGGAACTAGATGGTACTCAGATGGCCAGAAGGTTCTCTGCTGATCAGGTAAAGAAATTTCATTGTTGTGGAGGCAACTTTAACCAGAAGTAAGTCTTCCCAATTGTGCACAACCAGGGTCATCTGCTGCATTTTGTTGTGAAACTCTACTGTATGCCACATACCTGAGCATCTGGAACACCTTCTTCATTTTATTGCAGTAAAACCTAGAAATTTCTTTGAATGGATCAAGATATCCGTTTCAATCGCCCTCAAGATCAAATGGCCATTTCTTGTGTTCAATCATCTTTCCTTTCTTTTTTTCATGAAATCAAGCTCAGATGCAGACTAGGGAAAGTCTGCAAGTTGGGGAGAGATGTGGTGACCAAATATTGACACCCTGGACCAGATGGGGAAAATTCAAATTTTTTATTTTTACAATTCTTTTATTTAGGTGTCATTCAAAAAAAAAAAAAAAAAAAAAAAAAAAAAAAAATTGGAATTTTTTTTTGTATTGGTATCACTACTCTAATTTCCTCATGCTGCCAAGCATTTGGTTGTCCTAGTGGTCTAGGACAGCCCTCTTTTGGTCTCATCACCTAGGCATTGCGTTTGATTCCTTCTCTCTTTGTTCCCCCCTTCATTTTGGCCAAACGCGCGGGCCAAGACCTGCTTTCCCCGAACATCCTCCACGCTCCAATCCTCTCCCTCATCATCGGTCATCATCCCTCTGATCCACTTCAACCCAATCTTGCTTGACTTCCTACCAACTTCAGAAAACTCTACAATCAGAAACACTCCCTGCAATCTCAACTTGACCATCTCAAGACTAGCCTCTTACACCATCTTGCCGCCATACTCCCGCTCGGCCTCAAGCAATCCAAACATGAACTTCAACGCGCTTTTCTTGATCATAATCATCCCCAATCCCGCAACTCATTTGATCTAACCCTTCACCATCCCATCTCCCCAAGCTCTCCGACCACAAGCACTTCCACTCGCTTGACTTGTTTCAACTCCACTCAGAGGTTTGAGGGTCCTCATCTCTTCCCAAACCATCACAACCCTCCCACTCATCATTCCCTCTCCCAAAATCACCTCAACAAGACCAACGTATTCTCCCCTCCAACCAAGAACTTGGATCCAATCCCTCGGGCTAACAATATCCTTGATGGTATCCTCCCCCGGCTCCTATCCTGCCAACTTCCACTTGCACCCCCCTTCCATCTTTGGGTGGGAGTGAGAAAGTGTTGTCTACCGCCCGCGGACATCTGCGGGCGGTCTGGTTCATTTTTTTCCCACCCCTTCCGCCTTTGGGTGAGGTGTGGGTGATCCAAGTGTTGTCGCGCGCACCTGTCCGCGGACGGACGCAAGAGAGGTGAAGGGATGAGAAAAGATCCCACCCCAGTCAGGGAGGCTGGAGTGATCTATTTTTTTGATCATCTGAAAAAAAAAACCGCTCTATTTGTAGAATAACTTGTACATAGTCTAACAGGGCCTCCTGTCCATATAAGGAGGGGCTTCCCCTGCCCTTTGAGGGGGTATCATATGTTATCCTATCAGGGAAATATAATCACTATCTTCTTGAATTAAATAATCTGTGGGGTCTCATTCCCTTTTATCTGAGAACTGAATTCTGGGTATATTGATCTTTGAGCCTCCATACTCAAATCCCTGATCCTTGATCTTTATCACCAACCAATAGCCTTTCTGGTTGAATAAGAATTTGTCTGATTGAATTCTTGAGTGTGTTACACCACTCCTGATCCCTTTATCCAACCATACTGGTCCTGATCATCCTCTGATTATCTTTCCGGAACCAATCACGTTTGACTGAAGATGTTTTATTAAGCTTAAAAACTGGAGTGTTAAACCTCCCTTTATTTCTTTTGAAGTTGAATTTGGCCACGCTACTCTTGAGTTCCTTGTGAAGTGTTGGGTTATTCTTGTTTGAATCAGTTATTGTTTTGCTTCTAGATCTTCTTCAAACAATTAGCTTTGTCTTTTGTAGCCACCCACAGTTATCTGGTACCCTTCAAGCGCTTGATTGCGGAGAGTTGGGCAGGTTCATTGAGAACCTGGAGGTTGTTTGGGATTAAGTTGATCTTTCCTAAGCTTCTGCTGACAACCAGAGCTATTAGCTTGTGGGCACTGTTACTTACAATTGCCTTGTCCTGTTGAACTCTGAAAAATCCTTGACTTCTTCTATTTAAGTTTTCCCCGGCATCATCTTGCCTCAGATAGTGTTGTTTCCCAGCTACCGACTACTATCATCTTTATCCTTTACTCTTTGGACCCCCATTTACCAGGTTCTGGACTTTGATCTTGGTTACATTTAAATATTTTTGTAAAACTCAGGAGGGAAGCCTAAACAGCACCTTTCCTCTCCACAGAACTGCCACAGCCTAGCACCTTTTGGAGTCTTACAGCGTTCAAGAGGGCTAAGTAGGCATCCTTGGTGGCCAATGCAGCCTCTCCTGTCCCTTCTATGATAATTGCAGCATCCTTCTTCCCAGTCAGAATTTTCTCATTGCCGTTGCTGATTTTGACATGATTGAAGAGATCTTTGTCAGTAATCATATGAACTGAGCAGCCGGAGCCTAAGATGAATCAACTGGGGAGAATGGTTGAGTTGGTATTCATTCTGCAGAAAAACAAGTAGAAGTGAGATTTGTTGGGAGGTTTGTTTTTTGTCTTCTTACCCCAATTGTGAAGATGATCTTGCTTGAGTTCTGGAAATTCAAACCAGCACAAACTGGCCGGATGCAAAGTGACAGCTGGGTTATGCTTATTGTTCTCACTCCTTGGTCCTTGATAGAGAGCTACGCTGACAGGTTCAGCGCATTCATCTTGAGCAATTACCTTGTTCTTGTGCTGAATGAGATGATTAAGCACAACCTTGATTTGCATTTTAGACGTTGTATGCATTATTTTTGATTTCATGTTGTTCATGGAGGTTGGAAAATTGAAGAGCACCAGATAAGCAATGATTTCCATGGGAAGTTCAATACCCACTTTGGTCATTTTGTTGAGATAGACTTTTACAGAGGTGACAAAAGCATTGATGTTGGAGTCCATAGCTAAATTAAGGAACCCTTTGAAAACCCTTGCTCTGTTGGCCAACGGAGAGGAAGCAAAATGATGTTGTGTTGAAATCCAGATGGGTTTAGCATCATCTTTGTTTGTATAATTGATAACGTCATTGTAGGTGACGGAGTCCAGTTTAGCAATCATATGGGCTACAAACTCCTGATTGACTTCTTCTTCCAATCATATTCACTTGTCAGGATTGTTCATTTTGCTGAGAATTCCTTGCAGCTTGAGGAGTTTCTTGAATTTTTTTCTCCACATGCTGTAATTGTCCGCCGTAAGTAGTGGAGTGGATTTGATTAGAGAATTAATAGCAAGAGACTTGTAGTTGAGTTCCCCCCCTGGTCCTGGCGTTTTTGATGGTCCCAATAGCGCCATAGGGAAGAGAGAGGCTTTTAACCATGAGAAAAATATGGTTGGAAACCAAGACCAAGCTATGATTTATATAAAACAATAAGAAAGGGTAATGGAGTAATGAGAGTTTGAAAAAAAATAAGAAAATAATTCAACAATGAATGACCAACAGAGTTATGACTGGCTATATTCTGATGTAAAGTTTGAAAAATCAAGGAAATGGAATTAAGCACGATTTGACTATCCAATAGGGAAGAAAGTCAGTTAAAGGTTGGCTGAGACAGGTTGAGATGGAGACAATGTACAGTAAGCCAGTAGAGAATACGTTGAGGCCAGCGTTTAATTAACCAGTAAGTTGCACTCAAGCGCCCTGAACAATCTGTGAGAGTGAGCAGGTAAGCTAGCAGGTGAGGAGTTGAGAACTTGCTTTTCTTACTTTGATTGAGCTGTCTGCCAAGTGGATGGAATTGATTGTAGTTGCTGTTGTCAAAGTATTGAGTATTGGAATAATAGAAAGTTGGTAGATGGTAAATTGAGTGAGGTCTTCATGGTTGCGCTTGATCAGGGATTATTGGATGGAGTTTGAGAATTGATCAAGAGTGAAGTATTCACAGCGGGAATGAAAAAGTACCACGGCGCGCCATAAATTGCAGTTTAGTAATGAACAAGAGGACAAAAGGAAACAAAAAGGAAAACAACAAGTACGCACCATTCTGTTGAATATTTGGAACCCTTCACTGTTCTTTCTATGCTCATTGTTGATTATATCTCTTTTCTCTTTTTCTTGTTATCTCTATGTCTTATATTTTCTTTCAATATTTTCCTCTTTTTCCTTCTTTCTCTTTTTCTTATTTATCTTTTTTTCTTCCCCGCTTATCTGCTGTTACTTGACTGTCACGCACGCGCGCACACTACAGACTGTCTCTACTGTCAGTCATGCGCGCACGCTTCACACCTGGTCCAAACTCTATCTCAAGGGAAACTCTACATGGAAAAGATTCAGATGGATCAACGGACCGCTCACAAACGCCCAAACTCTCATCAACACTCAAACTCAACTTCTTCAAATCTCAAAATCACACCAACCACTTCAAACCTTTTATCGACCCTTTTTCTTTTTCTTTTCAATTTCTTCTCTAGTCCAGTTTTCTTTATTTCTTTACTTCAATCATCCTCAAGCCTCGTTGTCTCAAATCTCATCAATGTTTCCTTCATCCTCTTGAGTATGTCTGCGGTGGCTGGTTTCTTAATAGCACTCAATTTCTCAATCTAACTCTCAGCTCATCCTTCTTCAGCTCATCCAATCCTCAACCTCTAATTCTAGTGGCCTCTCTTCTCCAAAACTGCTGATATCATCTTTACTCTCCATCTTTAAGTCTACTCTTGAGTTTGCTCTCTTGATGTTGGTTCTATATTCATCTTCTTCCTCTCCCAATTCTCTTTTTCTTTTTTTTCTTGTTCTCTTACTGATGTCCTGCTCTGCGTAGCCCTTTTATGATCATCATTTCTTTGAATTCATTCCCAAAAATTTATCACAGTTAAAAGCCAAAGACCAGCCTGAATAATCTCACCGGAATCATGGAGGGATCAAGCAGTGGAGACGGATTTCGACAAATAATTCTCAAAGCAGCGCTTGAGGCAGTACCAATTCTAACCAACAAGAACTACTCCATTTGGAAGGACAAGATGAATATACTCCTGGAACTGAAAGGCCTCAAGGAAGCTCTCAAGGATGACTCAAAAACTCTCAAAGCTACCAATGATATGGAAGTCAGGGTCATTTTACTGTCCCAAATCGACTTGATTACTCATAACAATGTAGTTAATCCAACAAACATAACATACGCGAAGCTCCTATGGCTAACCATCAAGGAAAGGTTTGCATCCTCCCAAACTGCTAACCAAGCGAGAGTTTTCAATAAATTTCTTTATCATCAATTCAAATCCAACTCAATCAATCTGTTCATAACCAAAACCAAAATCTCGATGAAGAAGATGATCAACGTAGGAATCTATCTTCCAGACAACATCCTAGCCTACCTTATTTTTTTCAAATTTCCTTCCGCTCTCCAGTCTCTTGGTCAACAAATTATTCACTCCAACAAAAGTTTCTTGGTCTACCTCGTTCTCAATCATCTCACTCAACTCAACAACAAAACCAAATCTAAAGCAAAAGATTCCAAAACTCTCAAAACTTCTCTAATTGTTTCACAAAACACAAAAAAAACCCGTGCCTCGAGAACTCCGCTGCAGAAGAGGATACCACAATCCTCAGTCACCTGATCACACTGAAGACAAATGTTGGCACAAGCATGAACAACTCGCGCCGGATTGGTGGAAGGAAGCCCAAGCCAATTGGAGAGCACAACTCAATGCCAACTCCCAGGGTAAAGAAGTAGCTCACTATCATGCTCTTCTCACCACTTGGATCAATGAAATCAACTCAAATAATCAAATTATCCTTGACTCTGGAGCCTCCTGTCATATGTTCAATTCAGCAAGTTTTTTTTGCAAACTCAACAAATGCTCAGGAGAAAAATTTATCAGTACTGGAAAGGAAGGATCAAAACTACCTATCAAAGGAAAAGGGACTGTTCAAATCATCTGGAAGAACATCTCGGTCACACTTTCCAATGCATTCTTTGTTCCTGATCTCATCGTGAATCTTATCAGTCCTGGAGCGCTCATTGTCTCAAAGAAATGCTCCCTATTCACCAACAGAAACCAGTTTAAACTCTTTTCTAACTCCCTTCCATTTTTCTCGGGATATATCAGAGGCAACCTTTTTGTTCTGAACAATCCCTCCAAGATCGGACTCCATCAGAAATTTTGTTATGTCTCCCAAAACAATTGGAATTCTGACAAGCTCAAAAAGCTCCACCTTGCCTTTGGAGACGCCAGCCCCTATTGACTTAAAAATCTTTTTCCTGACCTTTCTCCCAGTCTTATATCCAACTTTCAATGCAAAGATTGTCTCTTCTTTAAAATTACCAAATCCTCTTTCAAAAACACATCCACCCCTGCCACTCAATCTTTCAAAAAACTTCACATGGACCTTGTTGGACCTATTACTCCTCCTTCCAGAAAGGGTAAGAACTACATCATGACAATCATCAAAAATTACTCTGGCTATATTTCAGCTATCCCTCTCCAAAAAAATTCCGATGCCGGTCCTCAACTCAAAATAATCCTCAAATTCAAAAAACTCAAACAAAACTCTTCTCCCGCTACTGTCTGCTCCGACAGAGGTGGAGAGTTCATCTCCTCTGATTTAAAATAATTCTTCCAATCAAATTCCATCCAATATCTGATTACCAAACCCTATCATCACAAACATAAGGGCAAAATTGAACATGCCAACAGAACCCTTACAGAGTCTATTTGAGCCATCCTCTGTACCTCCAAGCTGCCCCTTAACCTCTGGGCTGAAGTTTCTAAATCTTCCTGTCTCTTTCTCAATCAAATCTTCAAAATGTCCAATTCTCCCTCTCCTTATCAAATGTTTGTTAAAAAAACTCTTCCTCTCAACTATTTCCATCCCATTGGTTCCAAAGTGGTCTACTTCAACACCAAGGTTGCTTGGGGAAAAAAATTCAAAGATCGTGGCCTCACTGGCATCCTTGTGGGCAATAACCCTCATTTTCCTTCCTATTGTATTCTTTGTCCTGACAATTCCATTATATCTTCCAAAAATTTAAAAATACTCAAAACGTTCTCTTCCTCCTTGTTGAGAAATCAATTCTCACAACTCTCCTCTCTCTGACTGCCGCGCACCCTGAAGATGAGTGTGAACACTCCATTTCTAAGATTGTCATCTCTCAACTCGAGTCTCCCAGCTTCAGATCTTGGAAGGGTGTGAGGTTCAAGGTTCATCCATCTGAACAACCTCTGACGACAGCTACTCGAAATCAATCTCTTTCTTCTTCTGATCTTCCTTCTTTTACTCCTTCCTCATTCTATCATTCTTTTCTTCCTTTTCTATTTCTTTCTATCGTTCCTGTTCTTTTCTCTTAAATCTCATCTCGCCTCGACTCTTGATCCACCATCTCAGCTACCTCAATTAAACGGCCCATGTGTTCTTGTCTGGTAAGAGACCTATCCGCATGATCTATCACAACTAACAACTCTCAACTCTGACCTCTGTCCGTTTCAGTCGTCTACTCATTTCCTCTAGCCTCATCCTTTCCTCTGCTGCTCATGCTGTCCTGTTCCTGATCATAGTCCTAGCGTTGGTACTCCTTTCATTTTCTTCATTATTCATTTTTCCTATTTTGAATCAGTTGGTCTAATTATCTCTAAAACCCATGCCTCTAGTCCGCTGGTTCTTTTTTTTTAAGAAATCAAATAGTGAAATCAACACTCCTAGATCTCATCCTCTTCCAATTTTGAATCCAATGCCCCTACACTTCTTGATTTGGACATAGATCTTCCCATTTCCTTATCTTCTCCTGATTCTTCCTCTTCTCTCCAATCTCCTGACAATCCTGTTGAATCGGACAGAAACAATCTCTCTCCCAAGCCTTCAGATGACCCTCTTTCAGACTCTTCATCCAAATCCTCTAACAAGGTTGCTGTTCAACTCAATCCTAACTATTCCCTATGAGATTGATCATCTATTAAACCTCCACAACGATACGGCTATCATCATTATTTTGTACCTAAAACTTACGAAAAAGCCAAGAAATGCTTCAACTCTCACAACTGGGATTCTTCCATGGACGTAGAACTCAATGGCATTGAAGAACTCAAAGTTTGGGATGACATGTCTGATCCATGTCTTTGTATCCATCCATCAACCAATTCTATTCTTTTCTTTCACGTTGACAATCTCATTCTTGTCGTCTCTGGCAACAACTTCCTAACCAACTTCCTCAGACAATTCCCCAACTCTACTCATCACGAACCCAACACCATGCTTGGCATGAAATTTGAAAGAACCAAAGATTCTATTTTGTTATCTCAGACTAAACACATTGAACATGGTCTTGAGGAATTAATGATGACGGATTGCAAGCCTTCTTCCATTCCTCTTACGGCCAACTCCAATCTTTCTCCAGCCTCCAATGAGGAAAATCAAGAGTTTCTTTCTCTTAACATCAATTACCAATCTGCTGTTTTCCTTATGAAATACATAGCATGCCTAACTCTCCCGGAATTAAGCTTTGCAGTTTCAAGTCTTGCTAGATTCTGTGAGAAACCCGGCATTCATCACTGGGGGAAATTCAAGCGTTGCTGGAAGTACTTGAACGCTACAAAGCATCTCAAACTCTCACTCTCAGTACGCAATTCCTATACACAAATTCAATGTTTCACCGACGCCACTTGGGGCGATGATTTGGAAACCAGAAGATGGCAATTGGGTCATCTATCCTTGCTCTTTGGCTCTCTTATATCCTGATGAAGCTACCGTCAAAAAAATGTCACTCACTCAACTACCAAAGCTGAATTAAATCCGCCTGTGGACTCATTTTTGGAAGCAATTTGGATGAAGAATTTAGTGTCTGAACTCTGGAAGAAAAATTTAGAACCAAGCAAACATTACGTGGATAATATGGGTCTCATCAATAAACTCAAAAAGTTACGATGCAACTCTAAAACTCAGCACATTGACATTAAAAGAATGCAATTCAAGAAGAATTGAAAGAAGGAAGTCTGGTTATTGATCTCATTCCTTCAGAAAGTATGAATGCAGACGGACTCACAAAAGCCTTGCCACCAGTTCTTCTTGCTAATCTCACCTCTCTAATAAATCCAAAATTTTCTCTCATCTCCAGCCCTACCAGACACAGGGGGTGTTGAATATTTTGAACCCTTCACTGTTCTTTCTATGCTCATTGTCAATTATATCTCTTTTCTCTTTTTCTTGTTATCTCTATGTCTTATATTTTCTTTCAATATTTTCCTCTTTTTCCTTCTTTCTCTTTTTCTTATTTATGTTTTTTTCTTCCCCGCTTATCTGCTGTTACTTGAATGTCACGCACGCGCGCGCACTACAGACTGTCTCTACTGTCAGTCACGTGCGCACGCTTCACACCCGGTCCAAACTCTATCTCAAGGGAGACTCTACATGGAACAGATTCAGATGGATCAACGGACCGCTCACAAACGCCCAAACTCTCATCAACACTCAAACTCAACTTCTTCAAATCTCAAAATCACACCAACCACTTCAAACCTTTTATCAAACCTTTTTCTTTTTCTTTTCAATTTCTTCTCTAGTCCAGTTTTCTTTATTTCTTTACTTCAATCATCCTCAAGCCCCGTTGTCTCAAATCGCACCAACGGGTTTCTTTCATCCTCTTGAGTATGTCTGCTGTGGCTGGTTTCTTACTAGAACTCAATCTCTCAATCTAACTCTCAGGTCATCCTTCTTCAGCTCATCCAATCCTCAACCTCTAATTCCAGCGGCCTCTCTTCTCCAAAACTGCTGATATCATCTTTACTCTCCATCTTTAAGTCTACTCTTGAGTCTGCTCTCTTGATGTTGGTTCTATATTCACCTTCTTCCTCTCCAAAGTCTCTTTTTCTTTTTGTTCTTGTTCTCTTACTGATTTCCTGCTCTGCGTAGCCCTTTGATGATTATCATTTCTTTGAATTCATTCCCAAAAATTTATCACATTCTAAGGTGGCAATTACAGCAGATAATCAACACCAAAAGATGAGGCAGACAACCAGTTCAAAAGATCCAAAAAGAAAAATGTATTGAGTGGAAAGTTAGAACAGAAATTAACACAACCTACTAATTCTATTTGCTCATCCCCCCCAAAAAAATGATAGCCAATGCCTCCCTCAAACTCCAAAATTGTCCTCCTTGTGAAATATTAACTTGAGTTAATGGAAAAAAGCCAGATATTGTTAAACATGTGCTTCAATTTATATAATTCAAACATCACCTTTTTGTGCTGAAATTCTTACCATTTGTTTCATGAAGAAATTTCAAAGTGTGCATGAGTTGTACAAAATTTTTACTAGTTAGAATGCAGGATGGGATGTTTTTGGATTGATTGATAACTTAGGCTAAGTCCTTCACCACCCCGTTGGATTAGATGTAGCTTTACTGCATAGTTCATGTATAGGTAGTGTCAAGGGAGGTGGACGACTTATGATATGTTGTCCATCTCCCTGGAATTGCTTGCATGCGGGAACATATGACATGGGAAATCCTGGTGGGAAGGCTGGGGAGGTGGAAAACTTATGCTCAGTTGTCCACTGTCCCAGAAATAATCAATAATCTGGCATATTAAAATTCATGCTCCCATGTGGTTGCAGGGAGGTGGACAAATTAGCACAAGTTGTAAACATCCCAAACTTTCCAATATGATTCTCCCTTGACATCTCATCCCTGCATACCCATGGCTCTAGAGTGGTGGACAACTTATCATAAGTTGTCCACCTCCCTGCGCATGACTCATATTTTTTTTGTATGGTAATGCAGACACTTTGGTGATACACACCTGCCTATTCCAAAAAATCAACCAGCTGAATCCTGTCTAATCTCCTCTCTCCATGATATTATGCACCCCTGTTACATCTTTCTTTATTTTTTTGAGCCAAGTGATCCAGGCATGTTGAATTCTCATATATTCTTTTGAAATCAATATTAAGAATTTTTAGTTAAATCATTTATCCTTATTGCTGCTGAATGAAAATCCAGTAATTACAAAGAACTCTACCTTCTTTACAAGAATTATCAAGAATTCATATCACACCATTTTAATAAGAATCAAATTGAAAACCATGCATTTTTCTTCTTTCCCTTTATTATTTATCTAATATGATCTGAGGGGATTTAGTCAAAATCAATTCAGGAAAGGAAAAAATTATAATCCTCATTTCCAAGAATTAGCACCATGCAAAATCTGACACCTGATTCATCATATTTCTCTATTATTCAGTTTCCAAAATTGAACTCTCAACAATCAATTATCAATGAACATCCATCCATGCAGTAAACCTACATCTGTACGGTACCCAGAAATGCACTTGAATTAATTGGAGATTTAAACCATCTTATAATAAAAACACAGCAATGCAACAAGCTATTGGACCCGTCCCAGTATTATCCATCACTACTTGATATATTATTCAATTAGAATTTCATACAAATCAATAAGATTGGAAAGGGGTAGTCTGAAGTCCATATAATGAAAAATTGGATCTTGATATATTTCCACTCCAGCTCTTCTTCATGGTGGCTGGAATTCTTGAGCTCATTTTCTTGTTCAATAATTATTGGTCAATTCAATAAAAATGAGAATGAGGAAATTTTAGTAAACACATAATGTTCAACAATGCTATCTGTGGAAATATTTTGTGATAATTAGAATATCAATATGAATAGGAAGCTCGTCATGTCTATTATCTGAAAAAATCCCAAAAATAAATAACTGAAGTTTGACTGATTGATCCCAGTTTATTTTGATGAATCATGCATAAGTGCCACAAAAAAAAAGTCATCACGCTCTTGGGGGCAGATGGTAGCCCAAGATTCTCTTTTCTATGTCAATCATGAATTGATTTATCATTGAGATCATCCCTTGTTGAAGAAGATTTTATTCAAATCTCCAAGTATACTTATGTGCATACCCTTTGCCCACTTGGAAGAAAAATATGAGAACAAAAGGGAATCAAAATATATAATATCTTCATTTCTGAAAATTTTCAGAAGGTCAGTAAAAGTAAATCTGACTTCCTATTTATCATTTTGTGAAAAATTTATGCAAAATCACAAAATCAGGAACATTTTTATCTGGTTACTAAGTTAGAAAATTAGACATGGAACCCAGTAAGAACTAATCACCCCAGTATAAGATCTCCATGACAATAATACAAACCCATTGCTAAATCATGTGGTTCATTTTATGTTACTAAAATTCCAAAACCCCAGCTAACCCAACATCATCAACCCCCAAGCCATCAAAAGTCCCCGTTCCAGATGAACAAGTCAATATGCCTGGTGTTGAGGAAGATGAAGATTTTGATGACTATTCTGCCGCATCCTACTTCATGGTTGCACAACAACTCCCTTAATCCCACCAACACCAAAAGAAGCAAAAAGTTTGGCCCAAGAACAATATTCTGTCTCTTGTCATGCACGCAACCTTGGAATCCCTGCTTCTTCAAGTGGTATTTCCAAGTCCTTACTTGAATGGACAAAATCAATTCATGGAATGGATTCCAACAAAAAAAAACTTCCTAATCCTCCAACTGGTGCTGAACTAGCATCCCTCAGAAATTAAATGGCTAAAAAGAAGGCATCCATTAATGAGTCCATTGAATCAAACACTGGAGAGCCAAACAAGTACAGCTCCAATTCAAAACTGCAAGAAAAGGAGCTGAAACTTGTGAAGAAGGATGCCCTGCGCCAATTACAATAAATTATTACTTCAAGATCTTGATCCCTCAAAATTACTGCTTGAGACCAAATTCAGTCTCATGATGAGACATGGATAGCCCATGCCTGGGCCTTGATCTAGAATTCCAGTATTCCCAGATGCACCTATCACTGGGAACAGAATGCAACATCTTTCTGGAATTCTTCTCTCACTGCAATAATCATCAGAACATGTGAGATGTGTCATGAACACGGGGGGACTGATTCCTATTCAATAAATGAGAATGACAACCCCCCAGCCAACAGGGTTGCCATAATCAATTGTTTGAATGTCTCAAAAAAAGGCTATTTGGAAGAAGGGGCACAAGGCAGAAAGAGGCTCCAGGAGCAGAAAATAAAATGTTTCTGCATCTCAAAGTGTCAACAAGAATAAAGTGTGTCAAATAAATCTTTTTTAATTTTCTCTTCATGATCAATGACTAACTGCTTATGATTTTTTGAAATCCAGAATAACATGAAGGAAATTTGAAAGACCACAGCAGTGGAGCTGGAAATGATGGACATGTTCCCAGAAAATTCTGCCCTTTTCTTTGAAAGTGGATTCATATCTGATTTTGAGGGTGAAGATGAGGAATTATTCAATCATGAAAATTTTTGGAGGGCTCAACATGTCTCCAAAATATATCACTACCTGGATGAAGCATACATTCAACTGGCCGGAAACCTGCGCATCAAGAGGGAAAGAAAATTGAAAATTAGTCAACTTGCTAAACCAAATAATTCTCCAAGAGGTGATCACCCACCAACACTTCCTACTTCAATACCTTAAAATTGGTTAAGTGAGGAAGCCCTGGAGGATTTAACCCCTGTTGAAAGAAGAGCCTTGGGTTTACTTCCAGAAGTTGATCTTACAGAGGCAGTTTCTTATCTCAGAACCCAAGTTTTCAAGCCCTCTAGCTCAATGGAAACCACAAAAAAATTTTGAAAAGATTCCAAATAGTTTAATTTTAATATCAGTACTTTAAAAAATATGGAGGAGTATGTTTGGATGCAACGTTGGCTTTGGTGAAATTTTTCTTGAGTACTACATGTATTTTTATTTTAATCCCATTCTTGTTTTGCCAACCAGAAACCTGTAATTATATTTAAAGCTAGATAAACTGAATCTACTAAATCCAATGAGGTGGGGTCACCCTGACTTGAAGAGGTTAAAAGTGTAGGTTACACTTTAAAAATCTTGAAATTTTCAAATAAATAAACTTCTAACAAGTTGCTACATCCAAACCAAAATCAAAGTAAGAGTGGAAAAAACCTACATCCACATGTGAAAAAAATACACAATCTCATTGAAAATTTCAAGTAAATTATATTTGATGCAAAACCTTTTGGAAAGCTACATGAAATTATTTTTTCAATCAAAACATACAAAATGCATTTTCTTCACTTTGCAGCTGTCACGTTGAGATCACCCACTTGTTAAAAATTCCCATAAACCTTTTCATGAAAGAAGTAGATATAAAATACACCCTAGGCGGTATCAGAATTAGCAAAACTGCCATTAGAAACCCGCAATTTGTTTTACCAAACCCGCCATTTTAGATGGTGGGTTTCTGAAATACACATACCCCTAATTTGTGTATTTTGAAATGGCAATTTTCACGAAAATGGCAGATTTCAAACATCAAACCCAACATTTATGCATCATCATACATCCACCATCCATCAAATCTAATTCACCCATACAAATCAGCAAATCCATACTGGTCCCATCTCCATCACATCACACACATCTCATCTCCATTGCTTCACATCCCATCACTTAACATCTCTATTGAGTCACATCTCTATTGCTTCATATCTCTATTTATTCACATCTCTATTGCTTCACATCTACATCTTCACACAAATCCCCATCATCATCTCATCACCCCACATCAAATTACCATATTTCTCAACATTTCCCATCAAACTTCTTGGCAAAAAGTTGAAAATGCAAAAAAGCTGACTGAACTTTTGTTAGTATTTGACTTCCATTCAGACTCTGATTCAGACTTCGATTTGGAATCAACTTGGTTGGCTTTGAATGCTCTATTACAAAAGCAATACATGGTTCCAAGAAGACAAACTCTCCACAACCCTTTGTATGAAAGGCAAAAGCTTCATCTCCTCCCCAACCTAAGATTTCAGCAACTGTTCCAAACTCTATTGCCTTCATTCATAAAAATTTTGTAGATGATTGAAGACCACAACATCTTCCAGAAAAATTCTTGGAATCCTCAACGCGATCCAGCTATCCAACTGGCTGTTGCTCTTTGTAGATTGGGATCAAATGGAAATGGAGCAGCCATTATAAATTAGAAAATCTATTCTCAGTCTGATATGGAAACATTGACTCATACACCAAAAGAGTCATGGTTGTTATCCTATCTTTCTGTTGCTCAATCCTTTCTTGGCCAACAAAAGAAGAACACAAGGAGATATCACAAGTAATGTAAACCAAAGGATTTCTTGGTTGAATTGGTTTTGTTGATGGAAACACCATCCCCTTGATTCAAAACCCCTAGCTAGATGGCAACCACTTTTTTGATTGGAAAAAAAGGCAATTGATTCATATCTTTACCATTCACTTTGATAACACCGTAGATTGCACACTGACCAAATATTTTTTTACTGTTTGTTTAGATAATCTTTTGCACTAAAACTTAATTGTGATAACAACCAGAAGTTCATATCCCTCCATGCTGGTCTTCCAGGTTCTTGTCATGATTCATATGTTTTCAATTTGATGCAGATTTCCCAAAAAACAGAGAACTGCTTTGACCACAATCAATAACTTCTGGCCAATTCAGCTTATGCTAGTGGGAAATATGTGGTTCCAGCATACCAGAATGTTTTGTCCAAAATCAAAGAAAAGCCTATTTCAACTATCATCTTGCCCAATCACAAGTTTGGATTGAGCATGCCATAGGAGTCCTGAAAGGAATATGGGCCAGCTTAAGGGAAATGCAAAACCAGCTTCAAAATCCCAAAGACATGAAGTTCCTCATGAACCAGATTTTCACTTGTGTAATCCTTCACAATCTTTTGGCTGAAATCAAACATGAATGGGACAAAATATTTGAAGATGATATTCCTGATCCTCCTCAAGTCATCCCCATCTCATCTTCTTCCTCATCTTTGACAATGGGAGAGCAGATTCTACCCCTCACACTTGCTCACTTTGATGTGTAGCATTTGGTTTTTAAATAGGTGAAATATCTCTTTTGGTTTTTTTTGTTCAACTAAGCATCCAAGGATGACTTGATTTTTTTTTTTTTTTTTTTGGTGGTGGACTTAGAAAAAAACAGAACCAAAACTTCCAAACCACCCACCTCACCCCACCAAACCACCGGTCCACTGTCCTCCTCACCCACCACTGGTCCACTCTCCACCTCACCCTCCACCTCCACCTCACCCACCACTCCCCCCCCCTGACAAGCTCCTGACCCTCCTCCTCCTCCTCCTCCTCCCCATCATCTGTGTTAAGATTCTGTCTCTCATTCCACTCACCTACGCTATTCTTCATCTATCCGCACCTCTGTGTGCGCTGCTTAGTGCTCTCTACGCGCACTCTCACTTGTTGGCTACTCTCATCTGTAATGGGCTCTTGCGGAGTGTTTCAACTTTTCTTCTTTTTCTCAAATAGTCCTTGCCTCTCTGAATCTCTTTTCTTTTCTCATAAATCTTTTATTCTCTTCTCATTAATACACTTATTCTTTCTTGTGCCTCTTAGTCTCATTCCAACCTGACCTCAAATAGTCCTTGCCTGGTAAGATGTCACCTTCTTGAATGTCCTGGATGTTCTCCTAATATTATCCTGTTTCATTCAGTCTATCATCTTGTGATCTTTATCCCATCTGCCTCCATTACATATATTTCTGTCCCGCTCCATGAATCTCTTCTAGCATCAATCTAGCCGCCACTCTTAACATTCATCTCTGGCCAAGCTGTAGGATTCTGCTCTATCTTTTTCTTTATCATTTTATTTTTCTATTCTTCTGATTCCTCTTTTTTCACATCTGTGTTTGCTTCTTCTTTATTCAGCCAATGCTGGTTCTAAGTCATATTGAGATTCAACTGCATACTTATCACAGTTAAAAGCTGAAGGTCACCAACCAACTCTAACCAAACCTAGAAAAACCTTACAATTATGACTGAACCAGCTGGGGCAGCCAACTTCTTCCACAAGTTGGCTCTGAAAGATTCCCTTGACGCTATCCCTCCTCTGAATGAAGAAAATTACTTGATCTGGAGAGATAAGATGCTCATGCTATTTGATTTGAAAGATATCAAAGATGCAATCAAAAGAAATTCTGGCCCCCTTTCCTCTAAACAAGATAGAGAGATCCAAGCCATTATACTCTCAAAAATAGACAGTACTACCCACGCAAATGTGGTAAACTCCTCAAATATGAAATTATGAAAACTCTTATGGTCCAAAATAACTAAGAGATTTGCTTCTTCGGAGACGGCTAATAGGGCAAGGGTCTTCAATTGTTTCCTTTATTCAACTTTCAAAAAACAAGCGATCAAAGGATTCATCACAGAAAAGCGTAAATCTATTACAAGGATGACAGACGTTGGAATCAAATTACCTAAGGACATTCTTTTGTATCTTTTGCTCTTCAAATTCCCTTTGGTCTTGGAAAATCTCAAGCAACAGATAATGCATGTTTAAAAACAGCTAGCGGTAGATATAGTATTTAACCATCTCACCCAGTACCATAACAAAAGAAAATCTCAAACAAATCCTGGTAAATCATCTACGGACGTTTCCTTGGTGTTGACAAAAACTAAGATTCACAAAGATGAAAAGAAGATAAATATGAGGTGTCAACAAGGATATCACAATCCAAAATCTGCTCACTCTGAAGCTTCTTGTTTTCATCTACTTCCACAAATAGCTCCAAAATGGTGGATATAGCAGCAAAATGAATGGAAAAACAAAACAAAAAAAACCCCTACAATCAACTATCATGCCCTGTTAACTCTTTGGATCAATGCAGACAATAAACCCAACCTTCTCTTAGACTCTGGATCTAATGTCCATATATTCAATGAAATCAAATTCTTTTCCTCATCTAAACTCCAAGAAGAACCAGAAGAAATTAAAACTGGGAAATCAGAAGCAAACCTCAAGATATGCGGAACTGGAACGGTCAGATCAGAATGGAATGAGTCAGTCATTACATCCAAAGACTGTGTCTATGTACCCAATATAGTTGTAAATCTTATTAGCCCCGGTCTTTTGGAAAGCAAAGGATGTAATCTATCTCAAGTAAACAACAAATATTTGGTCACTCGGAGGAATCAACTCGTACTGAAGGGCCTGATTGGAGAAAATGTATTTGTCATCAAAAAGCCTAAATATGTAGACCAAAGTCAAATGATCAACCTCTCTCAACATACAAATATTTGCTCACTCTCCCTACTTGATGTACACAAAATTTATGGACATGCTTTGATATCCACCCTCAAACCTCTTGTGAAGGATCTTTACTACAATGAAGAACTCAACTCATTTGAATGCAATAGCTGTATCAGAAGTAAAATCAAAAGATCATCCTTCACAGGTATCTCTACACCATTGAGTAAGCCCTTAGAACAAATTCACCTGGACCTTATAGGTCCTATCTCTCCCCAATCTAAATCTGGTCATCATTATATTCTCACTCTGATAGACAACTGCACTGGTTATCTTGGGGCGTTCCCACTGAATTCAAAGGATGAAACTACGGAAGTGATAAGAAACCTCCTCAAGACTGAAGATAAGAGATTAGGCTACTATCCATCCAAGATCTTCTTGGATAAAGGAACAGAATTTTTCAACTCCAACCTCAAAGACTTTTCTAAATCTAGACATATCAAGTTAATAACCTCTCAAACCAGCGTCAGATGAAGACCACAAGGAATTCACACGCCTCAATATCAACTACCAATCTTCTAGTGGTCTCTTAAATCATCTTTCTCAATATACTCGACCCAACATCTCATTTTCTGTCTCAAGTCTGGCTAGGTTCAATAACAAACCCGGCATGTCTCACTCAAGAGAAAAAAGGAGAGTATGGAAATACTTGAAGACAACCAGAAACCTCAAATTAAATTTCAAATAAAATACCTCCCAAGAAGCTATAGCTGGTTACAGCAATGCTACTTGGGGAGATGATCCCATCTTCCGGAATTCCAAAACTGGATTTATCATCCTCCTTTATGGCAGTCCGGTCGCCTGGAATTCCTCAAGACAAAGAAAAATAACCTAGACGTCTACCAAATCCAAGCTCAATGCCCTATTGGATTGTTATCTAGAACTCAAGTGGATAACTTGCCTTGTTGACAAGATCCATCCTTCTCTAAAATGCAAACCAACCATTTACATTGATAATAAGGGCTTAGATGGTAAAATTAAGAAATTTGGATCCCACTCCAAATCAAATTGTAAGACTCCAAACTGCGCAGGGCGTTGGCAGTTCTGTGGAGGGGATAGGTGCTTTTTTAGGCTGCCCTCCAGAGTGTTAGAAAATTATTTAAATGTAACCAAGATCAAAGTCCAGAACCTGGTAAACGGGGAACCAAAAGTAAGAGGATAAAGATTTTAGCGGTTGCTAGCTGGGAGACAACACTATCTGAGGCAAGATGATGTCGGGGAATGCTTGAATAGAAGGAGTCAAGAATTGTTCAGAGTTCAACAAGACAAGGCAATTGTGAGTGACAAAGCCCACAAGCTAATAGCTCTTGTCGTCAGCAGGAGCTTAGGAAAGATCAACTCAATCCCAAAACAACCTCCAGGTTCTCAATGAACCTGCCCAACTCTCTGCAATCAAGCGCTTGAAGGGTACCAGATAACTGTGGGTGGCTACACAAGACAAAGCTAATTGTTTGAAGAAGCTCTAGAAGCAAAACAATAACTGGTTCAAACAAGAATAAACCAACACTTCTCAGAGGACTCAAGAGTAGCGTGGCGGAATTCAACTTCAAAAGAAGGGAAGGGAGGTTTAACACTCCAGGTTTTAAGATTAATAAAACCTATTCAGTCAAACTTTACTGGTTCCAGAAAGATAATCAAAGGATGATCAGGACCAGTATGGTCGGATAAAGGGATCAGGAGTGGTTTAACACACTCAAGAATTTGATTACAAAAATTCTTCTTCAACCAGAAAAGCTATTGGTTGGTTATAAGGCTCAATGATCAAGGGCAATCATAGATTTCTGATGTGATGATAGGATTATGATGATGTGCTCATTCCATGCTGGATGATTCCCTTCTCTTCCAAAAGGCAGGGGAGGGCCCCTCCTTATATGGGCAGGAGGCCCTGTTAGACTATGTACAATGAATTCTACAAATAGAGCGGAAAAATAAAGAAAATCAGGTGACAGGAAAAATTTGATCAGGCGGGCTGGTGGAAATCTGTCAGCCATGAGACATGTATTGGTGTCCTATAGGCTACCCAACTCACAAGTCTTGGTAGTATAGTGGTTAAGGAATTTCTTATTACCCTTTGGAGTACCTAGGTAGTGTGTTCAAGCCTCCATTAGTCCATTACATATCCATATTTTTGACATATAAAGTTTCATATAATCATATTTTTACAGTATGTCTTAATATTGGAAATCATCCCATAAAAACTTGAAGGTTTATATTATAATTTATGGGAGATCTTATCAATTTACTGTATATGAAAATCCTCTGGAAGCGTCCAATTGGATGTACAATTAATGTCCTTAAAGATTTCCCTCTGTGGAAACTATATTCTGTAATAATCCTTATCTACCGTAACCCAGATTTTTAGGTGAATTGTAAATTATTTTCTAAGAACTATCCTTCCAGCTTGTAGATAACTTCCAAGAAGTTAATCATGCTGGAAAAGCGTTCACTCAGAAGCTAGGAAACTCCCCTGGTGCAGATAAACTCTGTGGAAATACTTACCCAGAGTATACATATCTATGTGGATTAAGAATATCTAATAATATGGTTGTAATTTTTTGAACACCTGCTCTGATAGATCTAAAAAGAGTTAGAGGGTAATTAAATCAATTCTGAAGCCTTGAGAGCGTCCTCTTGAAGGAGAATAAGTGACTGGGGTGATTCCCCCCCATCACTTTAAACTTCTGAGTAAATAAATTACAACCTTACCTCAAAAATAGACCCCAATGAGTATGTAAATGTTATTATAAATTGGGGATGATTGCTTGGGGCTCTGAGCCACTGGAGACGAAATCTAGGACAGTGGTGTACTCCCCTGATGATTCCCTGAGTCCCCCTGAGGACTCTTTCAATATAAAAGAGGAGGGTCTTGTCCCTACAAGACCTATTCCTCATTGTATTTTATAAACCAGATAGTGCATATTAACAAGCCCATCCAACTTAGTCCACCAAGAGGATTGACTGGGGACTTTTAATTCAACATCTTATTATATTATCAATCAAACAATCAACTTCAATTTCGACTCCAAGGTCCTATTGGAGTGATAGTCCTTCTCAGGCTATTGTAAAGGGTGTGAGCTTCCTTGTTTTAGAAAGTCTCCTTTGAGCTTTATTTAATAAAGCTAGGCCCCTTATCTCTTTAGAGGTTCAAGGCTTGGCTTTTTTACTCCTGATAACTTACTATCAGTTGAGTTTCTTATTGGTATTATCAGTGTAATCATTAAAACTGATATTTGGCAATTATTATTATTGTTTTTGCAGGTATCTGCCACAGCTACTATAGCAATAGAGGCAATAATCTGAAAAAATCCTTCTCATACCTTCACCATCTCTCGCGTTCGTCCGTGGATGGGCGCGTGCGACAACACCGGAATCACCCACCCCTTGTCCAAAGGCGGACGGGGTGGGAAAGGAAAATGAACTGGACCGCTGCGGATGTCTGCAGGCGGTCGTTGACACTCTCCAAACCTTGGCCAAAGGCGGAAGAGGTTGGGAGAGTCCCAGGAAGGGTGACGGATGAAGTTTGTGAGAGCGCGGATGGCCGGATAGCAGATCAGCTTGAGGCAATTGAGTAAATCCTGACAAGCTTGAGATTGGCAACTGATAGATTGAGTGAGGTGGGAGATTGATGGGTCCAAGGATTGGACAAGGGCTTGGAGGTGCGGCTGGGATGGGTTTGGTAAGTTATGGATGAGCAAAGCGCAACAATGATGGTGAGCGGCAGCGATGATGATGATGCGCGGCGGCAAAGATGATGACGGTGAGCGGCGCGCGAAAATGACAATGCGGATGAGGGACGCGCAATGCGCAAGGATGAGGATGAGCAGCGCCTAACAATGATGATGAGCCGCGCGCAACAATGACGATGCGGATGAGGGACGCGCAACGCGCAAGGATGAGGATGAGCAGCACGCAACGCGCAAGCAATATTTTTGCATTCTTTTCCCACAGTGTCCCAAATGGTTCACCAAAACGTCACATAGATATTATAACTAAAGGCTTAAGGGAGGATTTATCTCTTTCCTTTTTTGATCTGGTCCTCATTCCAACCAACAAGAGGATAGTGGACTCTCTCTCAAAGGCAAATTTGATTAATTCCCTTAAGCTTCTTCAACAAGAAGTATTCTGTTGACCTCAACTCTCCTTTTAACCTCTTAAAAATCACGAGGGGTTTCAAGATAGTGTCTCTGATTCCACTCACCTATGCTATTCTTCATCTATCCGCACCTCTGGGTGCACTGCTTAGTGCTCTCTATGCGCACTCTCAGTTGTCCGCTACTCTCATCTGTAATGGGCTCTTGTGGAGTGTTTCAACTTTTCCTCTTTTTCTCAAATAGTCCTTGCCTCTCTAAATCTCTTTTCCTTTCTCATAAATCTTTTATTATTTTCTCATTACTACGCTTATTCTTTCTCGTGCCTCTGTTCAATGTTAGAATTTGAGTTTATATATATGTGACTTTAACTGGAGTTTGAAGTACCATTGATTGATTTGATTTGATTTATATTATTGTTGTTATTGAAGTATTAAAATAATTTTTAAAATATAACTAGGCTGTGTTCTTAGTAGTGATTGTCAGACTGTTCAAGCATAACATTTCACTTACAATTTCACTTAAACTGCTTATGTTAATTTTGCCTTATTCATTTTGTACTCAACCACTTGTTGGTCAATCATGTATTTAGTCGATATAAACCATGGTGCTCTCAAGTGGAATTCATTATCTGTTCAGCCAACACATTAACCCAAGTGTCCTTTTCCTCCTGATCTCAGGTCCGTTACGCTTGACGTTACAAGCCTCTTTCCCTCATTTCTTATTGATCTTTTACTTCATTCGAGCTTAAGCTCTTTTTATTCCTACACAGTTAAAAGCCTTTGCTTAACCTGAGCCAACCATACTCAATGCAAACTGGTTGCCTTCAATATTCTCATCCAGAAATTGGTCTTCAACTCTTTTGGCAAGGGGGTGAGATGAGGATGAGCCTTGTCATTGACTATCAAGCTCATCCTATCCAACCACTTTGACAACAAACACTAGGAAACCATCGAGTTGGAGGACAAGGAGGAAGGAGTCAACCAATACCAATACATCCATCCTTAATCACCTGATCCAAAACCCCAAACCTAAAGATCCTCCAAGCCACAGATGGATTCAATGTTTGATTTCATCCGAGATTGAGAGCGTAGGATCCAAGGATCATCATCATTTGATATTGATCGGTGGTGCTCCCTATCACATGTTGAACAAACTCAGGTTCTGGCCCGCAATCAATCCTAGTGCAACAAATCAGCAGCTATCTCGCCTATTGATCAGTCATCATAATCAAAACTCTACTGGCCTCAGTTCTCAACTCCAATCCGCACTCAATAATTGCTTGATTCATCTCAAAAAATGGAATCTGAGAAAGAGTGAAACCCTGGATGAACTCCCAACCAGCATCAGTCTAGCTGGTGGAGAGGAAACCGAGGCAAATTCAGAGACCTCAAAGCCCATAGAACAAGAGGCTCAGACCCAATATGATAAGAAAAATTGTATCTATCAATTATCATCTGGCTCTCTTAGTGGATCTAGCCACCCTTCAGCACACCATCCACCGAATTCTGGAAGCTCTAGTATCAAATTTTGAAAGTGATAATCTGATAATTAAATAAGATGGCGGCGGTCTTAGCCTAAAGTAAGACCAAACCGCTTCTAAGAATATGGCACACCTGATAATTAAATAAGATGGCGGCGGTCTTAGCCTAAAGTAAGACCGGACCTCTTCTAAGAATATGGCACCTGTAGTGGCAGGGTTTCCCCAAATAGTTGTTAGAAGCGATTTTATTATTACAGAGGCGGTGAAGACTAACACCTGATAATTAAATAAGATGGTGGCGGTCTTAGCCTAAAGTAAGACTGGACCGCTTCTAAGAATATGGCACCTGTCTATATACATGAAGTGAGAAATTGTATCCATAACCTGAGATCAGTTGAAGTTAGACTTGAATAAAATGATGATGACACTTACAGTGGCAGAGTTTCCCCAAATAGTTGTTAGAAGCAATGGGGAAAAACTGCCACTGACTGAATGGAGCAAGGTCTTAAATAGATATGGAGGCACGGGCACTAGAATAGAAAGAAAATGCAATAGGACACAACAAGGCAGACAACTTATGCCGTCATGGTGGTTTGTTGACGTTCTGGTTCTGTGCATAATGGTTGGCTTGGCTCTGGCTGAACTTACCGCTTTGGTACCAGAGCAAATGGGCGCATTGCTTATTGATTTGGTAAGTTGGTTCCTGATGAGCCGTATTTTGACACCCCCCTTCAACTTAAAAAATCAATTACCTTCTTTAATCCTAGTGCGTTACGCAAGTTCTTGAAGATTTTTTTATTGAGGGTTTTAGTTAATATGTCGGCCACCATCTGCTTTGTTGGACAGTGGTCAATAAATACCTTTTTTGCTTTAACCAGTTCTCTGATCCAATGGTGATGGATTTTGATATGTTTGGTTCTCGCGTGGAAGATTGATTTTGAGGTAAGTTGGATAGCACTTAGGTTTTCGCAGTGTAAAGTAATGGGCGTATTGCAAGGAACTTGGAGGAATTTAAGTGACTCAATTATCCAAACCGCTTCTTGCCCAGCTTCAGAGGTTGATTTATATTCAGCCTCTGTGGGTAATAGTGAAATCATTGGCTGCAGCTTGGATTGCCAATTTATTGATCCGTTCATGAAGGTAAAGACGTATCCAGTAGTGGAGCGTTGAGTGGCTTTATCTCCAGCCCATTCCGCATCAGCATGGCCGTGTGGGATATAGTAACTTTGATCACCACTTATTGGGCCATTGTGGTTTGTTTATTCAATACCATATTCTATGGTTCCCTTGAGATACCGAAGAACATGGCAAAGAGACTTCCAATGGCAAATTTCAGGTTTGTCCATGAATTGGGCAAGTACCCTGACTGAATGGCTTCAGTTGGGCCGTGTGCATTGGGCTAGGTAGAGAAGGGAGCAGATGCCGCTTTGATACGGGAGATTTAGTTTCTCAAACTCTTGATTTTCCTCATTGGTGGCAGGGATGTAAGAGCTGGTTACTGGGAGAGGAGTGGAGGCAACCTTGGATTAATCGTGGTTGAATTTTTTGAGGATTTTCAGGGCCATATTGTGCTGATTTAGTTAGTATCCGGTGGGTGTTTGCTTGAGTTTTATCCCTAAAATACTTTTGGCCGTGCCCAAATCCTCCATTTCCCAATTTTGGCTAATTTCTTGTTTGATGTTTGTAATGTCATTGCTGGTTATTAACATGTCATAAAAATGCACATAGAGAAGGGTGTACTTGTCATTAGTGGTTCGTAGATACAGGCATGCGTCACACGGGGACTGGGTGAAACCAATTGAAAGGAGGAAGTCATTAACATCTTTGTTCCAAAGTTTTGGGCATTGTTTAAGTCCATATATTGCTTTATGAATCTTCCACACTTTGTTTTTGCCTTTGAAATATCCATCCGGTTGTTCAAGGTAGATTTCTTCATCAATTGGCGCATTAAGGAATGCCGTAACGGCGTCCATCTGGTGAATCTCCCATGAGTTCTTGGAAGCTATAGCTATGAGCAGTCAAAGGGAGGTTGGCTTCCCAGTGGGAGAAAATTTTTTGTGATAGTCAATTCCCTCAATATGGGAGCACCCTTTGGCTACGTAGCGTGATTTTTTCTTAATGAATTTGCCATTGGTATTGTGTTTGGATTTGCATAGCCATTTCCCTTTAATCACTTTCTTACGCGTTGGTCTGTCAACTAAAGAGAACACACCGCAAGCTTTCATTGAGTTAATTTCTTTCTCAAACACTTTGAACCAATTGGGGGCGTCTTTTCTTCGTGCTGCATCAAAGTAAGATAATTGAACTGGTGAATGGACAATATAGGCAATTACGGTAGTTAAAGCGCAAAAATCAGTTGATATTTGGACTAGGTTGTTATAATTGATTTGGGGTAGGTTGCGTAAGTTTCTTGGTCTGGTATAAGGCAGACAGGTACCGGCAGGATTTCTGTTATCAGGTGGTACTGTATTGTTGTGGTCATGGATTGAGTTTTGAGGTGAGTTAGGTGGAACTGGTGGGAGTCCTACTTTTAGAATAAGTTGCTGAGGAGGATGAGGAGTTTTGGGAGAGGTTGGATTGTTTTAAGGGCTTGTGTTTGTGTCGGATATTGGTTCAGTAGGAAATATTGGAAGTATGGTTTCAGGTTGGGTATCCGTTTTCATTTCTTTGAACGGAAACATTGTTTCTTCAAAAGTTACGTCACACAAGATCTTTGTGGAATTGTTTTTGGGTACATGTATGATGTAATTCCTATTCTCTTCTGTGAAACCTAATAGAATTCCTTTGACAGCTACTTGGCTAAACTTGTTTTCTCAAAGTACCTTTCTGACAAGCAAGTGGGCTTTGCAACCAAAGACTCTTATGTGATCCATGGATGGCTTTTATCCATTCCAGAGTTCAAAAGGGGTAACATTCTGAGCTGGAGTGGAATTGGAAAACATTCAATTAGTAAGATATATGGCTGTATGTATGGCGTTCCACCAGAATTTAGGTGGGGTGCCACTGTGGATGATTAGAGCTCGTGCTTTCTCAACAACTTTACGGTTACTTCTCTTGGCCACACCGTTTTGTTCTGGTGTGTATGGGGCTGTTACTCGAGTATTAATCCCTAATTTATTTAGGTATCCCATGACTTCAGAGTTATTGAATTATGTACCGCCGTCAATAGTCAGGTTGACAAGTTTTTTTCTGGTTTGGTGCTCTGCTCGGGCAATGAAAGATTTCATTGCTTCTAGGACATCATACTTAGATTTCAATACTAATGGGAAACCCATTCTATAACAACTGAGATCGTGGGTGAAGAGTGCATAGTACAAATAGATGGACTCTGTGCGAATGATACCACTTAAATCTAGATGAACATTTTCTAAAAGTTGCGTGCTACGTCTTCTTTCTTTGTTGTGAGAGACTCTGTGGTTTTTGGCTAGTTTACACGTATCACAATAGAAAGGATTTATGAGAGAAGATTTGATCGCCCCAGTGGTGGTCATTCGGTTCTGACAGTCTGAATTGAAGTGGGCAAATTGGTTGTGCACGATTTCTGCATCGAGTTTGGGACTGTTTTGGGACGTGTGGACGGTTCTCACCTTGGGTGATATCTTGAATTCCATTAGATTGTTGTTAAATTTTCCTTGAAGGATTGTGTTTCCATTGTCTTTTAACTCAACAGGGGTTCCCGATTTAACAATGTTGATATTGTCTTGTATGAGTATACAACTGGCTATCAAATTTTTAGATAGTTGGGGCACATACAGTGCATTCTCAAATACCATTTTATGATCATTATGTCCTTCAATGGTGACTTGTCCAACACCTTGTACTGGAAGTTTGACTCCTCCCCCTGCTAATTTGAGTTTAAGACCTATGTTGTCACTGCGTAGGGTTTCTGGTTCAAATAAATTTACGTTATTGAACATGTGTTGGGTTGCTCCAGTGTCAAATATCATTATATCTTTCTTGTCTCCTGTTTGTACATGATAACAAATGGGGTTATCCAGAGTTGGGCACTCTAGTATGGTGGCCAGATTTGTTTGTGAGCCTGGCTTGTTTTTAAACAATTCGGGAAGGTCTCCTCTCCATATTCCTTGAATGATTTTCTTTTCTATCCAGGCTCTTTGGCTAGCTTCATTCTTTGCATGGCAGAGGTTGGCTGGCTGTGGGCCAAAGCAGTGTTCTTTTGTGCACTTCATCCGAGTCTTAGTTTGAGTGGCATTGGCCTCATTGGGTGGAGTGTTTGTGAATAAGGGGGCTGTTTTGTGAGTCTCAAGGAGTTCTTAAAAAACTCTGTCATAGGTTAGTGGTCGAACAAATCTAGCAATGGACTGTTTGTCTCCGTTGAACCTGGGATGTATGGATTCAAGAAGAGTGTACACAAGACCCAATTCCTTGTATATCAAACCTCCGGCTTGTTGGATTTGGGATATAATCATCTCAAATTTATCAAGATGTTCTCTAATGGATGTATTTGGGCCTTGTTTCAGCAAATTAAGCTGTTTGTTGAGGTTGAAAAGATTTCTGCTGGAGTCTTTGGCGTGGAATTCTTTTAGGGTAGTCCATATGGCAGATGGGTTCTCACAGGAAGCTAGCCCGGGGATTGAGAGTGATTTAGAGTTTAACCGTGACACATTGTTGGAGTCCAGCTGACTAAAGAGCCAGGAGCTAAGAAGGCGCTTGATGGCGTTGTGGTACAGTGGGGAGAAGATCTCTGATTGGGGTGAGTCAACCAGTAAGTATTTGTCAAGGTCTATGGATCTCAGGGATATGGTTACGGCTTGTGACCAGGAGAGATAATTGTTGTGGGTAAGTTTGTTGGAGATATTTATTTTGGATAATAAGTTCAGTATTTCTTGGTTTGCCTGTAGTCTCTGTTTTGTATACTCAGGGTCAGGGATAGATGACCCTGTTGTATTTTCTCGATGGAATGGCTTGGTGGTGAAAGCAGGTTGATTGGCTGGGCTGGTGGACATGATTGGTGGAGGTACTGAGGTTTGGGCAGGGCTGGAAACTGGTGATCAACTGACTAGAGACATAGTTTTACTTTTGAGGTGGATCGATGTCTCTCGCTACCATATCAAATTTTGAAAGTGATAATCTGATAATTAAATAAGATGGCGGCGGTCTTAGCCTAAAGTAAGACCAAACCGCTTCTAAGAATATGGCACACCTGATAATTAAATAAGATGGCGGCGGTCTTAGCCTAAAGTAAGACCGGACCGCTTCTAAGAATATGGCACCTGTAGTGGCAGAGTTTCCCCAAATAGTTGTTAGAAGCGATTTTATTATTACAGAGGCGGTGACGACTAACACCTGATAATTAAATAAGATGGCGGCGGTCTTAGCCTAAAGTAAGACCGGACCGCTTCTAAGAATATGGCACCTGTCTATATACATGAAGTGAGAAATTGTATCCATAACCTGAGATCAGTTGACGTTAGACTTGAATAAAATGATGATGACTCTTACAGTGGCAGAGTTTCCCCAAATAGTTGTTAGAAGCAATGGGGAAAAACTGCCACTGACTGAATGGAGCAAGGTCTTAAATAGATATGGAGGCACGGGCACTAGAATAGAAAGAAAATGCAATAGGACACAACACGGCGGACAACTTATGCCGTCATGGTGGTTTGTGCTCAACCATGACGTTCTGGTTCTGTGCATAATGGTTGGCTTGGCTCTGGCTCAACTTACCGCTTTGGTACCAGAGCAAATGGGCGCATTGCTTATTGATTTGGTTAGTTGGTTCCTGATGAGCCGTATTTTGACATCTAGTTCATACCAGCTTGGGCCGGTGATTTTAGATTCAGCTCATGAATTAGGTGATTCCCCCGATTGGCCTTGATGCAAGTCGAACACTCCTCTAGCCCTGATTCCACCTTTGCCGGCCATCAAACTGGCAATTTTTTGGCGACGGCATCAATCGCCGATGATTCCGTCATGGCAGACGTCCGAAGCACCTGGGTTGATGGTATTGCTTACAAGGAAGATGATTCGGATTTTGAGCTTGATGACTTGGATGACATCATGCAAGGCGTCCAACAGGCTGCAGATCACCTCACCCTTGCCGATGTGGGTAATTTGTCGGATTCTCAACAATTTCTCCTGCCATTGACGACCGATCGGCCCTCTAAGAAACGTCGGATATCCCAATTGGCTGATAAGCAAAACCAAGCAGAAGACGAAATCAAGGTGGACAATGTACTGCCGAAGAAAGGAGTCAATTGCGTTACAATCACCTCGACTCCTTACACGGTTGTGGTGATTGTAGATCCAGCTCATGAATTAGGTGATTCCCCCGATTGCCTGACTACCCAGTTCTCAGTCTTTGTGGGATGTCCCTTTCTGCTTCTGCTTCTGCTTCTGCTTCTGTTTCTCAATCCTTTGATCCGAGTCCAATCAATGGTCATCAACAGCTCATCATCCAACCATCCAGCTATGGTCTCATCCACCATTATGATCCCGAGAATCGATTGACCGCCTTCGAATCCGGTGACTTCAAATCTTGCTCCACCCTCATCTTCATTGGTGGTCTCGGTGATGGCCTCTATGCGGTTCCTTACCTCAATCCCCTGGCTGGAGCACTAGAGGAAATCAATCTATCCCTCATCCAGGTCTTACTCTCCTCTTCCTCCGCTGGTTTTGGATTCGGTAGCATCGAGAAAGACGCCAAGGAGATCCACAAGCTACTCCGCTACCTCAGAGCGATCAGAAAGACTCGATTCATCCTCCTTGGTCATTCTACTGGTTGTCAGGATATCATCAAATTCTTCAACAGTCGTTTGGATGCCTCCGATCCCAACCCCTTCAAAGGTATCATCGCCATCATCCTCCAAACACCCTAGCGATCACAATGTACAAGCGATTCGGTTATTTGGTTTATCAGCAAGGTCGAAATTACTACACCGGAAGTGGAGTCAGTCATCAGTTGCAAGAAGAGATGCCTTTGACATGAGGAGAGCTTTATCCATTGACAAAGACAAACAAAGCGTTTGGGAAAACGGAAGAGTGGTCTTGGTCGATCATCCGTCATTTTGAAAGCACCCTCTGGAGTTTTCCTGCTGCGTTCACACTTTACCTACAATTTATTTTCTTCTTCAATCATCCATCAATTTTCACAATCATTCCAGTACTCAACTCCGAAAAACAACCAACTCAATTCTACACAATCAAATCCAACCTTGAACAAATCCAATGCATCTGACAAGTCATTCACCTTTTGAACTGAAGAATTTTCCAGAAAATAGTAGAAATTATACTTTGAAGATAGCAGTTGTATTCAAATATGCCTCAGGAAGTATACAAGTCATGCAGCTCATCTTATTAATCAGTCACTAACCTGTATGTAGAATTATTCCAGCAGTTAGTAGAACAAAATTTAATTGAAGAAAACAAGTTAGATTCCTTTTTAGGAAAGTAACTTCCTCCAGTGCAAGTCAAGTGGGTGTGTTAGAATTTGAGTTTATATATATGTGAATTTAACTGGAGTTTGAAGTATCATTGATTGATTTGATTTGATTTATATTATTTTTTTTATTGAAGTATTAAAATAATGTTTAAAATATAACTAGGCTGTGTTCTTAGTAGTGATTGTCAGACTGTTGAAGCATAACATTTCACTTACAATTTCACTTAAACTGCTTATGTTAATTTTGCCTTATTCATTTTGTACTCAACCACTTGTTGGTCAATCATGTATTTAGTCTATATAAACCATGGTGCTCTCAAGTGGAATTCATTATCTGTTCAGCCAACACATTAACCGGAGTGTTGTTTTCCTCCTGATCTCAGGTCCGTTACGCTTGACGTTACAAGCCTCTTTCACTCATTTCTTATTGATCTTTTACCTCATTTGAGCTTAAGCTCTTTTTATTCCTACATTCAACTCAATACTTGATCTTCCAAGTCTCATTCCAACCTGACCTCAAATAGTCCTTGCCTGGTAAGATGTCACCTTCTGGAATGTCCTGGATGTTCTCCTAATCTTATTCACGTTTCATTCAGTCTATCTTCTAGTGATCTTTATCCCATCTGCCTCCATTACATCGATTTCTGTCTCCCTCAACAAAATCTCTTCTAGCATCAATCTAGCCACCACTCTTAACATTCATCTCCGGCCAAGCTGTAGGATTCTGCTCTATCTTTTTCTGTATCTTTTTCTTTTTCTATTCTTCTGATTCCTCTTTTCTCACATCTGTCTTTGTTTCTTCTTTATTCAGCCAATTCTGGTTCTAAATTATATTGAAATTCAACCGCATACTTAACACACAGTGGTGAATGTGAATAAATTGGTGAACAAATGGATGGAAAACAGCAGGGAGAAGAGCTCCTTAAATACAAAATATGTTTCTCATTTGGAGCTCATGTAAGGACAAGAAAAAGGCAAAATTTCCGCCCCAAATGGGCTCTACAGGCTCTAAAATTCTTGCTACTTGGTTTGCGCTTACTCAGCCCACTTGGCATTAGTCCCTGAACCCTTATGACCAGCCTGTACCAGTTGAGTTTGGTGTCTCCACCCTTACTGGGCGGAACCAGCCCTTGTTGCTGTTCAGACCCTGGCTGGTTGTCTGTTAAAATTGTAATAATAAAGAGAGCTGCAGCTCTGATGAAGTAAAAGTTGAATGAGAAAAGAATGAAAGGAGCTTATAACTTCAAGCGTAACGGACCTGAGATCAGGAGGAAAAAGACACTCTGGTTGATGTAATTTGCTGAACAGATGATGAATTCCACTTGAGAGCACTGGTGTTGATATAGACTAAATACACAATAGACTTACAAGTGGTTGAGAAAAAAATGAAGAAGGTAAAATTAGCATAAGCAGTTTAAGTGACATGGTAAGTGAAATGCTATGATTAGACAGTCTGACAATAACAATACTAAAATACAAGATCCTCTATTAAATAACAGATATAATTCATCTTGGTTATAACACAGCCTAGTTATATTTTACCTGTTGTTTGAGTACTTTAAGGTAACAATAATAAGATCACATCAATCCAATCAATTACACTTTAGACTCCAGTGAAAGTCAAATATATGACAACTCAAATTTTAACACACCCGCTTGACTTACACTGGAGGAAGTTACTGTCTGAAATGAATCTAACTCTTTTTCTTCAATTAACTTTATGTTCTACCAACTTTTGGAATTATTCTACATACAGGTTAGTGACTGATTGTGATGTTTATCCGAGACTCTTTATTTCACCACACATATAAACTCTTGTAGTAGTATAACTATTGACAACTGAACAACACAGAGTGGTGTAAGTGACAAAGTAAGAATGATAGGAATCAAATAGTAAAGGAAAGTGAGACAAGAATCAGGTTGGAAAAAGGAATTGTTACCTTTGCTTGACGACCAGCAGGTAGGCTCAAGTTGGTGGTGAGGGACAGAACCTGAGGTGTCGACTGGGTTTGTCTTTGATCCTCCTGTGGGTTGCAACTTTGAGTTGAGAGTGGATTTCTGGTGGAGTTGGACTCAATCTTTGAGGTTGGTTGGTGGATGAGAGGGTTGGTTGGGAGAAAGGGTGAGAGGATGATTGGATGGAGCAAGGCGGGTGTCCTCTTCTTGAGCTGGGAGGTGACCGTGGTTGGCGCGCCGTGCGCGCACGCGCGCGCGCTGGGCTCTCGGAGTCTCTAGCTGACACTCTTCCTAGACTCCAACAAGGTCAGGTGTAGTTGGATCCTGGTTTAATTACCTTCACATAGCCAAGGGGTTTCGTCAGAATATTGGCAATCATATTGTCTTAGGGGGTGTGTTCAATTGATATGAGGGATTTTTGTACTAGATCCCTGATGTACTGGAACCAGAATTTGATGTGCCTTGAGTTTGGATTAAGTTGCGCCTCCTTACTTATGAAGTTGGCGCCTTGATTATCGTTCTTAATCCTGGGTTTGTTCAGTGAGATCCCAAGGCTTAAGATGAGGGTTGAGAGCCACCTCACTTGCTTTGCGCAATGGTTCATGGCTACAAATTCTGCCTTGGTGGTTGACTGGGTGATGATGGTCTGTTTCTTGGTGGTCAAACTTATGGGGTTGCCATACAGCATGATCACGTACCCGGTAGTGGACTTCTGGGATGGGATAGTGCGACCGTAATTGGCATCCGCCCACCCGCACAGCTGATCTTTCTGGTCCGTTGACCTGGTGAAGATGAGGCCAACATTCTTTGTTCCCTTGAGGTAGCGTAAAAGGCCTTTCAACATTTTCCAGTGTGCCTGTGTTTGCCTGTTTGCATGCTGGGAGAGTAGGTGAACGGTGTATTGGATGTCTGGTTGGGTGTCAGTAGCCAGGTGGATGAGATGGCCCAGTGCTTTCTGCATTGTTTTCACGTCGTAGCTGGGCAACTCCTGGTTAATTACATCAATGATATTCATTGGAGCTGGGGCTTTGACTATATTTATGTCCTCAAGCCCAAATTTGGCTAGTGCCTTTTTGGTGAAGTCGCGTTGATGCAGCTTTACTGAGCCATTGTTGTTCCAATCCAAGGCGTAGCCTAGGTGTTGCGTTGGAAATTCTTGGGTTTTGATCCTGTAGTGGCCCCCCAGCAAATCCAAGAGTTTCAGGACCTCTTTGCGGCTCTCCCCCGCCACCAGGCCATCATCAACGTGAATGTGTAGCCGGAAAGTCTTTGAAGCGTTGAGGAAAATTGATTTGTCTTCCGCCAAGGGAGTCAGTCCGAGCGTCAACAGGGTCTTTGCCAGGTGGGCCCTCCAGCATTGTGGCGCTTTTTTTGTCCCATAAAGTGACTTGTTGAGGCTCCAAACCCAGTCCTCCTTTCCAGGAACTTCAGATTCGGCAACCTGCACAACGTGAACCACCGCATTGATTTCCCCGTACAGGAAGGCCGTCTCCACGTCAAACTGGAAGACGCTCCAGTTGTTTTGGACCGCCGCCGACAGTAGAACCTTCAGGAACTCACTCCGTCAGACCAAGGAATACGTTTCCAGATAGTGACGGGGATTCTCTTGATGATTCCTGAAGCACACCCATTGGGACTTCCGGCGCATGACCTCCCCAAATTTGTTCTTTTTCCAAACCAAGCGCCACATGCTGCCAATCACCTTGTCGTCCAACGGTCTTGGTACCAGCGTTCTGGTTTTGTGCATGAGGAGGGAGTTGTTTTTATCAGTCATGGATTTGATCCACAGTGGACGCTCCCGCAGGTCCGACATTGCTGTTTTGATTGGTATGACTTTGATCATCAGTAGCTTGTTGTCGGTGGGGCCAGGGTCCGTGTTGTTGCATTGTCCTCAACGCGAGTGAGACAGGATGGCACTGGGATTGATGTTGGAGGATATGTTGTGGGGGGCCTTCTTGTAGTAGGGCGGTACATGTATCCCCTCTTGGTGGCATGATCCGCGGAATTTGTGCCTTCCGGGTTTGGTGGCGCTATTGGCCCGGTTTCCGAGGGGTTCTCCTCCAGGGGCGTTCCCTCAACAATTGGGTTATCCAGGGCCTGGTTCTCCAAATACGGAGTTGTCCTACCGCAGGTTGCCTTGTCCTTTGCGGGAGGAAAGTGTACCGTTGTTGTGGGGAATTTGTGACAGGATGGGTTGGCAGTACACTCTAGGGGAGGGTGGAAGGTGGTTTTTTGAGAGAGGATGTGGAGCCATAAGAGAAAGCCACCCTGGTAAGGATGAAGTCTTGGCTTACCGTGATCTGCCGCTTGGTTGGACTGATGAACCTTCCGGCGTCCAAGTAGGGTTCATACCCAAGGAATAGTAGGGGTTTGGAGCAGGCATCCAGCTTAGGACGTTTGTGAGCGTGTACGTGTACCTTCAGTCCAAAGGGTATGAGGGTTAGGACATCCCTCACAGGCTCTATGGTGGAGCTAGTGGCAAGTAGCATGCTGACCGGAGACTTCCATTTGAGGGAGGCCGAGGGGAGCAAGTTCATGAGCATTGAGGAGTACCGGGCCGCTTTTTCCCAGTAGTTGATTGGGACCAATGACTGTGCAAGTATGCACCTCATCTTTGTCAGGATGGTTTGGTTGAATCCTTTGGCCAATCCATTTGTCTGAGGCGAGTTAGCCTGTCCTTGCTCTAAAACAATACCGTTTGAGGACAGGAAGATGGAGAGTTTTGACAACATAAACTCACCGCCGCGGTTGCAGTGAAGGAAGGCCGGGGTGACATTGAGCTGATTCTTGATTTTGTTGAAGTAGCTCACGATCTTGTCTGCCACATTGGACTTGTGTTGTAAGACGTAGATTTGGTTTAAGCGCGAGAAGTTTTCAATAATTGCCAGAACGTACAAGGCCAACTGTTTGCATGGTGGGCTGATTTGGCGGACATCCAGGTGTAACCAATGGAACGGTTTGAGTGAGGTAGGTAGCACATTGGAGTGCGGCCGACGCTGAATCTTGCACTTTGAGAAGAATTCCCATTTTGAAGAGGTGGGGAAGGGTGCTGGAAGGGGTAGGTTGTGTAGTGAGAGGAACTTCCTCAGGTAGTTGTTGGAGGCGTGACCCAGAGTAATGTGCCAGTCAAGATCAGCATTGGTTACTTTTGCGAGGTTGATGCTTGATGATTTTTTGTGATGGGCCACGTATAGATTGCCGATTCGTGGGAATAGGTAGATGATTTGGTTCCCCAGCTTCACCAGGACAGTGCGGTGTTTGTGCATGACTTATAACCCATGGTCTTCCAGTTGCGTGGCCGATATGAGATTCCAGGGACCGTTAGGCATGTAGAAGACTGGGTGAATGGTGGTGCCGCCAATGTTAAGCTTGCCGACATGAGTGATGGATACAATCCCCCTGTACGTGTTCAGCTTCTTGTGAATTGGCTGCGCGTCTTGGAGCAGGGAAAGGTTGCAGACGGTGGACCTTGAGGCGCCAGATTCGTAGACCAGTTCCTTGGGTGATTTCTCTGTGTTGTCAAGGCTGTAAATTGCCTCCTCCTGGATCAGGAAGCCGTAGTCTTTGGGGTCATCGTACGGTTCGGTAGTCAGGTTGACATTGTCCTTGGGAGTACCATTTTCTGGAGCATCCTTGTTGTCTTTGACCGCGTTTAGGTATCACAATCCTCTCAGTAGCTGAATTTCCCAGTCCAGCCGTTCTATCTGTGCAGAGATGGCCTTTTGGTCATGATCTTGCGGATTATTCCTGGTTGGTACGGCGGTTTGGGGTTTGAATGGTCATTGTCCTCCGTTGTTGGCATGGGAGGAGGTAGCATGATGAGTAGGCTTGGAGTTTTTCCGTGGTCCCAGTGCGTAATAGGTGGACTCCTACAAGTTTGAGACCTGCCTTGAATCTTTGGGTACGACTTTGGCGGCTATGTTTTCAACGGTGAATGGTCGGAGATTTTAGAGAGTGGACACAAGACTGGATATCAGTTTGTCAAGGCAAAGGCTCTTTATGAAAAGTATTGGGGCCAGGCCTGTAGAGACGTTCATAATCCGTTTGTCGGGCGGCAGGCCCTTGATCATTTTGCACAGGTTGATGTAGGCGTTCTTGAATGCGGACGTATGCTCTTGTAGGCTCTTCCCTGGTTTGTAGGTGAGGTTGACCAGCCGGATGAGTTCTTCACCAATGACAATTAGAGAGTTTTTGCCCCATTTGGCGGCTAGTGCCCGATAGGCCTTGGTGAAGTCTGACTTGCTCAATTTGATGCAGGATTGGAGGTCCTTCTCGACCAAGGTTCTGAGTAGGCTGAGAGCAAGTGCGTTCTTCCTGAGGTACTTTTTTGACCCAGTGTTGGCTTTTATCCATTCTTCATCTAAGATTTCCTCGTGTCCTTTCCCAATTTTGATATCTTCAAACGCGCTCTTCCAGTTGTGCCAGTTGTGTCGGTTTATTTTAAAAATCGTTGCCTTTGTAGAGTAATCTTTGTCGGAATCGTCCAAGTTGGGAATGTTAATGTGGTAACCCTCGTGGCTAGCCATCGTGAGATTGAGTCCTGTTTTTCCTGTTATCTACTCAAGAGTTTTGTGTGTTAAGAGTGACTCTTGCTACCATGATATGTTTATCCAAGACTCTTTATGTCACCACACATATAAACTCTTGTAGTAGTATAACTATTGAAAAGTGAACAACACAGAGTGTTGTAAGTGACAAAGTAAGAATTATAGGAATCAAATAGTAAAGGAAAGTGAGACAAGAATCAGTGTTTGCCTCCTGCAACCAGCCCCTGGCCCTCAGATTGGCCGGGGTGGACCCAGAAACACTCTGGGTCTGGTAAAACTTACAGGAGGGGGTGTAACCAGAAGACATGAGTGTCCCCCCCTCTCTGTCTCAATCCCTGGAGGGAGCGCTCAAATCCCCCCCCCAGGGAGCCCTGGAGGTTGATACCCCCCAGAGAAAAGCAAACAAAAAGTGGGCTGGGCGGTGGTCAAGCCCACCTCCCCCTTGGTAATGGGGGGGAGATGGCCCCTGCAACCTGTTGTTGCTAAGCTTGAGGTGGGTTGGTGGTCAAATCCCACCCCACCTTGCTGGTTGCTTTGTTGCAGCCTGTCTTTGCTGGTCTGGATGGGAGGGAGGATCAGCCATTGTCCCTCCCCCTCACGACCAAGAAAGGGGAGGGAGGGAGGCAGGGGCCACCAGCCACCGCAGCGGTCGCAATAAGCTGGGTGGCGCTACTGGGGCCGCCGCCTCGCACAAAGCAGGTGGGAGGACTCCAAACAGTCCCCTGCCCTGCGCAGGCTGTTGGGCCAAGCCACAGGCCCAGGCAAGAAAAAAGGCGCCCTGAGCGGGCCACAACACGGGTGGTGGCTCCAATGGGCTTTCAAGGCCCAAAAACCATGCAATGAGAGTCCCCTTCCATGTTAAACAGCCCTGTGCGGGCCTTCGGGCCCAGAAGCGGGCCAAGCAAAGAAAAAAGCGGCCCCAAGCGGGCCGCGACATGGGTGGTGGCCCCAATGGGCTGCTGAGGCCCAAAAGCCATAAAATACATACTTTGGAAGGCCAGCCGGTCTGGCCAAGTATGTCAAAAATAGACCTTGGGCCCGGTTATGCCCACATAAGCCTGTCTGGCTAAGGTGGCTAATCCCCCCTGGCGGGCCCATCAGGGCCTGTGTCCCAAAAGACCTGGAAAACATGTTTTGGAGCCCAAATTCCCAAAAAAAATAACATCCACATAGGCCCATGTGGCCCATGTGATGTCCAATGGGCCTTGGAGGCCCAATTGTGCATACATTAACTGAGTGCATCCGTATTTTAACATTGCATGCATGCATCATCTGATCAAATATTTGCTTCTGTCTTTGATTCAGAAGAGAAATATTTTGCAAGTATGATTAATTTATTACAGAATTTTGTTCTTCCACAAGGATCCAGTTCCTGGTCTTCCTTGGTCCCTCCACTGATAAATAAATCCTTGGAAAATCAGTAAAAGCTTCTTGAAACTTTTGAGAGACTAGATTTGAATTACAACCAACAGAGGGACTGAGGAGACTGAGGTCAGACACAGGTTGAGACAAAGAAACACAACAGAGAGGGAAGAGAAAAATGACAGAGTTGATAGCAATGAGAGGTGACAAAAGGGACAGGCAGAGACGCTTTGAGGATCAACACACATTGGGTTACTTGGCAAGATGATCACAGGAAGGCTGAGAGAGTTGGGATCAGGAAGCTGAGAGATGAATCAGAAAGAGGTTTCAAAGATGACGACGGAGCAACTCTCACCAGTCAGAATTGAGATTGATGAGACAAATGGAAGTGAGTCAATTGAGGTTGAGTCAACAAGTCAATTGAGGCTGAGTTGTTGGTGGTCTTGGTTGTTAATTGAGGAGTTGAAACTTGACAACAGTATTCATATTGGAGGGACTAGAAACAATCTTTCAAGCCAGGAACAAATGAGTTGAGGAATGAAATGAAAGAAGAAATAGAATTGGAAGTAACAACGTCAAAAAGGAAGGATTAGATGTTGAGCAGAGAATCAAGTCGAGGTGGATTGAAAGTATTGATTGAGTGACTGGTTGTAGAGTGATTGAGTTGAGGGGTTGAGTGGTTGACGGTGGTTGACTGGTTAATGGTGGAGTCGAGTGATTGAGTAATTGATGGCAGTAGAGGGGTTGAGAGTTTGAGGTTGAGAGATAAGAAAAAAATAAGAACGGAAAGAATAACAAATTGAAAAAGCAAAGGAGGATGAGAAAAGAATGAAAGACATGAATAAGAATCGGCTCAGAGAAAACAAGCAGTGAGTCCAAGATCCCCCCGGGAGTTAGTGCGCGAGTGAAAGGTGAGTTGAGTAGCCATTGGGTGCAATCGGGTGAGCGCGGGGACGCGCGAGTTGCTGCAGACGGGGTTTGATTCAAGGACGCCGCAGGGAGATGCTTAAGTGGAGCATGATTTGACAGAGGATGATTTAACACCCCCCGTGGCTGGTAGGATTTCAAGATATGGAAAGTGAGGATTAATGATCTGAAGGAGCTTAGAGAGCGGACCACGGGGTAGTGCTTTTGTCAGCCCATTGGCTATCATTTGGTCGGAGGGTATTAGCTTTATCTCAAGATTATGCGGGAGTAGTTCCTCTTGAATAGCTTTGGTCTTTATATCAATATGCCAAGTTTTGGAGTTACAGCCAAATTTATTCAACTTATCATCTAAGCCTCTATTATTGATGTGGTGTATGCTGGGTTGCGTGGGAATTTCCCACATTTCAGACACCAGCCCTCTCATCCAGATAGCCTCAAGGAACAAGTCGACCAACGGATTGAGTTCGGCCTCAGTGGTGGAGTGCGTTACGTTCCATTGGCTATAACTGCTCCATGCAATGGGAGATCCAAATAGCAGAGTGAGGTGACCGGATTGAGAATGTCTTGTTTTGAGGTCGTCATTCCAAGTGGCGTTGCTGAAACATTGAAGTTGAGTTTCGCGGTCTTTTACCTCGATTACCAAAGATAGTCCCTTAGTGGCTTTTAAATATTTCCAGCAGCGTTTGACTTCACGCCAGTGATTGATGCCGGGTTGTTTGCAAAATCGGGCCAGACTTGAAACGGTAACTGATGTCTGGTCGAGTTAAACATGGGATATAGTTCATTAAGAAAACGGCTGACCTGTAATTGATGTTCAGCGCCTTGAATTCTTCATGTTCTTCATCTGATGCGGGTCGCAAGTTGAGATTTGAAGTTAGCGGTATAGACGAGGGATGACACTTGGTGAGTTTCAGTTCTTCTAATCCGTGTTCTATGTGATTTGGTTGCAAGAGAAGGATCTTGTCGTCAATCTTGGAGTACTTCATGCCTAGAATGGTGTTAGGGTTGTGAGAAGTAGAGTTTGGGAATCGCTGTAGGAAGTTGTTTTTGAAATTGTCACCGAGACCGACCAGAATGAGGTCTTCGACGTGAAAGAAGATCATGGACTTGCAACCAGGATTCAGATAGAGACAGGGGTCGGAAGATGATTGATGGAATCCTTGGCTTGAGAGCCAGGATGTGAGGGTGTTGAACCAATTGAGGGGGGCTTGTTTAAGCCCATATAGAGATCTCTTGATTTTAAGATATTTTGACGTTCGCTTCAATCCTTTGGGAGTCTTGATTATTACCATTTCTTTGAGGGGCGCATGCAGAAAAGCACCTTTCACGTCAAATTGAGTCATAGGGAGTGAATGATACAAGCCATAAAGTAGAGCGATTCTAAGTGATGCTGCTTTGCCGGTCGGGGAGAAAGTGTCTTGATAGTCAAGTCCATAAACCTGATCAAAAACTTGCACGCACAACCGGCTTTTGTAGACAAGAGGGTCTCCATGGCAGTTATCTTTAAGTTGATAGACCCACGTCGTGTTAAGAGGATTAGCTGGCTCAGGACCGTAGTAGTCTTCCCAAACATCCATTTTCTCAATTCCGGTCAATTCCACATCCATTGAATGGTCCCAGGTTTCGCAGTCCTTGCACTTCTTGGCTTGTTTGAACAATTTGGGGACAAAATAGTGATGATATCTGTAACGATCAGGTGGACGGAGCATTGATTGATCACGTAGAATTTGAGAAGGAGCCAGTTTGTCGGCAACCTCCTGAGACGATTGAGAGGATTGGTCATCCGTAGATTCAGCAGTTTTGATTTGTTGCGCAAGGTGGTTGGTGAGTTGAGGGTCAGGGGTAATTGTTGGAGAGTTGCTGGAAGTCGGTTTGTGATGCGGAATGGGGAAATCAATGTCAAGAGAAGGAATGGTTTCGCAAGGACTTTCAGTAGTGGAAGAATTGGGAAAAGATTTGATGATCTTGATGTGTTTCAAAGAGATAATCGAGTAGTCTGGCTTGAGGATGCGATAAGATAAGAGGTAAGGGTTGAAGCCAACTAGGGTTCCCTCTAGCCTTCGATTGTTGAATTTGTTCCCGCAAGGAATCTTTAAGTCTAAGTATGCTACCCTGGAACCGAGAGGATGAAAATACTCCATGGGCAGAGTTTTGGACGTAAACATTTCATAGGGTGATTTTTTGTTCGGGCCTTTGGGAATTTGATTCAACATGAGGGTAGAGGCCTTGGAGACTTCAGCCCAAAAGGCGAGAGGAAGTTTTGAAGACCAGAGGATTGTTCTAATGGATTTGGCAATTGTTCTATTGGCACGTTCCACCCTTCCATTGTGTTCATGATGGTATGGTTCAGTTGTGATGTGTTGAATGGAATTGTCTTGAAAGAAGGATTGTAGTTCTTGGGAGATGAATTCTCCTCCCCCATCAGAACAGATGGTAGCGGGGAAAAATCCTTGTTTCTGTTTCTCGAACCTAAGAATGGATTGAATTTGGGAACAGGCGTCAGATTTGGAAAGAAGAGGAATGGCTGATAGATATCCAGAGTGGCTGTCAACAATGGTCATTATGTACCTCATCCCATTGCGGGATTCCGGATTGATTGGTCCCATTAGATCTATGTGAAGCTTCTCGAATGGCTTGGAAGCCACGTTGGCTTTGGAATTGAAAGGCGTTTTTGCAATCTTTGATAATACGCAGTTGGGACATTGAAAGTCTTCCATTAGAGAATGTGGAATTTCGGGTTTTAAGTTTTTCAATCGGTATGGGCTGGCGTGACCAAGCGATTGGTGAAGATAGAGTAGTTTATCAAGGTCAAAGGCTTTTCGAGTTAGGTAGCTGATCCTGGAGTTGTTTCCAATGGAGTAAGGACAATTGAGAGCGAAGAGATTGTCGCGAATGAAGCCTTCAAAACGCAATAGTTTTGTTATGAAGAACCTTGAACGAATTGCCGCTAGCGGAAACCAAACAGTGTTTTTTGGAAACTAAAACTCCGGGGCTGATGAGGTTGATTAAAAGGTCTGGTACGTAAAGACAATCAGAGAGTCAAATGTGAGAATTTCGCCAGGTGAGGACCACTTTGCCTTTTCCTTTAATTGGAAGATTAGCTCCCTCTTTTCGTCCTAATGTGTTCACCGTTGCATTCTTGCAGGGAGGAGAAGTAGTGAGAGGAATTGAACATGTGGCATGAGGCCCCAGAGTCAAGGACAATTTGATGATCGGCGTTTACTTTGCTGATCCAGGTGGTCAGAAGTGCGTGATAATGAGCTATTTCATTCCCTTTGGGTTTCCTCTGAGCTCTCCACTTGGCCTGTGCTTCCTTCCACCAGTCTGGGGCTAAATGTTTGTGCTTGTGCCAACATCTATCCTCTGGGTGATTGGTTGCACTTGGATTATGATATCCTTGGCAACATTGTTGAGGTTTATTAGACGGAGGTTTAGAGTTGTTTGTGGTGAGTGCAGTTTCTCTGACTGGAGTATCGGCAACTTTTGACTTGGATTTGTTATCCAGCTGAGTTAAGTGGTTCAAGACGAGATCAACCGTAACTTCTTTATCGGAGTGCATTATCTGCTGACGTAACAATTGAAGAGAGGAGGGAAATTTGAAGAGAACCAAATACGCCAAGATGTCTAATGGAAGTTCAATCCCAACATCGAGCATTTTCTTGAGGGAAATTTTAATTTTGGTGATGAATGAAGCGATAGCTTTGGGCTTGAAAGGTTGATATAGGAAGTCATTGAAAACTCTGGCTCAGTTTGCGGTTTGGGAAGATGCAAATCGTTCCTTTATTGTTTTCCAGAGATTTTTAGCTGAATTGATGTTCTCTGCATTCACCACATTGTTATGAGTTATGGTGTCAATTTTGGAAAGAATAATAACTCGGGTTTCTAGGTCGTCTGAAGGATTTAGATTTTTGGAATCGTCTTCAAGGATTTGTTTGATTCCCTTAAGTTCAAACAGGATGGTGATCTTATCTTTCCAAATTGAATAATTTTTGTCTGTCAGATTAGGAACGGCTTTGAGAGCGGCCTTGAGCATGATTTGTCTGAAGCCGTCCATTGTTCCAGGTCCCTCCATGGTGTCGAGTGGTTAGATCGTTGTGCAGTTCGGCTTTTAACCGTGTTAATTGAGGAGTTGCAACTTGACAACAGTATTGATATTGGAGGGACTAGAAACAATCTGTCAAGCCAGGAACAAATGAGTTGAGGAATGAAATGAAAGAAGAAATAGAATTGGAAGTAACAACGTCAAAAAGGAGATTGATTGAAATCATACCAGACAGTCAAAGGATTAGATGTTGAGCAGAGAATCAAGTCGAGGTGGATTGAAAGTATTGATTGAGTGACTGGTTGTAGAGTGATTGAGTTGAGGGGTTGAGTGGTTGACGGTGGTTGACTGGTTAATGGTGGAGTCGAGTGATTGAGTAATTGATGGCAGTAGAGGGGTTGAGAGTTTGAGGTTGAGAGATAAGAAAAAAATAAGAACGGAAAGAATAACAAATTGAAAAAGCAAAGGAGGATGAGAAAAGAATGAAAGACATGAATAAGAATCGGCTCAGAGAAAACAAGCAGTGAGTCCAAGATCCCCCCGGGAGTGAGTGCGCGAGTGAAAGGTGAGTTGAGTAGCCATTGGGTGCAATCGGGTGAGCGCGGGGACGCGCGAGTTGCTGCAGACGGGGTTTGATTCAAGGACGCCGCAGGGAGATGCTTAAGTGGAGCATGATTTGACAGAGGATGATTTAACATTGGTCTGAGAAGCGTGGGCTTGATAGCGGTCAAAGTTGAGACTTGAGGAGGATAGAATGAGAAAAAAAAGTGTTGAAATCCCAGTACCCCTCACTACCGCACGCAGGTCTCTACGCAGTCATGGTGGGGACCCCGCTTTCCACTCTCGACCCGCAGCCTTACCTTCTCGAGTTTTCTCTCTTAATTTATTTTCTATTGTTCTTTTTCTTTTTCTTCCGATTACTCTTTCTAACATCATAGATGCCTCATGTCAACCTTTCGCCTTCTATTTTCTTCTCCTCTCCATTCGTACTCTTCATTTCTTATTTCTCCTTCTTACTATCTTCATCCTTCTCATAAAATAACTCGATCCAACCTCATCATCCTAACTTTACCGGTCTCTGACTGGTAAGAATTTAATTTCTTCTCATGTCTTGTTCAAACCGCATCTGACCTTATTTTATTCAGTCTCTTTCTTCCTCATAAGATTCTCACTCATAAGATCCTCACTTGACCTCATACTCTCTGTCTCTTAATTCTCTCCATACTCTGAAGCTCTCTCCTTGGTGTTATCAATCGGTCGATGATGTAGGATCCATTTCATTGTCTATTTCCTTCTCTAGTTTCTCCTTCTCTTTCTCCATCTAACATCCTTCTTTTCATATTTCTAAATCAGCATTACCTGGTTCTAAGTTCTAAAGAAATACAGAATTATCATCATTTTCTTATCAGAAAGAATTAAGAAAAGAAAGAAATAAGAAAGGACAAGGAAAAAGAAGAAGGAAGAGATTAAACTGAAGCTGGGAGGACACCAGGCCAAAGCTGAGCTGAGGTCAAGGTAATGAAGAGGAGGAGCAGGTCCCCGGTTCCCCCAGTTCTGAGTTGTAGGACAGGGCCTCTCCGGTTCTCTCTGAGGCGCCGCGGATTATGTAAGCTGAAGATTGGGCACAAGAGAGAGAGAGAGAGCCAGGTAGTACTTCAACACTCCCCATGACTGGAGAGAGTTTGACTAGGATGAACCATTGACTTTGAATTCAGGGTTGAGGATCCGTACAAAGGCCTGGATGGCGGGTTTAGCTACCGCCTTTGTCAGGGGGTCAGCCAACATGCAGTCTGTGGTTATGAGTTTGACCTCCAGGTTGACCAGTGCAAGTTCCTCCGGAAAACCTTTTGTTTTGAGGTCCATGTGCCTTGTCTTGGATTTGGAACCGAAACGTTTGAGCTTGTCCTCAAGGCCCTTATTGTTGATGAGATGGGTCATGAAGGGGATGGAGATGTTGAACGCCTCCCCCAGGAGTTGTTTGAGCCATCTTCCCTCCAGGAAGGAATACAGAAGAGGGTTGAGTTTGGCTTCAGTCAAGGAATAGGTGATTTTGCGTTGTTTGAAGCTATCCCATGAGATGACTGAGCCAAACAAGAACCCCAAGTAGCCGGATTGAGACTTCCTCGACGTTGGATCTTCACCCCAGGAGGAGTCTCTGTAGAAAACCAGAGGTTTGGCAGATTTGTTGTAAGTTAGGGTGAGATTCACGTCTTTGGTGGCCTTCAGGTATTGCCAGGTTATCTTGAGTTCCTTCCAGTGGGTCAGGCTGCCTTTATTCTGGAACCTTGCAAGACTTGAGTTAGAAAAGCTGAGGTCTGGGCGGGTCCAAGACGCAATGTAGTTCAGAAGACCCACCCCTGAGCGGTAGTTGATTTTGAGGCGTTTGAAGTCTTCAAAGTCCTTGTCCAATCCTTCCGTGAGTTCAAGGTGAGGAGTCAGAGGAGTTTGGACTCCTTTAGCGTTTGACAGTCCAAGTTCTTCTAAACCATGAGCAATGTGTTTTGGTTGACTGAGCAGGATTGAGTCGCTGGTCCAATCAAATTTCATTCCCAAGATGGTGTCGGGAGCGTGGCATTGGGAGTTTTTGAATTTATCATTGAATTTGCTTTCAAAGTCGTTCCCATCTCCTACAAGGATGAGATCATCAACGTGGAAGAATATTAATGATTTCCCGTCCAATGATTTGTAGACACAGGGGTTGCTGTCGGATTCCACAAATCCCGTGGACTTGATCCAACTCGTGAGGGTGTGGTACCAGTTCTTTGGGGCTTGTTTTAGTCCGTAGAGACTCTTCTTGAGTCTCAAGTATTTTCTCTGTTGAGAAGAACCGTTGGGAGTCTTGATGATTACTTCCTCATCAATGGGTGCATGGAGGAAGGCAGCCTTGATTCCAAATTGTTTGATTTCGAGGTTTTCTTTGAGTGCGAGTTGAAGGATAACTTTGAGAGATGAGATTTTTCCAGTGGGCGCAAAGTTTTCTTAAAAGTTGAGCCCGTGTATTTGATTGTAGCCCTTCACGCACACTCTGGCCTTGAAGATGAGAGCGTCATCGTGGCAATTGTCTTTGATTTTGAACACCCAGGTTGTTTTGAGAGGGTTGATTGGTTCGGGTCCATCATACTCTTCCCACACCTCCAGATCCTCGCATTGATCCAGCTCTTTTCTTATTGCCTCTTTCCTTCTTTCGGCCTCTTCACAGGAGATGGCTTTAAGTTATGTCTTGGGTTTGAAGTAGTGGTGAAACCCATAGCGTTTTGGAGGTCTGAGATTTGCGCAATTTTGCAGAAGTTGAGCAGGAGCGGGATGAGGTGGAGGTTCTGGAATGGGAATGGGTTGAGGTGAATGGTCTTCCAGGGATGCAGAAGGATTGTCAGCCACGAGACAGTTAGACTTGTCCAAATGTCTGGAAACTCATATGTCCTGCTGGTATAGTGGCTAAGTACTAGGCTCACTTCCCAGTATCTGATACCAAGGTCACTGGTTCAAACCACAATGGAGACAATAATGAAAATGTTGAATAGTTTTTTAATTATATATTAAATCTTAATAATATTATATAATGTTGTATAAGTATGTTTTTATGAGTATGGATTATGGAATTAAAACCTTGATAATTTATATTATCAAGAAGGGGACCCAATATAACTTTAAATTAAGTTATGAGGACTCAGATGCGTCCCAATTATTGATATAGAAGTTCCCAAAGTGTTTCCTCTCTTTGGGAAGGAGTTACAGTAATCATATTAACCCATACTCTCTATACTGTATAAATTAATTACACATTATCCTTCTTTGGGATGTAATTATAAGTAATACTCCCTCTGTACACTTAATACACCTTAATGAGCCTTGAGAGCGTTCACTCAGAGGCTTTAGAACTTAATTGTAAGCTATGAACCTTCTAGTAGCACTGCCAAGAGTATATACCCCTTATAGGTATAGTATAATTATAAATTAATTAATTATTTAATACTATCCCCTTTTGGATTTAATAATGCTTTAATATACTTCACTGAGCCTTGAGTGCGTCCACTCAGAGGGCTCAGAGTTCATCTGTAGGCTGTAAACCTTTTAATAAACATTGCAAAGAGTATACATACTCTATGTGTATAGTATGAGCTAAGATACTTATAATTAAAATTAAATTATTTGCCAAGGTACTAAGCTACATTAAATCAATATAAATAATCATTATGATGGAATCTAAGGCTTCTATACCGTTCATCTGAGTGATGTATAACTCCTAAGACCCAGTAAGTAACCTTTTAGTAAGTAAAATGAAAACTTTACCTTGAAAATCCTTCCCAATGGGTACTAGTTCGTCATTACCCATTGAGAATGATGTAATGATGTCTTGGGCCTTTGAGGACGAAACCAAGGAGAGCCTGAAACTCCCCTGGTGATTAATAGAGTCCCCTGAGGGCTCCTGTTACCTTAAAAGAGCAGGGTCTTTTACCCTATAGCCCTTTCATCATCCATTATATATTATTATTTGAACAAGAATACAAGCAAGAGTTAACAAGCCCATTAACCTTAATCTCAAGAAGAAGATTGACTGGGGCTATAAAATTTGGTATTAAATTCAATCAATAACCTATCTGGCAACACCAATTTCGAGTGGAAGGTCTCACTTGAATAAGTAACCCCTGTGTGTTACTCTTTAAAGGGTGTGAGCTTATTTATAAGCAAATCTCCTTTTGGTCTTACTCCTTTAAGACTAAGGCCCCTTACCTATTATAAAGGTTTAAGGTGTGGCTATTTACTCATAATACCTTGGTATTATTCGAGTCTGTAAACTTTTAAAGTTGCTGTTTGGAATATATAAGTCAAAACTAATTTAAATATTGGTTTGTCTTTATTCTTTTGCAGGTTTAACCACGGCTAGGTATAGCAATAGAGGTTAAATCCCTGACAATTGGGGGCCTCATCTGATTTCAGTACCTTTGAGATTGTTTTGTTTCCCTAAAGTACGCTATTTTGTGATATTTTAGGCAAAAGTTTTTGCTGATTTATAAATTTTCTGATAAAAATCAGTAAATATATATATATAAAAAAAAAAAAGAACAGCAAATTTTCGAAAATTCGGGGATTTTTTTTGCTTTGAGCTTTAAAGTCCTTCTGTTTTAAGTGTTGAAGCATATTTTGTGCACACTTTTGACCAATTTTGAACAGAGTTTTGTGCTGATTATTGATTTTTTTATAGAAAAATTATAGAAAATAAAAAATAAAAAAAAAGGACGATTTTCGAAAACTGCTTTTAAAGCAGTTAGCCTTTTTACAGATATTATTTCACTGAGATAAAGCAATCTTAATCTAGTGTGCTTGGTTTTGACCCGGTTTTGTTTTTTTTGTTTTAAATAAATAAAAAAACAAAAAAAACAAGATTTGATTAGGAGAAACCGTCAAAAAAAAAAAAAAAAACCAAGTTTTTTTTTTTCACAGCATCCTAAAAGCAAATTGTTGTCTATTGTCCGAGGGTGTGTGTTTGACAATCTTGCTCTTAGTCAACTCGGAGTTCGACAAAAAACCATTGCCGCGTAATTCTGGCTAACGTAGCTCCGTGTAATTTTGCGCCAGGGCAGAGAACGACTGACCCTTTATCGATTGACGGTGCTGGTGACCTATCGCTTCCCAAACAAAGGTTTGATTATCGTGACCAGTACCATTATTGGTTAGAAGAGCAAGTTAGTATAATTTTTTTTAACAAAAAAAAAAAATAATATAAACGTACCTAAGTTATCTCTTGACACGACATAGTGTCAAGACAACTCTCTATTGCCTCCTTCCTTCCGTCTAACCAAGGAAGGTTTCCAAGCTTCGTATTGGAAACTAGCTCAGTCCCGCGAATTAAAACAAGGGGACCAAGTATCCGTAGCGTCAAACCTACGGAAAGGGCGAGATTGCCAACAACGGATATCGTGACTCACCGTGAGTCTTCCGTTGTCCTTTGACTGACGTACAAACGTATTACAGTTCCTATTGCTTATTGTTTCTAACTGCGTACGTAAATGGCGATGAACACCAGAAGCAAGGGGGCTCAGCTTGTGCCCCCCGGCGATTTTGAACAAAGAAAGAGGCGACCTACCGCCAGGAGCAGCCAATCTGCTGACCTGCCACAGCCAAAAAAAGATCAATTATCTGGAGGCTGTGGCGGCCAGCAACACACAGAACCAGGCAATGTTCCTGACCCAAGCCCTGGCAACGCACAGGGCTTTGATCAAGATATTGGGGAGGGAGAAGCTCATGAAAGAAACAGAGAGTTGGGACCCAACCCAGATCAAAAAGCCAGTGGCTCCCAAACCAAAGGCAAAGAGGAAACCATCAGGGGGGATCACCCCACAACCAGTAGCCTCTGGTTCCCAGGTTCCTTTGACGAACAGAGATCCCTCTCCTCCTCACAACCAGGGAGGAAGGATGAGGAAAAGAAGAGATCACAGGAATTCAATTTATGGAGAGATGATGAGGATGGCGAGATCTCTCCAAGGGGGATTTCAATATTTAGAGGAGGAAAGAGCCAAGAGGGCAAAGAGGGGTTAAGATTATCCCTTGAATCAGAAATTTTGTTAGAAAAATTTCGTGATGTTGTATTCAAAGAGACCCTTCACATTAAGAAGGCAGTATTACACACAAACCAATATTGTGTTGAAGGCTTTGCAGCCATGGACAAGAAGTACAGTTGTATAGTATCTGATAGCATTGCCCTTAAGTCTATTTTAGAGAATTCTGCAAAAGATATAGAAGATTTGACTAATAAGACCATTGAACTGGACCTGATCAAGGTCCAGAATAGTGATTTAAGTAATTTAGATGACAAAGTGACAAGTATTAGTGAATCATTGAAAGATTCTGCAGAAGAATCTGTAGCAGTAAGGAAGGATGTCCATTCATTGACATCCATGATGTTACAAATAAGTCACTCCTTGGAGCTGCTGGAACATAAATTTGACCAAAATATGAATTCTGTCAGAGAAGAAATATTGAAATATCAGGTTGTGTCAGAACAAGGTTTAGAAAGTTTGAGTACAAAGATTGATAAGGTACATCAACAATTAGAGCACAACCATGACAAGCTTGTCAGTAGATTGCTCTCCTTGTCCCCAAGCAACCTCAGTCATGCCATGGAAACCACCAACCATGACAGAGGTCATAAGATGGATAAGAAGATAGCTGAAAAAATTGATCCAGTACAAGATTCTTGTAAGAATGAAGTTTTCAAACAGATACTGCAGGGATTGCCCAAGATCAGTGAATGGCCTGATTTCTCTGGAGAAGGTGAATATGACCACACTGAATTCATTTCATGGATTGACGAATTGAAAGAGGACACAGGATTACCTGATACTTTGATCACTAGCAGGTTAAGTATCTTGTTTAAAGGTATAGCCTCAGACTGGTACAGAGACAGAAGGAATTCAGTAGGTGTGCAAGACTGGGAATTTTGGAAAAAAGAAATAAGTTCAAAATTTGGTACAGCAAATTGGAAGAGGAAGTGTTTGAATGCTTTTAACAAAGACAGATTCCTACCAGGTGTTACACCACCAGCAACATGGGTAACCAGACAGAGGAAGAGGCTTAGAGCCTGTGATCCATACCTGGATCAAGATAGTATTAATTTCAAGTTACTATCCTTGATGGATGGTGAAGTTTCATTCGCAGTAAAAACTAGTATGAAAACTACGGATGATTGCTCAAACTTGATTAATATACTGGAAGACATAGTAGAAGACACATCTCTAGGTAGGAGGAAATCATATCCTCCCAAAGAAGTTCCTATGGAGAAATCCAAAGGCAAAACTCAACCAAAATTGAACCTGCAGGGCACAGAAGTCTCTTGTTGCACATGTGGGAAGGCAGGACATACTTCTAGGACTTGTCCTCAGAAGGCAAGCAAAGTAAATAACATAGAAACTAACAAAGAAGAACAAGTGGAGATTGCTTATGATTCTTGTGATGACCATAGTGAGGAGGATGATAACCACTTAATCATAGGATGCATAAATTCAATAGAATCAGCAAATGACTTGGTACAAATGTCATTCTGCGGAAAGCCTTGCAAGGTGCTTCTGGACTCAGGTGCTTGCAAGTCCATAGTAGGAAGGGGATACCTGGAGAAGTTCTATCCCCAATGGAAAGAGCACTTATTAGACTCACCCAAGTTAAATTTACAAAGCTGTTCTGGTGCACTGGAACCTTTAGGAATGGTAAAGATCAGATTGTTCCTGAAAGATTTGGCTCTGGTGATAAAGTTTGTAATAATTGATAATACAATGGTTGAATACTTCATCATTGGAAGTGACTATATGAAAAAGTATTGTTTTAGTTTATTTCATGGGCAAAGTTCTTCATCCTTTACCATTGGAAACAGTGAAAGGTTTTACTTCAATAATTTTGGCATGGATATGGTGAACAATGTTTCAGAAAAAGATTTTAGCCAAGAGCTCTTTAGAGACTCAAAAATCAGTTCTTCCTTGAAAGCAGAGGAAAAGGAAGAACTATTTTCCTTTTTGTTTAGGCATCAAGCTTTGGGTCAATCAAAGGTCATGAGGTCAAGATTACTTTAACAATAGACCGACCATATCCCCCAGATTTGAGGAAACATCCTTTCCCTGCTAGTCCTAGAAGCAAGGAGGCATTGAAAGAGCATATAGATACATTATTGAGGTTGAATGTGATCAGAAAAGTAGGAGCTAATGAGGACGTGGACATCACTACACCTGTAATCATAGCTTGGAATAATGGGAAGTCCAGAATGGTTGGGGATTTCAGAGCACTGAATTCGTACACAACCCCTGATAGGTATCCTATGCCGAAGATTGTTGAGTCTTTGAGCAAATTGCACCAGGCTAAGTATATTTCTTGTATGAATGTTCTGAAAGGTTTTCATCAGAATGTTGTAGACAATGACAGCAGGAAATTCCTGAGGATAGTATGCCACCTAGGGGTGTTTGAGTATTTGAGAATGCCTTTTGGTATCAAGAATGCCCCATCCCATTTTCAGAGGATGATGGACTCAGAATTCCATGAGGAATTAATGCAAAACTGGTTGATAGTCTACATAGATGACATAATTGTATTTTCGGAAACATGGGATGAACATAAGGAGAGGATTTCCATTGTACTCAAGAAGGTGATCAGGATGAATATGAAAATATCTTTGACAAAGTGTTCATTTGGATTCAATGAATTGATGGCTTTGGGTCATGTTGTGAGTGGTCTGTCACTTGGGATAGATCAGGCAAGAGTAGCAGCTGTATTGCTGAAGCCCACGCCTAGTAACATTAAAGAAATGCAGAGCTTTCTAGGTTTTGCAGGATATTAAAGGCTACATATTAGGGATTTTGGAATAATAGCTTCTAGCCTGTATAAGATATGTAGTCCAAATGTTTCATTTGAAATGACTACAGAAAGGTTGAAGGCCTATGAGGTACTTAAGGAAAAGTTAACAAGTGCACCCTTGCTATTTCACCCAGACCCTAAAAAACCATTCAAACTGTATGTGGATGCATTTATGGAAGGTCTTGGAGCTGCATTACATCAAATACAGATTGTGAATGATAAACCAGTTGAGGGGCCAATTTGCTTCATATCCAGACAATTGAAGGATAGTGAGAAGAGATATGGTGCCTCACAATTAGAATGCTTGTGCTTGGTGTGGGCCTTAGAGAAATTGTATTACTATTTGGATGGTTGCCAGTTTGAAGTCATTACTGACTGTACAGCCTTGAAGTCTCTTCTGAACATGAAGACACCCAATAGGCATATGTTGAGATGGCAGATTGCTATCCAGGAGTGGAGAGGCTCTATGACTATAGTCCACAGGGAAGGCCTGGTACATAAGAATGCAGATGGGTTGTCACGATGGGCACTACCTAATGACATCAATAATCCTGCTTATGACCCAGAAGATACTGTAGATACATTACCTATCATGGCCATTTCAATGAGTAGTCTAGCACAGAGTTTTTGGGATTCTGTGTATGACTCTTATTCAGGAGAAAAGAATACTTCACTACTAGTAGAAATTATGCAATCTAAAGTCAATAGACAAGACCTGATTGAGGGACTGGATGAACAATGGAAGAAGGAACTAACTGATGGCAGGCTAGTCCTGTTAGACGGGTTATTATATCATAAGTCAGCCCACTGCTGTTCAGTAGTATTAGTGAAGGAGGAGCACATACAGTTGTTGATGAGTGAATGCCATGATAATATCTGTTCAGGACATTTGTCTAAGGAGAGGACAACAGATAGGATAAAGATGATAGCTTGGTGGCCTGGTTGGAGAAACACTGTCTCAGACTACTGTGATTCGTGTGAGAGATGCCAGAAAGCTAACAGATCCACAGGAAAGAAATATGGTTTGCTTCAGTCAATAGAAGAACCTAAGGATAGATGGTCGACTATTAATATGGACTTTGTATCTGGATTACCACCGGGAGGAAAGGATAACCACAATTGTGTACTAGTAATAGTTGATAGGTTCTCCAAAAGAGCTAGGTTCCTGCCATGCTATAAGGATAGCTCTGCCATGGATGTAGCATTATTGTTTTGGAATAGTATTGTGAGTGATGTAGGTTGCCCACAAAACATAATTAGTGATAGAGACCCTAAGTTTACTTCTGAATTTTGGAAGAGTTTGTTTGATTTGTTAGGAACCAAATTATCTTTCTCCACAGCCTATCACCCACAGACTGATGGATTGGCAGAAAGAATGATACAGACTTTGGAAGACATGATAAGAAGGTATTGTGCCTATGGGATTGATTTCAAAGACAATGATGGTTATACTCATGATTGGGTATCATTGTTACCTGCCTTAGAATTTGCCTACAACTCTAGTAAGCATTCCACCACTAACATGTCACCTTTTGAATTAGAGAGAGGTTGGATCCCGCGCATGCCCAAGGATATGCTCCTCAGCAAAAGTATTGTACTGCATCCCACTGCAGATTGCTTTAGAAATATGATGGTTAAAGCCGAAAATTTTGCTAGCAAATGTGTTCAAGAAGCAGTAGATTACAATAAGGGTAGATGGGATAGAACACACAAAGATCATGACATCAAAGTCGGGGACATGGTTTTAGTTTCGACAGTGAATTTTTCTAATATAGCAGGGCATAGAAAACTCAAAGAATCATTTGTTGGGCCATTTGTGGTAAAAGCCTTACATGGTTAGAATGCAGTAGAGGTGATTCTGAGCAAGGAGTTTGAAAGGAAACATTCAACTTTCCCAATCAGTCTGGTTAAGAAGTTCTTAGAACCCACTGCAAAGTTCCCACTAAGGAAGGTACCTGTGGTTGTGGTCCCACCTCTACAGGATGTTGAAGAGGGATTACCTCACAAGATATTGAACCATAAGATTATTAGAAAGGACAGTAAAGATGTAAGAGTTTATCTAGTCAGGTTTAAGAATAAATTAGCTGATAGTGCCTTATGGTTGGAAGCTAAAGACATTAAAAACTCTGATATTGTATTGAGGAGATATAGAGCATCTAAGAGAGCTAAAAATTCCTCTGAAGAGTAATTTTCTTTTGGTGGTAGGGAGTGTCAGCCACGGGACAGTTAGACTTGTCCAAATGTCTGGAAATTCATATGTCCTGCTGGTATAGTGGCTAAGTACTAGGCTCACTTCCCAGTATCTGATACCAAGGTCACTGGTTCAAACCACAATGGAGAAAATAATGAAAATGTTGAATAGTTTTTTAATTATATATTAAATATTAATAATATTATATAATGTTGTATAAGTATGTTTTTATGAGTATGGATTATGGAATTAAAACCTTGATAATTTATATTATCAAGAAGGGGACCCAATATAACTTTAAATTAAGTTATGAGGACTCAGATGCGTCCCAATTATTGATATAGAAGTTCCCAAAGTGTTTCCTCTCTTTGGGAAGGAGTTACAGTAATCATATTAACCCATACTCTCTATACTGTATAAATTAATTACACATTATCCTTCTTTGGGATGTAATTATAAGTAATACTCCCTCTGTACACTTAATACAACTTACTGAGCCTTGAGAGCGTTCACTCAGAGGCTTTAGAACTTAATTGTAAGCTATGAACCTTCTAGTAGCACTGCCAAGAGTATATACCCCTTATAGGTATAGTATAATTATAAATTAATTAATTATTTAATACTATCCCCTTTTGGATTTAATAATGCTTTAATATACTTCACTGAGCCTTGAGTGCGTCCACTCAGAGGGCTCAGAGTTCATCTGGAGGATGTAAACCTTTTAATAAACATTGCAAAGAGTATACATACTCTATGTGTATAGTATGAGCTAAGATACTTATAATTAAAATTAAATTATTTGCCAAGGTACTAAGCTACATTAAATCAATATAAATAATCATTATGATGGAATCTAAGGCTTCTATACCGTTCATCTGAGTGATGTATAAGTCCTAAGACCCAGTAAGTAACCTTTTAGTAAGTAAAATGAAAACTTTACCTTGAAAATCCTTCCCAATGGGTACTAGTTCTTCATTACCCATTGAGAATGATGTAATGATGTATTGGGCCTTTGAGGAAGAAACCAAGGAGAGCCTGACACTCCCCTGGTGATTACTAGAGTCCCCTGAGGGCTCCTGTTACCTTAAAAGAGCAGGGTCTTTTACCCTATAGCCCTTTCATCATCCATTATATATTATTATTTGAACAAGAATACAAGTAAGAGTTAACAAGCCCATTAACCTTAATCTCAAGAAGAAGATTGACTGGGGCTATAAACTTTGGTATTAAATTCAATCAATAACCTATCTGGCAACACCAATTTCGAGTGGAAGGTCTCACTTGAATAAGTAACCCCTGTGTGTTACTCTTTAAAGGGTGTGAGCTTATTTATAAGCAAATCTCCTTTTGGTCTTACTCCTTTAAGACTAAGGCCCCTTACCTATTATAAAGTTTTAAGGTGTGGCTATTTACTCATAATACCTTGGTATTATTCGAATCTGTAAACTTTTAAAGTTGCTGTTTGGAATATATAAGTCAAAACTAATTTAAATATTGGTTTGTCTTTATTCTTTTGCAGGTTTAACCACGGCTAGGTATAGCAATAGAGGTTAAATCCCTGACAAGGATGATTTGGGGTATCTGAGTTGCTGGCTTCTGGAGAGTCTGAGTCAGATGAGTCCGATTGAGTCTCTGGCATCTCTCTGTACTGGGTGAAGTTCCTGTCAGGAGGAGGGGCCGAGGAGGAGGACTCTTCTTCCACTGTTGAGGAGCGGCCGTTTTGGACATCTGGATTGTCATTGATTTCAAATCCATCAATCAAGAATTCCAAGTCGGGACTCGGCACCCAGCGACTTGGGGACAATTTGAAGAATTGTACGTGCTTGCTTGAGATGATGGATCCGTTGGGACAGAGGATTCTGTAGGAGCAGAATTCTGGATTGTATCCAACAAGCCTTCCTTCCAGGCCCTTTGGATGGAATTTCTTTCCCTTGGGTCTGAGGTGATCACCACAGAAAAATGGCTGCCACCTGTATGCAGGTGGCATTTCTGTATCCCATTGATATCTCAGGTTTATGTGATGCTGTATCTCATCATTAACTTTCAGCAGGTGGAGAAATATTGTGACTAGAGATCAGCATTTGCTGAACTTCTGGCACATTAGTTCATAATAGATTGTCAAGGGAAAGCTAGATATGAGCAAAGCTGTTGCTTCACAGGCAGTCCACACATCAACCACAAATTACTGCAGTTGGTGTTTGGGAATTCTTTCAAAGTGAAATTTTAAAATTCCAGAAGAGGCTGATTATTTCAAGACTTGAATTTCTATTAACTGGTCAAAAACTGAGTAAGTTCTCTTATTCAATTCCCAAAATTAAATTCATAAACATGTATTTAGGATAATACTAACACACCATGCTCATAAACTGTGCAAATATTTCCTCATATACATCAGCCATTCATGGCTTTTTTTCTGTTGGTTTCTTATTCAATAACCTATGTTGGTGTAAATTTATTTTTTATACTTATACTTTCCATCAGGGAAAATACAGAAAGCCAAGCTAAAATTGTTTTTTCAAATTTCAAAAAATGAAGAATATTTGAAATGAAAGATGACAAAGTACCAAAGAGAGGAAAGAAAGGAAAATGAACAAACAAGGGAAGAAAATAAAGTCAATATCCTCACTTAGATATCCTGATCACCTTCTCTGGTCTGCACAAAAGAGCTGGTTCTTTTTTTTTTGAGGGAGAATGTTAACTGAAACCAAGGCAAGAGGCAGGTTTCTTTTTGCAATGTAGAAAACCAAGAATAGGTTAAATTTATAAAAATAGAAGCCAAAGTGAGTGTGGGTTGAAGAGGTTTTTAAACTAGGAGGAGGAAATGTAGTCTGATGTTCAAAAATTTGAGTCTGCCAAAGAATTTCAATAATGCCTTTGGCTTTTGCAAATTCAACAATACAAACAAGTTTTGGAAAATATAAACCATGACCCAAATCATTGCAGGGAGGAAGGATAGGCTGTCCTGTTGATCTGTTGATGTAAGAAAATATCCCATATGTGAAACCATTTAAATCATTCTTATCAGTATGGAGCTTGTTTGAGAAATCATCAAATGTCACAACCACATTGGAAAACATGCTAAAATCTTGCTGAGGTTCCATCCACTCAGATGAAGACCAGTTTGGCATTAAATATTGATCTGAAACCTTCTTGTTTTGAGCATGAGCTGAGGTACACAATGATTGGATTCTTTCAAAGATGAATTTGTTGTGTGCAGGAAGATGCTCCCACAGTTCATCATCTTTCTTGATAGTCTCTTCATCAAAACCTGGTATTCAAGAATAGACCCCTGTTTTTGATTACAAATTCAACATGGATTGAATTTTTTGAATTTTAATAAACAATTGGACAAACCTGCAGAGGCACCCCTATCACTTTCAGTACGAAATCTAATGGCATGCATACAGCCAGTTAAGGCAGCTGTGTTGGTTTTGCTGAGTGAATGGCGGTTCTTTGCCATTAGGTACAAGTCCAAGATGATGTTGCAAAAAGTATCCACTTGTGGAGTTTTGGGGGCCTCCAAACTGTGGTATTGGATAATGAAGTAGGGCTGGAATAGGCGGTTTGTGACAGCATTAACCAGCATGTCAGGGCACACTTGTGGTAAGAAAACATGATTGGGTGGAAGGTTTTCCCAAAGGGTCACAAAGTATGTTGGCTCGTCACAATCTTGTGCAAATTGCCTTCTGGCACGGTTGAACTTCTTGTTACTTTTGAATGTTGAAGTAACATCTGAGTTTGGTAGTCTGTGTTGTTTTCCTACTACTAGAGGCTTCAATCCATGTTGTGTCTCCTTGGCATCTCCTGAAACGCCAAGCTCATCAAAACTACAAACCGTGTTTCAGGATGACACCCAGGAATCACAACATGAATGGAAAACCCAAAGAAAAATAATGCAGAATCAAAAGTTCAATTAGTAATTTTATTGTTGAAGGATATTGAGGAATAAAGTTTAAATCCCATACCCATTTTTACTAGACATGCCTTCATTCAATTCCATCAATATTGATATCTACAAAAAATGAAATTCCATCAATATTGATATCTACAAAAATTGAATACCCTCTTGTTTTTTTTTTTTTAAAAAAAAGGTTACTTACCAATGGGGTGGTGGTCGTGGTGGATGAGGTGGATGAGGTGGGTGGTGGTGGGTGGTGGTCGCTGGTGGTCGGTGTTGATTGTGTTGGTGTGGTCCAGGTTACTAAATAGCTTCATAGGTGGGGAGGGGATTGGAAAACCCCCCTACCAAGCCTGTCCCTCCCCCATTGCTCGCTCACTAGGTGGGGTGCGGATTTGAAATCCCTCCCCCCTTCCCCCCCCTCAATCTCCCCCCTTGCTCAATCACTAGCTGGGGACGGAATTTGAAATCACCCCCTCCCTCCCCCCTCCCTCCCCCCTCCCTCCCCCCTCCCTCCCCCCTCCCTCCCCCCTCCCTCCCCCCTCCCTCCCCCCTCCCTCCCCCCTCCCTCCCTCCTCCCTCCCCCCTTGATCTCCCCCCTCTTTTTCTTGCTAGGTGGGGAGCGGATTTGAAATCCCCCCCCCCTCCCTCCCCCCTTGATGTCCCCCTCGCTCGCTTGCTGGGCAGGGGGGTGATGAAGTGCCCCCCACCGCGAGCCCCACCAGCTCCTTCCCCCTCGCTTGGTTGCTGGGTGGGGGGTGATGAATTCCCCCCCACCGCGAGCCGGTGGCTCGCTCCCCCCTTGCTTGGTTGCTGGGCGGGGGGGTGATGAAGTCCCCCCCCACTGGGAGCCCCACCGGCCCCCCCCTTTGCCGCTTGCTCGGTCCGCCCACCGAGCTGGCCCCCCCCACTGCAAGCCCCACCACCCCCCACCACCCCCCCCCTTTGCCGCTCACTTGGTCCGCCCACCAAGCCGGCCCCCCCCCACTGCGAGCCCCATTGGCCCCCCCCCTTTTGGCCACTCACTCGGTCCGCCCACCGAGCCGGCCCCCCCCACTGCAAGCACCACTGCACCCCCCCTTTGCCGCTTGCTCAGTCTGCCCACTGAGCCAGCCCCCCCCTTTACCGCTTGCTCGGTCGGGGGGTGATGAAATCCTCCCACCAAGCTGCCCCCCCCTTTGCCGCTTGCTTGGTCGGGGGGTGATGAAATCCCCCCACCAAGCTGGGCCCTCCATCCCGCCTCGCTCGCTTGCTTGGTTGGGGGGTGATGAAGTCCCCCCAACGAGTCAGGCTGTGCTTGGTGCATCGACCTCTTCGAAAAAAGCAAAAAAAAATCAAAAAAAAAACCCAAAAAAAACCCAAAAAAAACCAAAAAAAAAACCAAAAAAAACCAAAAAAAAAAAAAAAAAAAAAACCCAAAAAAAAACCAAAAAAAAAAACCAAAAAAAAAAACAAAAAAAAAAAACCAAAAAAAAAGAATAAAAAAACCAAAAAAAAAAACCAAAAAAACCAAAAAAAAAACCAAAAAAAAACCAAAAAAAAACCAAAAAAAAACCAAAAAAAAACCATAAAAAAACCATCAAAAAAACCAAAAAAACCACCACAAAAAAACACCAAAAAAAAAACACCAAAAAAAACAAACACCAAAAAAAACACCAAAAAAAACACCAAAAAAAAGCCAAAAAAAAACCAAAAAAAAAAAACCAAAAAAAAAAACCAAAAAAAAAACCAAAAAAAAAAGAATTCTTTAATTGATGGCTTGAATGTGAAAAATCATAGGGTATATAAATAAATAAACCCCACTTCAAATAAAAAAAAAAACATACTTTTGAACAATATCTTTACTCACAGGGCTGGTAATTTCTTGTAGTGGCTCAATTGTGGGGTTTCTTCTGTGAATAGATTGGAGAATGTTTGTTGACTGATTTTTCTGAATTTTTTTATCAATGAAACTTGACCAGTGATGTTTTGAAGTTTGATGAAACCTGGGAAAAAATCACTCACATACATTTGTAGAAAAATCTGATTGTAATATATGCGTTTGATGTGATTTTTTTGACCTTCCAAAACCAGTATATAGATTACCTCCATATTCAAATGTGCTTTGAGAACATATGGTGCATTGGAATATACAAATGTTTCCAACAATGGTGGTGTTCTCCTTGTTTTTGTTGAATTGGATTGGGTGTTAAGTCAATTTTTTCAGTTTGCAGAAAGTGAAAGGCTTACATGGAAATAGATAAAAAGATTGATTGGATTTTGAATTCCATTGTACATCTGCTGATGAGCTTAATCATTCAAAATAAACAAAAAATTCAAAAGCTTATTGGTTCCATTTTGAATATGCATATTAACTTCAGTGGGAGTGTAAGGGAAAGTTACATTTGATTTTTTGAGAAATGTCCCTAATAAATGGATCATATTGAATGCACATGATTGACCAATGTAAAATACATTGGCAATACCAAGATCTTTGGTTTTAAATTCAAAATCACATTCCCTGATGGAAAATTATGTATTTCATTTGAAGATTGATGATCTTGTTAAAAACCCACAATTGGAATTAATATTTTTACATCAGGAAATTTTAGAACTCCAAACTAACCAAGGAAATATCACATGCATAGAGTTTGTTTGCTTCCCCAAAACAACAGATTTCATGACTACAAATATTCATTTTTCATTATTTTTTTATAGAGAGACTTTATTCAATCATCTGGGAGTGTGGAAACACCAATTCATTGCATCATGAATTCTTCAAATTGAGGTTGGCACATGTTCCATTTCAGAAAAACCAAACCCCCATGCAAATGTATCAAATCTCATCCTTCTCCAAACTATCATTTGATGATCTTCTGGGAATCAGCTCTGATAAAATACATGCAAACAACATCCACATATTGCTTGGCTGCAATGCCACAGTACCTGACCAGAATGCACCAAATTTGATTGTCTTTGCAGCTTCCAGGGCACCTAAGTAGTCCCTCATCAAGGCTTTGTGACAGATCATTGGTGTCCTTTCATCATCATGGATCTCACAAGCTTCCAAAACCATCCACTTTTCTTGTAGCCCAATGTATTCAGACATTTGTTCGCAGAAGTAAACTACCAGCAAAGGAGGATAGATTCTCTTTGTTTCTTCCTTGATCCACCATTGATCTGAATGAAAAATTGATCCAAATGACAAAGGCATCTGGATCAATGGTGGACCAAGGAAAACAAAAAAGAAATCTATCCTCCTTTGCACGTAGTTTACTTGTGTGAACAATTGTATGAATGCATTGGGCTACAAGAAAAGCAAATCCTTTTGGAAGCTTGTGAGATCAATGATGATGAAATGACACCGATGAACTGTCAAAGACTTGATGAGGGACTACTTACTTAGGGGCCCTGACAGCTGAAAAGACAATCAAATTTGGTGCATTCTGGCTAGGTACTGTTGCATTGCAGCCAAGCAATATGTGGAGTTGCTTTGCTTCTATGTTATCAGAGCTGGTTCCAAGAGGATCATGAAATAAAAGTTGGAGAAATATAAGATGTGATACTTTTGAATGAGGGTTTGGTTTTTCTGAAATGGAGCATCTGCCATATTGCTGAAAGCGGTGGGATGGGATGGGGGGAAATCGCTTGAGGGGAGAAAGAGGAACCTGTTTAAGTAGTTCTTGAAGGATGCTTTAGCCAGGTGGTTGAGTAGTGGGTGGTGGCAAACAAGGTGTGGCATTTTGAATATGCAATTGATCTAAAAGTGCTGAGTGGTGGGTTAGAGATTTAGACAGTCCAAATCCAAGAGTTGACCTTGAGAAATCAAATCTCACTGCTCAGGGGAAAATTATTTTTACTGGGGCTTCCAGTATTGAAGAATATTGGACAATCACTCTTTTGAAACGTTTGATCATGAATTATAATGCAAATAGCAATTTTAAGAAATTTTAAAATAAAAAAATAAAGCTAAAATTATGAAAAAAGTAATCAAATTACATGCAAGATGACACAGTAAAGCTAGAGAAAATCAGAGAAGAAATGACAGCACTCATATTAAACATTTGAGCTTGGTAACTCAGAGATTGGAAGGGGTTATAGGCTGAAAGGCATGTTGGAACAGGAATTTTTGTTCATTTGGATCATGTAGTCATGAGCAATAGCCTTGGCTAGATCATGCCGGGTGGGTAATGTCAATTTCCCAGTATCTTGAGGGTTCTCATATGTACTGAGCATGATGGATTGAATGTACATTTGAAGGTGAGACCATATGGGTTCCTTGGCTGACGGTCTCCCATCTGAGACAGACTGAATTTTTTGAATTAAACAGAGGAGTTCATGACAATCACATAAAGAAGCAATCGTTCTTTCTCTTGAAGCAATAAAGATCCCCTGGATGCCAGCAAGCAGGTAGAAGACAAAAGGGAGGAAATTGTGGCAGAATTCTAGTTGAGTCAATTCAGTGCAACATTGTTCATTTGAAAACTCTGAGACAGTGAGGGAAGAGTGGTCAACAGTGGATGCTGGAGGGTCTTTGCGCTTGGGCTTTTTCTTCTTGCCGGTGGTGGGCTCCTTTGGGTCTTTCTGGGAATGAGCCTGAAGTAAGGTGAAGCTGATCATGATATCAATAATGACGCTACGTAGCTCTTGAAGACAGTCCCTTGGCTCAATGGTCATAGCCTCTGACTGATTGGTGATCATAGCCTCTGACTGATTGGTCTCAGCCTCATTGTCTAGGACCATGTGATGCTCTATTGATTTGGGCTGCAGTGAATTTGGCAATGTCTTGATGCTTTGGAGCAACATAACCATTTGTAGGTTTGCCTTGACATTGGAGACAGGAGATGTGAGAGGATGGGGAGGCTGTGCACACAGTTCATCGGCAACTGTTTGCACTGAGAAAGCCACTGTCTTGGCCCATTTATTGATGGCTTTTCCAGTGGGATGGTTGAATGCATGAAGAAAGCGCACCAGATTTGATTCTAGATGAGCAGTTTTCTTATCTAGGGGGGGTGCACCAGTGGGACAAGTATGGCTGTTCTGCAGGCGGTTGAGGGCAGGAAAATTGATGATGTCTGGTGCCCACCATGGCTCATGTGAATCCAAGCATAGAAACTCTGTTGGTATGAAATGAAAAAGTGGCCATTAGCAAAAAGGAATCTAGCAAGCTGATGAGATGTTCAAATAAAACTAACCTTGCTCACGGATCTGCCAAACCCAGTTACCATACTCAAAATTGGCTGAATGGGAGATGTACCGCATCTCTGGTGGTTCCATAGCAGTGGTGTCCTGGAGACGTAAATCCAAAAAGTGCTTCACCGCATCCCATCCCATTTGGAGCTTCTTTGGAGATTTCCAACCCTTGAAGGATTGAGTGATTGAATGAGGCTCCTTGCATATTCTTTTTTGGTAAATGATGGTAAAATAACCTCTAGTTTCTTGATCATCAAAATCATAAGTGGGCTCCTCATCATGGGGTGAATCCATACCAGAAACAATGGGCTGGGGAGAGGTTGGGTCTTGTTCAATCACTAATGATTGATAGGATGTCTTGGGTTGATCTGGGGCCACCTGGGGTTGCTCAGAAGTGACTCCGGGTTCCTCCATGGTTGCAGTGGGTTGGGAACAGAGGGAAGTTTCAGGAGTTATTTGTATTTCTGGTTGAGGGAAGGGTGCAATGGCTTTGTGATTTGATGCTGCATCAGGGGAGGAGGGGGCTGGATTGTGATTGCCCATTATTTGTAGATGTGGGGTCATGTCCACAGGGGGATGAGTAAAGCGTGGACGTTTTGGAGGTGGCTGTTACAGGGGCCGTTGGGCCAATGAGGAGCTGGGTGTGATGCTCAGCCATTCTCTGCGGGGGAGACACCTTTTACAATTGTATTCTAAGGGGAAAAAAACCAATCAGATCTCCAAATCTGCAAATGTGAAAAATGAGAGTGGGGCAAAAACTAGCCTTTTTGGATATCACTCAAGCAGGAGTTTAACCTGTTCACAGTATCTTGGATTGACCTGGGGATCTTGAGGCAAGAACAGGTCATGACCATCTCTTGAATAGTATCTACATTCTGATAGAATTCCTCCTCAGTTACTTCATGGACTTCAGATGCGGGGTTGGACTTGTCTGCAGGTGCTGAGAGTTGTTCATCTTCATGAGTTGATGGTGAGGACTCTATTTATCATGCCAATGCATTAGTCAATGGAGGCCAAGGTTGGTAGGGATGGTTCTTTAGATTTGATGAAATACAAAAAAGTGGGTCAACAAACCTGAAGGTGGGATTGCTTGTGTAGGAGCAGTGGATGCCATTATGAGCGGATTGATAAATAGATGGGAAAAGGATGTGAAGCTGGATTGAGGGGTATTGGGGAATGGAGATAAGGGGAAAAACCTGAGAGAAGGGAGGGTTATTTATAGCCATTGACAAGAAGACTTGTCTCATTTTTCTTGCTGCAACCCACCAAACAAACATGGCTGCTGACCATGTCTACATGATGTGACATGCAGATCCATGGTCATTTGTGTGTCATTCTGGTGTGATGCATGTGGCTTGAATTATCTGGGGATAGACCTGTGAATATGTAAGCCTTGCTGAATTGCTGCATTGGCTGAAAAATAATCTAGCTCATTTATGGATGATGACAATTGCTTCTCATGAGCAACTGCAACCATTCAAATGCCTCATGGAGGGCAAGCAATGTTCTTCTTAATGGTCGCCAACCATTGCATCTTTTTATGGATGGAAACAATTGATTCTTATGAGCAACTGTGACAATTAGAATGCCTCATGGATAGTGAGCAATGTTCTCAATGGTTGCCGACCATTGCAACTATTTATGGATGATGAAAATTGCTTCTCATGATGGACTGTGACCATTGGAATGCCTCATGGAAAGTGAGCAATGTTCTTCTTAATGGTCGCCAACCATTGTAGTTCTTAATGGATGATTACAATTGCTTCTCATGAGCAACTGCAACCATTAGAATGCCTCATGGAGGGCAAGCAATTTTCTTCTTAACGGTCGCCAACCATTGCAGTTTTTTATGGATGGAAACACTTGATTCTCATGAGAAACTGTGACCTTAATGGTCGCCAACCATTTATTCTCCTGCCAGTGTCATGACCAGGACAAGATTGTCACACACAATAACACACAGTGTAAAATCTTATCTACATATTTGGGAGTATTGGTGACAGGCAGTGCATGGAAATCCACACAAGATGTGAATTGTGAGCAAAATTACTCATGGCATAGTGGAAAAATTTTACTTCTCACAAATTATGATGCAAGAGTAATGTACAGGATAGTGAGGAAGGAAGAAAACAACCATATGAGTAAGATTGGGAAGAAGGAGATGAGGAGCTAAGGGAGAGAAGATTTAGGTGTCATCCTGCAGGGATTGGAACACTTCCCTCCAATCCATGGTGGTGAGAATAGTCAACCTGAATATGATATGAGCACAATTTCATGAATCAGCAAACTGTAAGGTTGGTGGGTATCTTTTAAGGAAAAAAAGACTAACTTGGAAAGTTGCTCCTTGCGTTTCTGAATCTGAAGGAGAGATGGAAAATTCAGTCAGGTGCATATGATGAGTGGAGTATGAGGAAATTACATTCTGAATATTCTCCTCAATGGTATTAGATGCAATGAGGTAATAAACCTGCACTGGCCTTGTTTGACCCATTTGATGCAGACAATTGACTGCCTGTGCCCGGGTTGTGGGGTTCCAGCGGGGTTCCTATGTGGATTAAATGAATGTAGACTAAGTAAATGGGAAAATTCTAGAAAGTATTGGGTGCTTACCATGATGAATACAAAATTTGCTGATGTGATGTTGATTCCAACACCAGCTGCCTGAAAGAAGGCAAGAAGCACATAAGTTGTGCTACTTTCTGAGAACTGCTCAAGAACTGATTCTTGCTGTTTTGCCGTCAGCCCTCAATCCAGAAAAAAGGAGGAGATTCCATATTCATCTAGTGTCATTCCAATACTGCACATGGGGGGAGAAAATGGACTTTTGATTGGGGTCTGATTGGAAGCAGGAGAAAAAGACAGCCAGCTTACAGATCAAGATAGCGTGTCCAACACAAAAAGACCACAACTTTGCTTGCTCCAGCTACCACCACTGATCCTGGCTGAATCATCCCTACGAGCTGTTTGATTTTGGAGCTCTCAAGGCAGGTGTCAATATCAATGTGGTGGACAATTGTTTCAACTCCCGTGCTATGATCCTTAATGGGACCCAACTCTTCTGTGAGGATGAATCATCCATTTTGGTCCATAATGACATTGGGGTCTGCCAAAACGGGATGATTACATGCTCCTATGAGCTGGCAAAGATCTTTTAGGAGTGACAACTTCATTGGCTTGGATCCATCAGCAGGCAGCTCATTCCTGATCTTGGAAATGAATCAGTCCTGGAGTCGGCAGTAGAAGTCTTCTGCTGCAGGTGAGAGCGGTGTCTTGATGTAGTTATGAGTAATACTGGGGAGATTTGACAGCTCATCAACCTTGGTCCTTCAAAGAGTGGTGTGTTGGAGGACCATTTGTATTGGGGCAAAGTCCGCTGCTTTTAGGTGGGGAAAAAGGGTAGTTGCCCAGTCACTGTACTCATTTTCTAGACTGATAACCAGGAAGCTGAGGAGAGAGAGGAGATCTTGAAGGCAGTTTTGCACTGGAATTCCTGTTAGAAAAACTCTACAATCGGTGGCAACCTGGGTGACCGCTTGGGAAAGCTTTGCCTTGGTATTTCGGATAGTGCTGTCATGCAAGTGAATTGCAGTCAGTTTGATCCAAAGAAAATTTCATTGGGTAGGAAAGATGGAAAAATGAAGGTTTGATTTACTGTGCCTCATCCAAAATAATCCTGAACCATTTTCTGGAGAAGATGATGGAGAGTTGGTTGTTGAGGTTGGCTTGCATTTTCCTGTATTCTGATGACACCAGGTGATATGATGTGAGAATCACTTCTGCATGTTCCAGTAGACAATCCATGGTCTGATGCCACCATTTCCCATTGTAGGTAAGAAAATTGATGGCCTTTGACTGGGTATGCTTCATAATCTCTTGTTTCCAATTCTTCAGGAGGCGTGGGGGGTTATCACCAGTGTGGCTTGATGTGGAGGTTTTTCAGGGGGGGATCCAGAGGAAGGCCATAGGTCCGCGCTTGCAGCAAGGTGATTGCAATAAGTGAAATCAATTGTATTGTTTTACCAAGACCCATGTCATTGGCCAGGATAGATCCAAGTGGGGATTCTGGAATGTCCTCACCCCTTGCAAGAGCTAGGCTCTCACCAGTGATCTTGTTCTCCCATAGTGCACTGTTATTGATTGGGGTCCTCTTCCACAAAGCCAAGGCAGATGGAGCATGTGGTGATTCCCTTTCAAGGAGGAAAGCAAGTCCTTGAGACTGATGTGGTAGCAATGGGGTTTTGATTACATTGGCTGGGGGAGAGACAGGGTCCAGATCACACCCACTGGGAACCTCAAGTAGAGAGGGGTTGTAATGTAGCTCCTTGATAGCGGATGGGAGGTCTACAATTTCTGTGGCAAGGTTGGAAAGGGAGATGGAGTTGTGTTTTGCAGGATTGTATTGTGGAGGGCGTTCAAGGTTTATGAATGAGGAAACAATGGAGGTGGTGATGGCCATGAGATCACGTTTGCTGCTAAATATCCATAATGCCAAATTGAATTTGACAAAAGGGTGGGAGGAGACATGCAGAAATGCCTCAACAAAGATCTGTGGAGCTGTCTGGTTGAGAAATTGCAAAGGGCATTTCCCAGCAGGACCAAATGAGGTTTGATCAGGGATATAAGGGAGCAGGAGAGGTGATAGGGGAAGTGGTAAGGAGCCAACAGGTTGATCTAGAGTTGGGATTCTGACAGCAAGCTTGCCATTTTGGTGAAGAAGGGAGACCCAATGAGTTGTTGGGTTGGAAATGAGATAGGGAAGAACAGTTGCAGGAATTGAGGTGAGGGTGGTTCTGAGGAGGCCAAGACATTTAGCAGTGAAGGAAGCCATGGCTAAGGTTTGATGAAGTTATGTGATGAGTAAGGAATTTAATAGACGGATAGATGGAATATGTGGGAGATTTTGAGAAGAGAAATGATTGGGAGGGGGAAGAAAAGCATGTGAAAGAGAGTACTCATATCTTTGAGCTGACCAGCAGGTGGCTCTGTGGTAGGAATTCATGTCAACAGATTGTTTGTCTGGTCTTGAGCTCTGTGGCCAGATTTTCAGGTTAGTGGAGGAGGAGTATGCAACTCTGATATCTCTGAGATGTGCATTATGTGGGTGCTTTGCCCCAGCCCACCTGGGCCATTCAAACAGGGGATAGCTTTGTTATATTCCATGGGGCATAGTCTCATGCCAATGATGTACACCATTGTAGATCAAACTATATACAGTTCTGGAAATGACTGGCTTATGGCATCATTACATTCAGGGTTATGCAAGTTCTAGATGTGGCAGTATGCATGATGATGGGAGGGTTGACATCTCACTTGCATCAATTGTGGTAAATGGTTGGTGACATATTGATTTGACATGCTCTGAAATCAACTTGTGTGCTGGATGGCAAGCTTAAAGCTCCATTTTTGACAGATCTACATGGGATAAATGGGAAGGATGCTGGTTTACATGGGATAGATAGAAAGGATGCCGGTAGAAGAACCCAAAATGGAGTTGTACGCTGGGCGGCCAGCGTACAACTCCTGGAAGGATCATGGCGCGTAATACATGATGAGGTTGTGCAGTTGGGTGGCAAAGGTCCAGCTTGGCTTTTGGGTGCTCCACAAGGGTGTGGGCATAAAATAAGCTGTGGATCAGAACTGGCTTGATATGCCCACACCCTTGTGAAGGAACCCAAAATGTAGTTGTACGCTGGGCGGCCAGCGTACAACTCCTGAAAGGATCATGGCATGTAATACATAATGAGTTTGTGCAATTGGGTGGCCAAGGTCTAGCTCCACTTGGCTCCCAGCTCTCTTCTTGCCCCTCAGAGGACAGAGCCAAATTCCCCCACCCAGTTTTGGCTGTAAGGAATGCTCATTTCCTGGCTGAGCAGCCAGGAAATGCCATGCAGTTATGCCCACAAGGGCTCAACTGCATTTGTTTTGGCTTTTGCAAGGGTGTGGGCATAACTCAAGGGACACCTGTTTTGAAGCTTCATTTTGGCTACCCCCGGGGGGGGGGGGGGGTTGGCATAGATATCATGCATGTTGTGTTATCAAGCTGCTTGCACAGAATTGCAATTGAAACCATAGGTTGCAGGCATCTTGGTGACACCCAACTTTCATGCTTGCCCACGGTTGGCAACCATTGGTGCAATCTAATGGTTGAAGAGCATTGGGGAGAGCTAATGGTTGTTGACCATTGGGTCAAGCTAATGGTCAGCAACCATTGGGGCAAGCTAATGGTCGGCAACCACTGGGGCCAGCTAATGGTTGGCAACATTTGGGTCAAGCTAATGGTTGGCAACCATTGGGGCAAGCTAATGGTCGGCAACCATTGGGGCAAGCTAATGGTTGGCAACCATTGGGGCAAGCTAATGGTTGGCAACCATTGGGGCAAGCTAATGGTTGGCAACCATTGGGGAAAGCTAATGTTTGACAACCATTGGGGAAAGCTAATGGTTGGCGACCATTGGGGCAAGCTCAACCTAGGCTAATGAACAGCAACCATGAGGATAAGGTAATGGATGGGGACCATTGAGAGTGAGTCACTCCTCAATTCATAAATGCATATGAGGTAGTGTATAAGATGTGGGTGGATAGTGCGCCCAATTGATGAATTTATCCCTCCCTTCCTCCCTCCCTCCCTCCCTCCATCCATCCCTCCATCATTTGATCAATCCATCCATCCATCCATCCATCCATCCATCCATCCATCTATCAATACCATCACCACAAGAATTCTCCACTATGTCTACATCACCCGCACACAGCAAACCCCCACCCTCAATTCCATTTGCCCAGCCCACTGAGCCCACTTGGGATCAACAAACCGCTGATTCAGTACACACCAAACCCCCAACCTCAATTCTGTCTGCCTAGCCCACTGAGCCCACTGGAGATCAACAATCTGCTGATTGCCCAGCAATCATTTCCGCAGACCGTGAGTCCTCTTTTCACTTTTTCATGTTGGCCTCACTTACTGACCAGACCTCCCTTAGCCTCTCTTCCACCACCCCCACCATGGGTTGAAGTTGTAGGCACGGAATCATCATCAAGCCACAATGCTACACCCCCACCCCCACCCGCAGCCCCAGCCCAGATGTGTGGCTTGATGAGCACACAGGAAGCCCCAGTCGTCTAAAAGTCTAACTTCCTTGCTAATAGAAAGCGGCAAATGGTAAAGCTCCTTAAAATGGCTGATGACAAATCACTGCCACGATCAGTGCGAGACATAGCGGTCAAGGCCTGTAAGGGTCTTCAAGATGCAATGGCCTGTGAGTTGAAACACTTGAATGCTAGTCTAATCCCTGGCTGGTCCTCATTTTGTCCTTCACCAGTGGTTGAAAATGGTGATGACCTCCCTCCCGAGGAGGAGGTTCAGATTGGGTCTGGGAAACTTCTTGCCAAAAGATGGGCTGCAACTGCCTCTTCCAATCCCAACAAGAAGAGGCATAAATTTGCGCCCTTGATGGAAAGTGATGAAGAAGCAAGTACCTCAGGCCCTGCTACTCCACCCACACAAGCTTCTCCAAAAGAAGTGCCCTCCAAAGAATCCCAAAATCCACTCTTTACCCCTGAAGTCCCAGCAGAGCAGGCCTCCATCACCACTCTTCTTGAACCCAATGATACACCAGTGGTACTAGACTCCCAACCCACCAAGGGGGCTACTCCCACTGCTGCCGCTGATCCTTCAAATGAACCTGGTAAGTCACTTCCACCACATCCATCCAAATTCCTCCCTGATTGCCAATCACTGTAGCTCCCTCCATAGATTCGCCTACACTGTTCAAAAAGTACCAGGCTGAACTCCAGGAAGCCATTCAACCCTTTTCAAATGGCATCATTGACTCAAAGTGCTACAAGAGCGCTGTTGAGGCAGCAGTGCACCTCTTTGTATTACGTGCAAAAAACAACAAAGAATGGAAATCTTACCCTCAAGTACTATCTCACACAATCCGTTTCAACACCATCAGTGCTGGTATTAAGGAATGGATCAGTCAATTGGCTACAAGTGGTAAGCTTGATTCCACTGGGATCTTTTGCCCTCACAGTAGCCAACCTCTCCTCATTCCTAAATATGCAAATCCCTTCCCACCTCGCACATCTGAGCCATATTACATGCCAGATGTATTTGCTCTGCCTCTTCTACCTGGGTCACCACCCCCTCCAGCCACCACCATAGGGTCTAAGCTGCACAATCTCTGGATCCACCTTACTCACCCTCCAGAGTCTTCACAGGTTAGATGGGCACAATTATGGTTCCAATCAATCCTCCTGGTCTTGAGAGAACTTACCCAGCCAGCAGAATTTATCCAACCACCAGATACTGAAGATGAGGCAAGCCGTGATATCTCAATCATCAAGTATTTTTCTGCTTGTCTTGGCTCACATGAAGACATGGCTTGTATTGAAGGACAGCCAGTTGAAAGCCCTAGTCACAAATCTGGCTTCAACTCCCTGGACAAATTGGTTGACAACATCTACCACCTGCTCATTGCATTTGCTCTCCTGCGGACAAAACTTCAATTGGAGGGGTCCTCCACAGCAGTGGCACCACAGCAGGCTGAGCTCAACACAATCATGGTCACCATCACATCCCAACCCTACTACCACATTCTTGTGGCCTACCTGGTAGCCGGAGTACGTGGCCTCTTGCTGATACCATCAGACATTAGGAAATTTCCCCTGGTTCAATCTCTCCAGCTCCTGAGCCTTTTCTCCAAAGACAACCAGCTAGAGCCCAAGGACATTGAGGAACAAGTATGGAAGCGGACAAATGCTTACATAGTGCAGCTTATTCAAGACTTCTTTTTCAGCCCTGAATTTTGGCCAGGAACACGGGTATCCTGCGTGGACTTGGCAAAATGTCTTGTCCTTGATTTCAGTGATCATTGGCTCTCCAAAAACCCTTCAACTGATAATCCTGTATTTAGTTTACCTCGCAAATCTAATTTTTCCATTTCAGCTATCCCAAATTTATCAGTGTCTTTGTGTACTAGCTTTTCTTTCTCCATTGCTTTTAATAATCATGCTTATAAATCAATTCATGTATGCCTTATGCAACTTAATCCTTGATAAATGAGTTCATAATGTGACATTGCGGTGAGCTGACTCCCATGAGCACCTGTGAAAGTGAGAGACTCAAATCCCATGCACACTTTTCATTCATCAGAACCATTGGCCAGATGCATTGTGATAGATCTATGGATGGTGACCATTGTTGTAGTCCACTGTAAGCATCTGATCTGGTAATGTGAGACAATCAAAGCTCATTCACACTGTTTATTCACTTGCCCAATGGGCCAGATGCATTGTGATAGCTCTATGGACAGCAACCATTTTTTTAGTCTAAAAAATTGGCTCAAAACCCTGTGATTAAACTTGGGCAAAAATTGATTAAACCCAAAAGAAATCGTTGCCCAGTCCAAGCATTCTTAAAAACACAATACTTGTTTCATCCCGGGTTGTGTTATCCCTGCATTCACAAGATTGAATGGCATGTGCAATGTGCTGTGTGGCAACCAAGCACTTCCTGCAATGCAAGGTAACCTGATCATTGAAAATTTTCATGAACTCAATGTCATTTCCACTCTCTTCCATCTATGTATTTCAACATCAAGCTCAATATAAAGTGCCCAATCTCTCAGTTTTTTTTTGATACATATACTCATTGATCACTTAAACACATGCATCACTTACAGAGACATTAACACTGAAACTTGTATATCAACTTTTATTGCATTAAGAAATATAAGAATAGAAAGGCTCTCAAGATACAGGAGGAAACAAAAGACCACCCAAGTCTCAACTATTGTTGGTGCAATCCACTTGCCTTGGGGGTGTGAGCTGGAACTATGCTAATTGTGGTACCAGGCTTCTTCTTGATTTTTTCTGATAGTAAGTTGATTTCTGAAACAATTTTTGAGTTGTCACAAGGAGCCACAAGTTTGAGGTCAATTTCCAAAAGGGCTTGCAGTGCTGCAGGCTGATAAGCATCAATTGGAAGTTTTTTGGGGCATTCAAGGAGGGTAAATTCCCTGGGTTTCACCTTTCCTGACACACAATCAAGTAGCGAATGCAACTGTTTGATTTCTTGGTGCTTCATAGCAACTTGTAACGTTATTTCATCTAGTAGTTGAGTTAGATGATTTAGTTCACAGATTCTCCAGGGGGGTTCAATGGTTGTGCAAGTGCCAGTTTTATCCTCCTCCCAATTGGAAACAAAGCCCACACGGTCAAATATTGCAATGACTTCTGCTGCTTCTTTCGGAAGGTATTGGCGGGCTGTGTGAAAACGCTTTTCACTTATCTGGAATGCAAACCAACACACACCATCAGCGTCCATTATTTGAATAAAAACCCCCAGGACTCATGCTCTAACCTTCTTTTTGGCTCGCTGGATGGATGTGCATTGGGCCTTGGTAATTTTATTTTCTTGCAACTTTGACCCTAATAGTTCAGCTTGCCGTATTTCTTTTCCCTGCCCCAAGACCCATCTCTCCAATAATGCTCTCATGTTCTCCATTCCATCCCACACCATACCAGGTTGTGCCTTTTTCCAGTTTGAGTAATGCTGGACTATGATTGCACCTATTGCTGCATTCCAGCCCAATGATACAAAGGAACTTGCATGCCACTCAAATGTAATCCTTGAGAAACCTGCCTTTTGCACATCCCTCTCACATGTTACCTTAGCACTCCATGGGAAATTGTTGGTTGATGGCACATTGGGTTCTGGGTGGATTTGTGGGGGTACCATGTTTGTTCTGAGTATAGCCACTTCTTCATTGTATCACAGCTGCCCATCTGCCTGATTTGCCTTTCCATGTTCTTTCCGGACAGAATCCAGATGCGCCATGACCCGCTGCAACCTCATAGGAGTCCACTGTTCCCATTTCCGTATTTCTTCAGGAGAGGGAGGTGAGGGGAAGTTGGTTATGTTTGCTGGCATCCCCATCAAAAAGCGGACCCATTGCCGTAAAGAACATGAGATTGTACTAGATTGACTGGGAAGGGGGGTTTTTGTGACTATCCGGCACACTTGTCTCAATTCATGGTCTAAAGTCTCCTTGTCAAGTTTTTTCTTTTCAGAACGGTTGGTCAGTCCAATCCTAGATTGAGCAGTGCAATCATTCATGTCCACTAAACCAATTGCAATCAGCATCTCTGTGTTAATGAAATTAGTGGACTTCCCAGTTCAATCATACTGCTCACCTGATTCTGGTATAGTATTTGCATCTGGGGGAACCCCCCTGAGTAAGTCATCCAGGTGTCCGTTATGATATTGCAAACCAAAAGATACTGTGTCTTGCACACCAGAGGATATTGTCTCTACAGGCCGCATTGGAGTGTCTTGACCAGCTGCAGCAGGTTGGGAGGTATGGGCACTTTGGTCTGGCATGATAAATAATTAAAATTGAAGGGTTGGCTAAGGGTAATATAATACTATAGTACTAGTCCCGTAATGCCCCAAATGTGGGGAGGAGGGCCCTATGGCTGGTGTGAGAGGCAAGGCACAACGCAGCTTATGGTTAAGTTGCGGAGCCAACACTGGGGACTGAATTGATTTTGGAGAGGGTTGATGTCGGTATTTTCCAAACCTTGAAAAACCAATATTGTTATAGAGATAGATGGTGAGTCTGTGAGATAGTATTTTTTAACTGTGAGAGAGTATGAACAGATAACTTGATGGATAGACCTGGTGATTGGTATGGGGGAAAGAAAAGATAGAGCATGATGATCAATGTGAGATAAGAGGATTTCTTATTTATATTCCTACCCTCCTCCTTCACCATTCCCCGATTGTAAAAATTTGACAACTGAGGATTTGTCTTTCCAATTCATTGGAAACTAATACAATTCATGATGACAATCTTAATATCCAAGATTCTGTTGTTACAAAAATTATGTCTACCAACCTCACATCTAATCTCCATTTCATCATCCCTCAGGCCCCATTCATGTCCACACAAAGTGTCATATGGTTGGCATTTGGTGTCCACTTGTCCACGTTTCCTGAAATGATGCTTGTTGATACTTGCCAAGGTTTCAGGTCACTCATAGGCCAAACACCATTGGTACATTCATGTTGAAATCCTTCCCCGCACATTTCACAATCAGTTTTGACCTTGTCCTCATATCAGCTAAAAGGGAAACTCACTACTCGTGCCAGGGAAACCAAAGTCATTTTCTAGCCTGGATAGCCAAACGTCCCCGCAACATTGTCCAAAACAGCCACATGCCCCACTATCTCCTTTCCCCTCACCACCACAATCTCCCCTAGATCTGTTGAGACCACTCGCACATATAAGTTGGGGTGGGCTGTGTATGGATCTTTGGCGTCTTCTGAATGTGCATCTTGGAATAACTGAATCACAAACCAAACATCCCCACCTTCTGATTGCACAAAGAGCTCAGTGATTTGACCAAATGAACAGAGTTCATCCCGCATGATCTCCACATAGGAATTGGAGTGATTTTTCCCTTGATGAAGCTGTTTCACTGTAAATCTTTTATGATGTATCAAGGTACTGTTGATTTTATGCACATTGTAATCAAGAGACACATCCTGTTGCAGACCCAATCTTCAAAACTCTCGTATCCATAAGCAATGGATTTCCGGGTCTAATAGGGTGAGGCTGAAGGGGGGATTTGATTTTTCTTGTCCCTTGTTAATTACGTTGGAATGGATCAAGAAACTTGAATATTGACTCCTTGATATACATTTCTTCATGATTGTACCATGTACATCAACTGCAATCAATTCATTTATTATTTGCTTTGTTTGCCCAGTAAGAAGAAAGGTCTACAGCATGATTCTTAGTCAGCTCACCTGTGCAATTGTTCTTTGGTATCCTTCCCAAGATACCATTCAACCTTTCATGGGCCCAGGCTGCCGTGGCCATTGGTGGACCAAACCTTTTGATCACTTCTGGGTAATGCTGAGTAATGTGTACGTTGGGTTTACTCCTTTGTTGTGGCCATCCAGTCCTTAGTGTTTGACGGTATTCCAGCATTAGTCAATCAAACTCCATGATCTCTTGGTTTGAAATATGATGCTTTATTAACATTTTGGTTATGTAAATGAGAAGCATGGTTGAGTCCTTCAAGATTTTTATCAAGCCAGTGTGATCAATACTGGGTCCATGCTTACCACCCCACGAAGGAATCATAGAAAGGGGATAGTAAACCATGTAGAGTGTCAGCCACTCCGCGGCCTTGAGGGATTGTGCACCACGAAATCCAACATTCTTTGTACCTTTTTCATCCATGATGGCACCTTTGTGTCCTCAATCACCTGTTTGATGCAACTCAAATCATGAAGCATTAATCAAGGCCTTTGGATGGATGATTCTACTTGAGCTTCTTTCCCTCTGTCATAATCCTTGTTCACTGGACTGCTTCCCTCACCCCCCATCAGCTTCAGAGTACTTGTGTGGCTTCCTTGACTGGCTATACTTTGTGAACTTCCCAAGCTCCCAATATTTCTACTTCTTAAAGAATACAAGTGAGTACTAGTATATTCAGAAGATGGTTGAGATTTCTTGCTTTGCTGTGAGGCTGATGATGATTTCCCGGCCTGTGAAGATCTCAATTCATATTGTCTGGATTGACTCGTTGAGCTTTCTTCCATTATTTGTGTAAGTGCTCTCAGATTGCTGGAATTAAGCCTTCTCTTGGGACTTCTCTGGTGGTTATCACCCTCCTCTGATTGATCTTCAGGAGACTTCCTTTTCTTCCCCTTTCCAATGACGCTTTCCACATTAACCAGTGATCCAGTTTTCTCTCTTCTGTTCTTCTCTCAGATTTTTTCCTTCCCTAATTCTTCTCCTGCTAGAGCAATTTTAAGATAACTCATGCTATGATCCTTGAGATTTCTCAAAATACACCTGTGCATGAGCTCTATTACTGAATATTCTATTGGGCGCCAATATGGAAGCCTGTTCAAACAGCTTTCTCTGACCCCCTTCTCCTTGGTAATTTGATCTCGCTCCCATGATGTCTGACATTCCTCCCACTTCTGTGCATTCTTCATGTGCTCGGCATTTCTCCTTGGATGGAACTCCTTGACATTTGGATCATTGATCTTGTCTTCTGTAATTTGACAATATTAGCAGAACATGGTTGAAGAATGACCAGAGAACCCTGCCACCCTGCGCATAGCTGGAAAATCCCCAATCAATGGGAACAGTGCAACAAATATCTCCCTACCTTGAGGAAATAGGCTGGTTTCAGAAAACCATACTCCTTCCCAGAGTTCTTTGATTTCATCAACCAATGGATCTAGAATGTGGTTAATTTCTTTGACTTTGGGTTCCTTGGGCCCAGGGATAATACCAAAAAGGAAAAAATTCTCTATCTTGTAACGTTCTGCTAGTGGAATGTTGAGAGAGATCAAGATCACTGCTCCCACTGAAATTGATTTGTGCCCAACCTTATTTCCAAATGGGTTGAACCAATCCACAAAGAGACTGAAGACAAGGTGCCCTGGTTGTGGCATAAATTTCCTCTTCTTGTCTGCGCCTCCAACAAAGTTGCGCCAAACTGAGCCATCCCAAACATTGCTCATCAAATTTTAATTGAGGTTTTTATGATGAAGATTGCTTTCAATGATCTTTTCAAACTCTGAAAACCATAATTTTCTACCAAGCCAGGCCTTCAAGATTTGATAATGAAATGTTTGAGCTGGTTTGATGTGTCTTTTATTTTTCCCACTGGTCTTCATCAGCAATTCTGTATCACAGTAAAGGCCCTGCTCATTACCAGTTTGGCGCACAAAGATTTTGCTAGAGGAATAGAACTTGGCAGTACATTTCTTGACAATTGATGCTTTTTTGTCGGATTTTTCTGGGATTGGGTACAGCTTGAAGCATTCTGGACAGCATATCATTGTTTCTGCTCAAAACCTAGCCTTTGAATTAGAGTGACTTTGCTTTGAGGTATTGCCTTCATGATGTTATTTGAATCAAAATTGAATTCCCTCCCCAGATTCTTAATCTTCTCCCGCTCTGTCTTCAAGAAATCTGTGATTGCCATGTCACTAAGTTGATGAACAAGGCACAGTTTTGCAGCTTGGAGAAGCAAAAGCACACTGTGCCTTGGGACTAGATGAAAAGAGTTATACTTAAGGTCTTGAGTATCAAACCAGTGCCCCCCCGGTGAAGTGGAATCTGAATCTGCTCTTTGCTTTCATTCCTGGCTGGATTGTTGGAAACCTGAAAATCATTATAGCAGGCAAATCAGACAATCAGCACATGAATGTACAGTGTTAACTATTTCCCATCCCTCCTCTCCACTTACGTGACTGCTCCCTTGTAATGGAAATATATCTGTTGTGACTTGCAGGGCCTGATCATTGAGTCGGCTTCTAGCTTCCTGATTTTTCTTGAAGGCAGAGGGAGAAAAAGCCATTCCTATCTTTTTGTTTCCATCTTCATCTTCATATGTGCCCTCGCCACATTTGAATTCCAGACATTGGCATATCTTCCATTTGGCTGTCTTCATATCAATTGATGGATGGATGGATGGATGGATGGATGGATGGATGGATGGATGGATGGATGGATGGATGGATTCATTAAATGATGGAGGGATTCATAAATTGGGTGCTGGGTGCACTACCCACCCACATCTTATACACTACCTGGTATGCATATATGCATTGCGGAGTGACTCACTATCAATGTTCACCATCCATTACCTTAGCCTCATGGTTGTTGTCCAGTAGCTTAGGCTGAGCTTGCCCCAATGGTTGCCAACCATCAGCTTGCCCCAATGGTTTCCAACCATTAGCTTGCCCCAATGGTTGCCAACCATTAGCTTGCCATAATGGTCACCAACCATTAGCTTGCGCCAATGGTCGCCAACCATTAGCTTGCCCCAATGGTTGCCAACCATTAGGTTGCCCCAATGTTTAACAACCATGAGCCTGCTGTAATGGTGGCTGTCCATTGGCAAAATTCTACCTTTTTTAACATTCAAGTCATCATCCCCCTGTGCTTTTCAATTATTGAATGCTGACCCTGCTCTCCTACTTTTGATAATCATGCAGTGTAAACAACAAACAACCCATCATGGTACAATACCTCTAGAATGGAGACCCATCAAAAAACCCCAGACTCTTCAATCAAGCTGTTTCCAGCAGTGTCCCTGGCTCCAACTCCCACTTCTCTCAATGTCTCTCATCCTACTGTAGAGTTGTGATGAATATCACCAAGTTAACAGATACTCACTGGCAACAAATCAGCAATTCCCTCCAACAATCCCAGGTTCAATCACTGCCATCATCTTGCATTAATCAACAGATTCACTCCACTACCTCTCTAGTCCCATCCAAGTCTTCATGTCTACTACATGGCATATCAAACCTAGCAAGAGAGTTTTTTCTTCAAGTCCTTGCACAAATCAACTTTCCTTGCTGTGGGTTCAATTGGTCCGAGCCTTGGGAATCGCATTGGAACCAGTTTTTTATGGGACTCATCATTAAACATTGGAACCATGCCCATGCACATGCTGCATTTCGAAACTACCCATTCAACTCAGTGCATAACACCAAATTCAACCTTACCATTGTCCTCAAGAGGTGGTTCATGGGCAGGAGATCCTATATCAAGTCCAGAAAATATTTTTCAGAAGCCCATGCAGCTAAACAAAATCAGACAAGAAAATCCAGATGGTGCAAACAAGTAAGCAATTACTCCCTGTCATCCCATGGTATTTTTTACCCCAATCTTTTTCACATGGTTTTTCCTCTCTGCCTACAGCTCTCAAATCAACAAACAGAGATCTTGAAATCACTTGGATTACCAGAAAATGAGTCCAGTATATTCAGTGAAACACAAATGTTGCTCTGACACTGAGGTCTCCAATGAAAAGGTCTTCCAAAAGGTCCAGTGCCAATGGCAATCTCAAGGTTTATCTGCCCTTGGTCACCAAATAGATAAAACATTTGAAATCATGAAAGCTGAGAAACTTGGTAGACGGTTCAAACATGGTCAGTCAATTTGGATGATGAGGAAACCTTCCAACCTCCAAGAAAAACTGACAAAGGTGCCAACAAGACTCCCCAGCAACTTTTATCATCCCGATTTGATTTCTTCCCTTTCTCCAGAGGGCAAACAGCTTTTGGATATGCAGCCTCCTATTGACCTTGCCTTCATAATGTCTAAACTCATACCTTAAATTATTTGTAGATCTAAAGTCATGTTTCAATATTGATTCTTGTGATAATAGAATGTTCAACTTTCACTACTTTAATCCATAAACTTATGCAAGGATATCCTACTTGGAATATTATTGTCATCAGACATACCTGTGTTGTAAAATCACATAAATATCATTAAATCTTGAACATGTCCAAATTGTTTTAATTATCTTCCCCTGCATCAAAATACATTCTACATTGTGCCATTATTATCAACATAACTGTACCAATACCATTTACATAAGAGCTTCTTCATGCAATGATTTTATGTGGTACATACCTTTGACATATAAGTCTGCTTTTGAAAACCATGCACATGTATGTGTATGTGTATGGTCTGTAAAGCTCGTTTGGGTGCCAAGCCAAGTTTTTCCAAAATTTTCTAAAGCATGCATGGCACTTAGCAAAGTCATCTTGGTGCCTGGCAAAGCCTTCTTGGTGGCTTGCCCAGGTCAACTTGGCACCTGGCCAAATTGGTTTGGTGCCTGGAAAAGTTTATCTTGTTGCTGGTCAAAGCTGGTTGCATTGACCCACCAATCACATGATCATACTTGAAAAAAAAAAAAAGGCTGGAAGTTGGGGGGAGGGAGGCTGGTCAATTTTGGTGTGACCAGCTTTGATTGGCATCAAGGGCAGCTTGATTAGGTGCAAAGTTTTAATCCCCACAAGCCCAACCTAATCAAGCTCCCTGGGTGCCAATCAAAGTCCCACTAGGCACATGCCAAGTCAAACTTGGACAGGCATCCAGACACACTTTCCACACCATATGTGTATATGGCCATGGGAGAGGCCTAAAACAACATTTTTCATCAAAAATATACAACTTTGGGTTGCAATATACACCCCCATTTGAAAATTTATGGTGTATAAAGCTGTTCTGGGTGCCTGGAAAAGTTCCAGGTTTTGTTTGTAAAGTGTGTGTGGCACCCAAAAAAGCTAGCTTGGCACCCAGCCAAGTGATCTTGGTGCCCTTTCAAGTGCCAGTTGGCACATCACCAAATTGGCCTGGTGCCTTGCCAAGTTGGTTTGGGTGTCAATCAAAGCTGGTTGCGCAACCAATCCTCAACTGTATTGTTTCTCTTTTTTGGACTCAGAAAGTTATTTTTTTACTTTTTACTTTAAATAGCTGTGTATAAATTAATAAAATGAATTTAAACAAGGTTGAAAAAAAAACTTACCTTGTTAAATATGATTTGACAAACAGTCCCATGAATTTTGTCTACCCACTGTAATTTTCCCCCACATCATCCAATTTGTCCCTCAAGCAGGAGAAGATGAAGAACCATGAGAAAAAAAAAACAATAATATATATATATTTCAGAGCACGCCATACCAGGATGGGTTTCCCAGCAGATAGCACTCATGTACTTTTCCCCCACATCATCCAATGAGTACCTCAAGCAGAAAAAGATGAAAAACCATGAGAAAAAATAAAAATAAAATAAAAATAAATAATCAAAAATAAAGTTGAAAGAAATATCCAAATTCTTTAATCCAATTCAACTTGTGAGCTCAATTCTCAAAGGCACAAATGATGCTTATATCTATTTGGTCATATTGAGAACTAAAATGTGGTTACTGATCACTAGGGTGTTATTTAAAAGTATGTTCCTGCAAGAGAATTTTTATCCCCCTGGTTCAACAGGCAGCAAAATGATCACTGCAACCTGGTGGTTGAAAAAGTGAATTCTTCACTCCAACAGTGTGTTGGAGTTGGTGGCTCACTCCTAAGTTAATTTTCCCAATCCACCAATTACATAGTTACGTAATCGGAGGTAGCATTTCTGATAATTTGGAGGTTGAATGGGTTTTCCAATTGCCCCTGGAACTTGGTTGAGAAATGTGAATTGAACTCCACTCATGGATTCTGTCCAGGACCAGAGAGGATTGAAGGTGTAGTAGGGTAAAGATATGTGGATGTAGAGTTGAGGGTGATGTGACAACCTCTGTCAATGACAGAGGGGGGAAGGTGAGATCAACTGAAGATACAGCAGAGATACTTCTTGAGATATAGCTTGTATACAGGTGAGATACAACTTGCCACCTGCATACAGGTGGCGCCCTATTTTTTTGGTGGATTGAGGTAAATGACTGGGGTTCCCAGTGGTTTGAAGTATGAGAGTGGAAGGGAGCTGCCGTGCATAATCTCCCAGGGCAATTGAAGACAGCCCTTGAGGGGAAACTGATTCAGAGCAAGGGCTGATTCAGAGCAAGGCAACATGCTTTGAGTATCTCTGACCAGTACCTCTTGGGTAGGTTGGAGGAGCTGAGAGATGTACGCACTCTTTCAACAATGGTCCTGTTGGCTCTTTCGGCCCTACCATTGTGCTCGGGGTGATAGGGTTTGTAGACAAGCTGCTTGCAAGAGATCTCCTTGAGGAAGCTGGTGAGTCTGTTGTTGACAAATTTGGATCCTCCGTTGGAGCAGACTTTGCAGGGATAGTAACCCAATTTGGACTTCTGTTGTTTGATGATTTCAATGAGGGTATTTGGGGTATCTTCTTTGCTAAAGAGAGGAATGCCGCTCACGTAGCCTGAGAAGTTGTAAACAATGGTCAGAATGTACTTCTCTCGTCGGTGCGAATCGGGTTTGATTGGTCCAACAAGGTCAAGATGTATACGTTCAAAGGGTTTTCTTGCAAGGGTGGCCTGTATCTTGAACGGCAACTTGGTAATTTTGCAGAGGGCACAGTCCTTGCAGAAGAAGTTGCTGTTGTCAAGCTTGAGGTCGGGAATCTCTCTGAGTCTTCCAATGGAGCCGTGGCCTAGGGAGAGGTGAAGGTCAGAGGTGGAAGTGGCCAAGTTTATAGAGGTGGACAGGTAGCAGTTGTTCTGACCTATGCTCCTGGGGTTGTTGACCACAAACAGATTCTTGAAGATTCTTCCTTCCAGGAGGCATTGATTGTTGCAGGATGAGTTGGAATTGTCCTTTGGAGGATTTCAGGGAGCATCCCTTGGCAATCAGATCACCGGGGCTTATCAAATCAACCACTAAATTGGGGAGGAAGAGGCAGTTTCTGAGAACTATGGTTTGGTGTTTCCAGACCAGTTTGACTTTTCCCGTGCCTTTGATGGGAAGGTTAGCGCTTTCTTTGCCCGTTGAGATGTGCTCCCCATTGTCTGATTTGATTGGCTTGGAGAAGAATCTCTCGTTGTTGAAGGAATGCGCCAAAGCGCCACTATCCATCAGTATTTTTTGGCTTGAAGTTACTGTTGATTAAATCCACTCAGTGAAAAACGCGTGGTAGTGGGCTGATTGGGATTTTGTCTTCTGCTTTTCTCTCCATTTGGCTTGGTTTTCCCTCCACCATTCTGGGGCCTTCTCCGGGTGAAGGTGGAAACACTCGCTTTCTTGGTGATTCTTATCTTGTTTGAGGTTGTGGTAGCCTTCCACGCAGCTGTTTCTGGACTGGGATTTGAATTTGTTCTTTCTGGACACAAGGGCGGTTTTGGGCATGGAGATGGTTTTGTCGGAGGACTCTGCCTTCACTTTGTTGTTGTACTGAGTGAGATGATTGCACAAAAAGTTGACTCCTATTGTTTTTTCGGAGTACATGAGTTGGCATTTGAGGTTGTGAAGAGCAACAGGGAACTTGAAGAGTATGAGGTAAGCCAGGATGTCTTGAGGGAGATTGATGCCAATGTTGTTCATTTTCTTGATTGAGGTCTTAACTTTTGTGACAAAGTGAGTGATATCATCTTCTTTGAAGGAAATGTGGAGAAAGTTGTTGAAGATCCGGGCTCAATTGGAGGCTTCAGATGAGGATTACCGCTCCTTGATTGCCTGCCAGATGGCTTTGGCTGAGTTGACGTTGGTGGCAGTGATGACGTTGTTTTGAGTCACCAAATCGACCTTGGAGATGAGAAGGAGTTGAATTTTGTCATTGTCCAGCGAGGAGAGTTGACCAGAGCTGGATTCAAGGGTTGTCAGTAGTCCTCTGAGTCGGAGCAGTCCACTCATCTTGTCGCGCCAAATGCCGTAGTTTTCCTCTGAGAGTAGGGGGATGGTTTCCAGGGCATTTTTGAGCATTGCCTGTTGGAAGCCTTATCCGGAGAAGTTGCTGGAGGATTCCGCCATTGTGAGAGCCTCTTTTGGTTGTCGTGGTGAGCCTTTGGCTGTTAACCGTGAAACTTTTGAGAGACTAGATTTGAATTACAACCAACAGAGGGACTGAGGAGACTGAGTTCAGACACAGGTTGAGACAAAGAAACACAACGTAGAGGGAAGAGAAAAATGACAGATTTGATAGAAATGAGAGGTGACCAACGGGACCAGCAGAGACTCTTTGAGGATTGACACACATTGGGTTACTTGGCAAGATGATCACAGGAAGTCTGAGAGAGTTGGGATTGGGAAGCTGAGAGACAAATCAGAAAGAGGTTGAAAATATGAAGACAGAGCAACTCTCACCAGTCAGAATTGAGATTGATGAGACAACTGGAAGTGAGTTGATTGAGGTTGAGTCAAGGAGTCAATTGAGGCTGAGTTGTTGGTGGTCTTGGTCTGAGAAGCGTGGGCTTGATAGCGGTCAAAGTTGAGACTTGAGGAGGATATAATGAGAAAAGAAAGAAATAAGAAAAGAAAGAAATAAGAAAGGACAAGGAAAAAGTAGAAGGAAGAGATGAAACTGAAGCCAGGAGGACACCAGGCCAAGGCTGAGCTGAGGTCAAGGTAATGAAGAGGAGGAGCAGGTTCCCGGTTCCCCTGTTTCTGAGTTGTAGGAAAGGGCCTCTCCGGTTTTTGAAAGAAAAATTCCATAGGGGTTGTGGGTTTGCAGGCTGACAAAGTGATAACTGAACTCCAAAAAACCTCCTTAGCTCAGCAGGTCCAAGAGATTCAGCAGGTTCTTCCATTGTTTTTTCCAAATGGTGATCATCCTCAAGTAGACCCTTTTCCAAAGATGCCATTCTAAAAGTTGTATGACAGATCCCATTTACCTGCTTGAGGTGATTGAAAGAAGTTGAAACAACACAATTCTTCAAAAAAATGTGAGATACCACTTCTCAGCATAAGCAGGATAAAAATTATAAATCCTTCCAATTGAAAAATATCTCTGTGTTATCCTCCATTCTTTGCTCTGGGAATGACATGTGAAATGTTGTGGAAAATCAGGATAATTGATAATCCTTGCCAAAATATCAATTGAATTTGTTTTTAAATATTCTGTCAGCAGAATTTTTGAATGGTTTGATCTTTCAACCAATTCATCCAGGGCATCATCAGGTTGAAAAAACACATCTTGTTGGTCAGGCAGTTGAATTTCCAGTCCTATAACCACAGGTGCAATACCAGAAAATTTAAAGGGAAAAAATCCTCTGGAATTTGTCAGGTGCAGCAATCCATTTTTAATCCCTAAAGCAATCTATTTCATCCAAGGTTTGAGCAACCTTCACTGTAACAAGGTAATGACCCTTAGAAACATACTTGTAGAGATATTTGAAAGCTGAGATACCTGCACATACTTCTACATTGATGTGGCATTGAAAATTTTCCTAGAGATAGGGAGTTTAAGGGACTAAACCCAGGAATTATCAATGAGAGACCTTCTTTGGTTTTGGGAGAGAGATATTGTAACTCCATCCTGGCATCTTTGATAGACAGGATAGGAATTTTCACCCATGATGGTTTCAGGGCAGAAGGCTTTGGGTTATCTCTTCCTGAATGTAAAATTATCCATGCAAGGTGATTCCGGGTCAAAATTAAAAATGGTCCATGTATCATGTGTCTCTTTACCTGTTGAAAAAGAGGATTCTGTGTGCTTTCATAATTAGGAATCTCTGCACAAAAAATCATGTCTATATGTTCAGCTGTTCTGGGATTGTGGTCATGATGCAGGATCACCAAGATATGAGAATGTGGAAGGCCTCTCTTCTGGAATTGTATGACACAAGTGCGTCCCATTGTGGCTGCAAAGATTCCATCCTTGAATATTTCATCATAGATGCTTTTCAATTTTTAGTTGAAAACATGTGTTTCAATATCTGGCCCATCCTGTGCTGTTTGAAATGGCAAAAGATTATTTAGAATTGATGGCCATGCTGGTTTAAATGTGACTGTTATAAAAAGAGAAGGATTTTCCATATGCTGAACAATTGCCATAGCATCTTGATATTAAGCCTTCATGTCCCTCGGGCCACCTATAAATGATTGAGGAAGTATAAAACAACAACCTATGAATAAAAATATCAAGTTATATGCATGAGTATCAGTAGAAGATAGAAATGAATCTCACATGAAAAATTGCAGAGAAACCAACTTAACTGTTCCCTGACCCAACTCAAACCAATGGTTTATTGCATCCACAACACCTTGGAGCTCCTAAACCCTCAGATTATTTTGATGATGTCAAATATAGGATAATCTTTCTGTCTCAATTTTTAGGTATTGGTCAACACTATATTGTTGAGCTGGCCACCCCAGTGCAAAAGGGAATAATCAGAATGACAAAATTCCAGAAGATTTAAATAATAATTCATTGAATTTAACCTATTCTTTCCTGGTTCATCTTTTGATTCTTGAAAAAAACCATATTCACCATGAGGATGAAAAAGAAAATTGCACAGGGGGTCATACAATTTGCTCAGTTCACTAATTCTGCTGAGGGAGCCATCTGAGCACCTAATCAAAACATCTCTATGGGTCAATTGAGCAGGAGCATGACCTGAGAACAATTAAAATCCATTAGAAAAGTTTGACTTTCATGATCTGAAACCCAAAGAAATAGGAAATACCATACCTTCTATCCACATTGCAGCTTTTGGTATCCTGTTGGCAGGTTGTAAACTATTTGATCCATATTTTGAGAAGATGGATTGATAAAAGTATGTCTGGAAACCAGGAACACTGATAATTGCATATTGGCATCAAGAAAACAATTAGAATAATGAACTAACTTTATGATAAATTCAAAGCAAGAGAAACCAACAGATGCAGTGACTGATCAAAGATGATCACAACTCAGCTGATTTGGACATTGAATGAACTAGGAGAATGAACACTGAGGAAAGATGTTAGCAGGTTTGACTAGTAGTTGAGAAGATCACATCTGCATACAGAGAGGGTAGTCTGAGCTGTTGTTGAGGTTCCCTTGGATCTTCAGATTTGATGAGCTTGAAGTTCTGAGGAATGGAATCAAGGGGTCATTAACTTGAGAGTTGGACAAGTACTGAATTAGAAGTTACCAGCTTTGGGAAACCTTGCAGTCAGATTGAGGATTGGATGTTGATATAGGCAGGATGAAATTAAACCAGTCTCAACCAGATCCAAACAAAAGAAGCAAATACAAATACACAAGACTATGCAGAAGTATACAGGACAGTATAGGCAGGAGGAAGTGAAACCAGTCTCAACCAGATACAAACAAACAAGCAAATACACCTACACAAGGCTAGGAAGAAGTATACAGGGCTACCCAGCAATACATGCAGGCATCCAGAACCATTTAGTATCAAACAATCCCAGCACCACACACAAACGTATGTAGTCAGAAGCGTGTGATACCAAACAAACCACCAGTAACAACAACCCCCAGGACTACCCAGAAATATATGCAGGCAGTCAAGACCATGCATCACCAAACAAAACACCAGTAATTCACAGAAATACATGAGGGTAGAAGCAATTAGCACTAAACAAACCACCAGTGAATTCACAGCAACACATGTAGGAAGAATCAAGTAGCACCAGACCAACCACCAGTACTGCACAGGAATATATTGTAGCTGCACTTCACAGAAGTTTATGCAAGGCTGTGCAGGCATGAAAAACCTGTACAATCTTTTCAAAACCAGCAGAATTGCCTCAGTTTCAGGCGGTGTCTTTTGTCAAACCAGCAGAATTCCCTCATTTTCATGCAGTGTCTTTTTTCCAACCACCTAAAATGTCTCATGTACCTGTATCCCACGGAAGCCCCAGGGAAACCTCAGGGGCAGCCCTGAGAATCCCCTGAGGACCAGATTTTCTATTTAAGAGGGGCCTCTCTGCCATATCCAGGTTTTATCATCACTCAACACTCCTAATCTCTCCTGCCATCTGGCCTAGCTCAATCCATCTTAACCATCTGTGGTACCCACACAGATAAATAGTATCAGTGAATCAGTTATAAAAGTAAAAAAAAGAAATCAGAAACCAAGTTATTACCCATCTTTAACCAATTTAAACCACCCACAAGGTGCTTGGATAAGGTTTCTTCTGTGACCTAAATATTCAGCACCATATTAAAGAAAAACCACCCCTTAATCAATAAATAACCCTTACAAAGAAAGAGAGCACAACAAAAAGAAACCACCAAACTTTTCTCTACCCATCCCCCTGTGGGTAAACCCATCCTTGGGTCCTCTCCTGAACCATCCCTTTGATAAACCCTTGAACCCTTTAATATTGGGATATTGGTTAAAATGAAACATATCTGATCAATAGATAAACAATAACCCAATACATCTGGTCCATTCTTCAACAAAACCCTACCAATACAAACTAATAACTAATCTAGGTCTGATCTTAGCCCTATATTAAGTCTCAAAGAAACCAGCCATTAATTCAAATAAATTATTGGGCAGATGTACTGAAGTACTAGGAGGGGAGGCAATTCAAAACCACTCTTAGTAAATACAAATAATCCAAGGGAGTAGAAATAATACTAAATTCCCCTTCAAGAACTGCCAGATCAGTTGCAAGTTTACCACAGGTTACGTAATTAGTCTATATGGCAACCCTGTCCGCTGGGCCACCAGGAAGCAGCTCTTTGTTGCTCAGTCCACCACAGAGGCAGAATATATCTCCATGAATGGGTTCCCCAAGCAGGTAAGGTGGTTGTAAAACCTAATCCTTGGTCTCAACGTGTCAATCCCTTGCCTGGTCATCATCAATGATAATTGTGGTGCCAATTGTCTGAGTAAGGAAGGGCAGTTGAACCCCAACTCCAGGCTGATCAAGGTCCGGTATCAATATCTCTGCAAGCTAGTGGCCAGTAAGTCAATCTCTTTCTGGTACTACCCATTGCACAAGATGATTGATGATTCTATCACCAAGCCACTAGGGTATTTAAAGGCTTTTCAAGCTCAGAAGTTACTCCGCCTGATCCCAGCCGGGTCAAGGAGGAGTGTCAGCTGATGTCCTGGCTGTGAGTCTGGCTGCTGCAGCAATACAGGCGCCTGATCTGCGCAAAGATCAGCCAATTGTCCTAAGATCATAAGGAGGGAACATTGGACACAAGAGAAGAAGTGGAGGACAACAAACTACTCAAGGATTCACCCCATCTCAAGCTCAAGTTTAATTGCCAAAATGTCAGTTGCTCTTCAAACCAGTGTCTCTTCAAGACAAGCAGATCTAGGAGGAGAAATGTCAACGCTCTCTCCCTTCACCCGTATAAGTCTCATCAGGACAAGATCAAGCTAGTTGAGCAGCATCAGGAGGTAATCTTATCATGTTATCATCCTTCTCCCATTCTTCCTCAGGTCTCTCAGTGATTCCTCAAGTCCTTCTTTCTTCCAATCACCACTCAATATTACTTATTCATGTTTTTCATATTTGATTTTCAGTTATCTTATTTCTATAAGAGCTACTTAAACTAAGGCTGTGACTGCAATAAAGATTCTTTGTTTGAAAGTCTCAAAAATTTCAATTTGTGAGGACATATGATGACTGAGTAACCGGCTAAAAGCATTCAGGGACTGAGGTCCTGAAGACTGCATGAAAGCATTGATCATATCTCAGTATTCTTAAAACTGACCAATCAATCACTTCCTCCAAACAGGTTAAATTCATCAAAAATAACCTCCATTCCCAGCCATCTTCCTCTTCTCATCCTTGCACAACCAAAGAATCCCTTGCAATCAAGTTCAATTGAAACTTTCCAATTTCCAGCTTCTATCCCCCTCAACTCATCCTCAACAACCCTACTGAAAAGCTTGCTCCTCTCAAGGCAGATCATCCTCCTACTTCTCCTTTCGTCTCCAAATATTTTTCAGACTCTTCCTCAAACTTCTCCCATGATTTTGAAGCTCAATTCAATCCTCATTACTCCCTTCAAGATGATAAATTTCAGGATTTAAATTGATAGAAATAATATTCTTAAAGGGGGCTTCACGGAGCAAGACATCAGTAAAGAGAATAAGAACAAGAGAATGTGAGACAGCAGAAGAAAAGCAAACAAGAAAGGAACCAACATCAAGAGGGTAGGCTTAAGGACAGAAAGAAAAGATCATATCAGCGGTTGTGGAAAAGAGATGTTACTGGAGTTAAAGGTTGAGGGTTGGATAAGCTAAGAAAAGAGAAATTGAAAGTTAGGTTGAGAAATGAACAGCTAGTAAAAATCCAGCCGTAACAGACATACTCAAGAAGAAGAAAGAAAGCCATTGGTGATATTCGAGACAATTAGGCTTGAGGTTGATTTTAATGAAGAGATAAAGAGAATAAACAAGAAAGAAGATTGAAAAGAAAGAGACTTGATAACTAAGAAAGAAGTTCAAGGTGATTGAACTGATTTTTGATTTGAAGATGTTGGTTCAAGTGTTGATCGTATGTTTGTCAGTTTTGGTGAGTGGTTGTTGATTGATCTGGTTGATGTCAAGTTTCCCTTGAGAAAGAGTTGAACCGAGTGTAGAGAGTGCGCGCGTGCCGTGACAATAGTGACAGTCTGTAGCACGCGCGTGTGAGTGATAGTTGAGTGACAGAATATAGGAGGAGAAAAAGAAAAAGAAGCGTGAGAAAAGAAAAGGAAAGAAAAAGAGGAAAGCGTAGAAAGAAAATGTATGACTTAAAAAGAAAATATGAGAAGCATAAAAAGAGAAAAGAGATGAAGTAGACAATGAGCTTAGAAAGAACAATAAAGGGTTGAAAATATTCAACACAAGATTACTCTAATCTCAAACCTCCCCAACAATTTGAACATCATCACTATTTTGTACCCAGAACATGCAAACAGGCCAAAAGATGTCCAGAAGCTCCTAAATGGGATCAATAGATGAACTCCAAAATTTATGGCATCAAGAAACTCAAGGTGTGCAACAATTACAACAGACCCAAACCCACTAATCCCTTAAACACAACATGGTTATATTGATTGAAAGATAACTGCCATGGAGATGCACTCATCTTCAAAAGTTGACTCTGCGTCCAAGGATTTGATCAAATCTACAGTCTTGATTATCAAGACACATTCTCTCCTACGGGTAAAGCTGCTTCTCTCCAAGTGGTACTACTCTTTGAACTCTACCACCCTCTTCCCATTACTCAACTCAATTTCAAGAGTGCTTTTCTGCACGCTCCTCTGACTGACAAAGTTATCATTAAAACACCCAAAGTTTCCAATTTTAGAATTCTAGTCTTATATTGTGTTGCCTAACACTAGAGTGCAACCATTTATTAAGCTTTATATTCTCATGTCTTGCTCTAAGTATTTTGTCTAGTATTATCTCTATAATAAGCTTTTCAATTCTTATTTCCAGTATAATCTTTATCTTAACCTTCAGTGGCTCTCCTCACAAGTATGCTAGTTTAGTAAAGTCTTTATGTTGTTCCACCAGTATCAACTCTGGTGCTTTCTTTACCTCTCATCTATTGTGGCCCAAATTCCCAACATTTCTTTATCTTGTGACATCTTCTGTTTCACAGTTATGCTTATCAAACTTATTCTTTTTCATTCAACTTGTCAACCACAAGCCAGCCTTAATGTACTTAGTCTATTTAAGCTGCTGGTTTCCAAGTCAATGAATTGACATCAGTTCTTTCTCACTTTGAACCAGGAGTGCTGCCTTGACTCTCTTGATCCGCTCCCCTTGGCAACATAAGACCTTATCATCCCTTCTCCTTCCTCTTTCCACCGGAGCACCCAGCTCAAAATTTAACATCCAATAGAAATTTTAAGTATCTTATCCTCAAGGAGTCACTTTACGGACTGAAACAATCCCCTGTCAATTGGTTTGAAACTCTCACCTTCTGGATTTTCAAGCAAGGGTTTCACAAGTCTATCTCCAATCCCTGTCTGTACTTCCACTCCAAATCCAACTCGGTTTTGTTCTTTCATGTCGAAAATCTTGTTCTTGTAGGATCTGAAAACAACTTTCTCCCCAACTTTCTGTCCAGATTCCCAAACTCCAGTCACCACAATCCCAACCCCATCCTGGGAGTGAAATATGAACAACCTGAAAATTTTATTCTATTGTCTCAACCCAAGCATGTCAATCACAGTCTTGAGGAACTGAAGATGACTGATTTCAAGCCTTCTACAATTCCCCTTACTGTTAATTTCAACATCACCCCCATTTTGGACAAAGACCACAAAGAATTTAAATCCCTCAACATCAATTATTTCTCATCTGTGTTTCTCATGAATTATATAGCCTGCCTCACCCTTCCTGATTTGAGTTTTGATGTTTCTAGCTTAGCCAGATTCTACAAGAAACCTGGCATTTTTCATTGGAACAAAGTCAAACAATGTTGGAAGTACCTAAAGGCCACCAAAAACCTGAAACTAACTCTTAAGGTCTCAAACACTGACACTCAAATTAAATGCTTTAGCAAAGCCTTGTGGAGTGATGATATGGAAACCAGGCACTCTCAATGCAGACATCTTTCCTTACTCTTTGGCTCTCTTATATTTTGGAGCAGCTATTGTCAGTGGCATGTCACTCACTCTACTACTGAGGCTGAACTGAATCCATTGGTTGACTCTTTTCTTGAGGCCATTTGGATTAATGTTCTAGTCTCCAAACCTTGGAGAAAGAAAATCAAGCTCAGCCAACACTTTGTGGAAAACAAAGGTCTCAATGAAAAATTGAAAAAGTTTGGATGCCACTCCATAACACTCCATATCAATGGCAAAACAAAAGGCCTTCCCGAAGAAATCAAACTGGGAAACATCGTTATTAAGCTAATTCCCTGTACAGCCATGAAAAGGGACGGTCTCACCAAACCTCTTAATGAATCTTCCCTTGCAAACATCATTCAGTTAATTGATCCCAAATTTATCCCTCTGGCTCCAGTAATACCAGCCGTGGGGGTGTTGAAAAATGAATAATCATCCATCTAACTTCAGTCTCTCTTATTTTAATTTTGTTTATTATTTTGTTTCTTTTCCGCTTGTCTTTCTTATTCATGTCACAGAATAAGTGCGCCAACCTCTCTCAATCTTTTCCACCCGTCTATCACATGTCATCAATCCCACGCGCCCCAATACTAGTCTCCAGTCTCACAACCTTAACTATATCACATGGGCTCTCCCAAACCATTTCTATCTTCCTTCACTCAACAAAAAAACTCTTCACTACTCTTTCTGATTGCTTTATCATGTCCTCTTCTTTCCATCAATCTTTGCATCTATCTGTTGACCCCTCCTCTTATCCTCAACTCTGATTGACTCCACCTCTTATACTTAACTCTGATCACTGATAATTTCTTGTGAGACTATTTACTGAGTTTTCTTCCTGCTTTATTTCCCAAACTCTCACAAACACACTTCAACATGCTTTGGGAACCAAGAAATTTCCTCTTCCTTCTATTTTCATTCCAAACCTTTTATCCCTGCCCAAGCTTTCACGCAGTGTGATCCACCACTTTAATTCTCAATGATTGATGTTTTGTCCTCTAGCTTTTGCCATTATTCCTTTTTTCTCTAGTTTCTTTTCTGCCGATGCTCTTTGTTTCTCAGCCCTCTTAAGCCCCTCTTTTATAATTTATTTCTTTTAAATCCAAAAACAAGTGGGCTTGGGTGTGTGCCCAGAAGGCTTTATTTCCACATCAGGTTGCGCTGTGGATCATGGCACACAGCCAATTTCTGCTCAGAAAAAGCCAAGCTGTTGGCAAAACCCCTCACTCGCTCCGTTGTCCTCAATCACTGGCTCCCAAAAGTCGGTAACCAATTCGGGTAAGAAAACCTTATTTGGAGGGGACACCTTCTGATCATGAGGCTTGGAAGCTTTGATTTTGGTCATTGCACCCTTGTTCGAATCCACAAGAGAGATTGAGGTAGGGATGGGAATTTTGAAACCCAGGTGATGATGAGAAACAGCCATGGTGGTTGACAAAGGGTTAAATTCTTCAATAGAATTCTTGCACAATAACTTGAGACACAAAAACTTGGATTGAAACACATTGGTATTGAGAATTTTCGAATGGTTTTTGGAACTAAAAAAATCAAGATAGATTGGAATTAGAGGACTTGCTGATTGTGCGGGAATTGGTAGAGGCTCTGAGAGGCAAGATTATGAAGACTGGAATTTCTAAGAATGGGTTCTAAAAGTTTATTAGCTTCTTTTATCAAGGGACTCTTACAATTTTCTTGAAGAGAAGAAAAAAAAAATGCCCCCAATTCTCAAGTTGGCGGGCTTGGCTGATTGGCTTGGGTATTTTCCAAGCCAAAATTTTCCCGACCCACCCAAACCTGGGTGTGTGCTAAGTCACCCTTGGCTAGGTGCCAAGCCGCCTTGAGGTGGTGCCACAGGCGCTTTAGGGGGTGCCCAGTGTGCTTTAGCAGAAAAGCGGCTAATTTGGGTGGGTGCTCAAATGATCTTGAAATATCATATATCTACACCATGGGGCCAACTTGCTGTTGAGCCATCAGCTGGCAAAATGCTGGTTTGAGAGCACTCATTTAGTGGGATAAATGAAAGACACTGATTAATCTACCATAGAGTGTTAAAAAGGTGTAATATATAAGGAAAAATTTTCTAGAAATTGGTTTTTATTTCATACAGATTAAAGATTGAATTTAATTATTCATCTTCTTTACTTTGAATTATTTATTTTAACCTCATCAGCTATACATGATTTAGATACAGCTGTGAGCCATGCTTGTTTATTTTGATATATAAAATTGGTTAATACTTTTTAATTATTACTCAGTTATTGATTTTGTTTATTTGAGATGTATCAGATAAATCATGAGAGATATAGGGGCACTTTGGCCAAGTTAAAAGAGTTTATTTCTTTGAAAAATTAATATTTTGGGTTATTTTGTTGATCAGTTTTTTTTTCTTTTTCAGAATAATATTTTGAAATGCACCTTTTAATATTAATAAATACTTCTTTCATAAATTTTCTTAAGTCCAAGAATAATTTATTTGAATTATGGTGAAAAGATTGAAACCATTTTCCCAGGAAACAGTTCTTCAAATTTTACCATGCTTCATTAGGGATTTGGCAGCTCAAAAGTTGTCCTGTTCCAATTGGAAAAATTCTGCATGTTTCTCCACATGTGTTTAATGTGATCCATCAAGCTGTTTGTTTTTTTGAATCCTTCACCGCAGAAATCTGCATTTCACTTACTAGCAAGTGCCATCAAAGAGCTCTTGCTCAATGTATGGCCAAGCTCAGGTCATGCTCCTACCAAGCTCAGCTCAAAATTTTTTGAGGCTCCAATGCACAGTTACTGACTGTGCATAATGCATAGGGACTAAGCAAAAATCAGAGTGACTGTGAACAATACATAATGACGGGGCACAATGCACAGTCACTGTGCAAAATGCACAGCAACTGATCACAATGCACAGCAACTGTGCACAATGCACAGAAACTGTGCACAATGCACAGCAACTGTGCACAATGCACATGAAATGTGCAAAATGCACAGCAACTGTGCACAATGCATAGCAACTGTGAACATTGCATGGCAACTGTGCACAATGCACAGCAATTTTTCACAATGCATAGCAACTTTGCACAATTCACAGCAACTGTGCACAACGCACCGCAACTGTGCACAATGCAAAGCAACTGTGCACAATGCATAGAGACTTTGCACAATGCACAGAAACTGTGCACAATGCACAGAAACTGTGCACAATGCACAGAAACTGTGCAAAATGCACAGAAACTGTGCACAATGCACAGCAACTGTGCACCATGCACAGCAACTGTGCACCATGCACAGCAACTGTGCACCATGCATAGCAACTGTGCACCATGCACAGCAACTGTGCACCATGCACAGCAACTGTGCACCAGGCCCAGCAACTGTGCACAATGCACAGCAACTGTGCACATTGAAGAATGAAAAGGCTAAAAGAATATTCATTAGAATGAGAAAATCACTTAGGAAAGATAACAAAGTGAACAGGAATGAGAATAACCTAAAAGAACCAAAAGAGACCACCGGCTAGACGTGAAGAGACATTAGGAGCTAAGCAGCCATAAGGATCTTGGTGATCTGGGAAGACAAGTGACAGCCTTGAGTTAAGATGAGAAGGTCAACGGAGTTCACAATAGCACTATTGGTTGATCGTGAAGAGTCAGTGGTTTGGTTAACAGTGAAAAGAAGAAAGAAACAAAAAGATAAGAAGCCAAAGAAAACTACTTACTCAAAAAGGAGGACCTGAGAGCCCTGGGGGCAAACACAGGACCTCTGTTGAACAGTACAAGTAGGAACAATTACTTTCATATATAGAGTGTGCACACCGTAGAGGGAAAGTATCATAGAGCAGGATAGACGCGCAACCGCCTAGGTGATTGACTCACAGATGATAGGAGAAACAGAGAAGATAAAAGAAAAGAAAATATGAGAAAGAAAAATAATAAAATAAGAGATGAGATTCAAAGACACTATAATCATCAGATTTTTAACACCCTCCCTGGCTTTGGATTCAGCGTACTTGCAGGAAGTTCAGACAGGTTAGCATTGGGATTTGTGAGAAGGCTTTTGTGAGAAAATCAGCACCATTTTCCTTTGAAGAGGTCTTCTTCAGTTGAATGGTACCTCTTTGTATCTCTTCCCAAATGAAGTGATTTCTTAAGTCAAGATGCTTTGATCTGAAGATTGTCTGGTTGGTGTGCTGCATGGCCAGCTTAATGCAGCCTTCGTTGTCTTCATGAATGTCTGTCGGCGTGTCAAATTTGGCACACACTACTTTGCACAGGAAATTTTGCATCCATAATACTTCTTTCACCCCGTCACCTACAGACTTGTATTCAGCCTCGGTTGTCAATAGAGACACAGTGGCTTGCTTCCTAGACTTCCAGGCGATTAGGTTTTTATTCCACGTGATGACAATCCCAGAGATTGAGCGTCGGGTTGAAGGACAAGTGGCCCAGTCGGAGTCCACAAAGGAAGCTAGCGGTGCAGGAGAGTCTTTTAAAGTGAGTTCGATGCCCTTATTGGCAGTATGTGCCAGGTAATTTAAGACTTTAAGTGCCGCATTATAGTGTACAAGACCTGGAGCGTTCAGAAATTGAGCCAGATAGTTGGCCGAGAAAGTTATATTGGGCCTTGTGTCAACACTTATGTAATTGAGCTCACCAACAAGTTTTCTATAATTAAGACCTGATTTGTCGAATTCAACAATTTCTTCATCAGTAGGTGGAAGCAGCTTGCCGTAGGGAGAAAATGGAACCGAATGTTCTTTGAACTTCAGAAGAGGATAGTTGGCCGCGGTGGACCTTATGTAAGACTCTTGAGAGAGTTTGACCAATCCAGGGGCTTGATGAACATTAATTCCAAGGAGAAGTTTTGATTCTTGAAGATATTTTACCTTGAACCTACTACTAATGAGGGTGGCAAATTTTTCAGGATTCTTACTGAAGATTGCTATATCGTCGACATGGATGTAGAGCCAGGTGTTGTCGGAGAAGAACACACAGTGATTGCTGCTGCACCTTTTAAACCCGGATTTTAGAAGCCAGTTGCTAAGCGTGACATACCAAGCTTGAGGGGCCTGTTTCAACCCGTAGAGGGCTTTCTTGAGGCGCAGAGTCTTCCCTTTCTGCACTGGTACGTTTGGAGGAGCTGAAATGTGGATTTGTTTGACCAGAGGAGCGTTAAGAAATGCAGCTTTGACATTGAGTTGATGGAACTCGAGATTTTGACTCAGGGAAAAGGAGATAAGTAGCCTTAGAGAGCTCTTATCCCCAGTAGGTGCAAATGTGTTGATGAAGTCGACTCCCTCCACTTGATTCAAACCCTGGGCACAGAGCCTTGCTTTGAACTTGATAATTTTGTTTTGTTTGTTCCTTTTAGTTCCAAACACCCATATGCACTTGATCTTAGAGATATTTCCACCTTCATGCACCTCTTCCCATACCTCATAGCTGTTGATATTACCCACTTCTTTCTCCATTGCATTTATCCATTCAAATTTGTACTTACTATTGAGAGCTTGATTTAGGGTTTTTGGATCTTCATAGTCCGCATCAACTAGATAGAGCTGCAAGTTGAGTCTTCTGGGGTGATCCAGAATGTTCCTGGGGGAAATCTCAAATTCAGAGCTGTTAGGATTTGTTGCAGGCAAAGAGTCCAAAGGGAAGTGGTCTGGAGAGTTTCACAAGCAATCAATGGAATCTGGATTTGAGGTTTCTGCGTGTTTGGGCTGAAGTGGATTGTTATCTTGCTGAATCGGATTGTCATCTTGATTGACAACCTTGAAGGCATCCGGAGATTGAACAAATTCTAGTTCAGGAAGTGGATCCGAGTTTGTCTGCGCATGCTTGGTCCCAGCAAAGTCATTTTCCAGGAATCAAAAATTTTCTGAGATAACAACTTTGTTTGTTGAGGTGTTGAACACTCAGTAGGTTGAAAAATCATTGGCAAACCCTACCAGTAAACCCTTAAAGCCAGTTTGAGCAAGTTTTTATCTTCGTAGATGTTTGGGAATAAGGACAATCGAAGTACAGCCAAAAGGTTTTAGAAAATGGTAGTTGACCAAACGTTTGTACCAAATCTTATAAGGGATAAGATTATGGTTTGAAGAGACTGGAAGGAGATTAAGCAGTTTTGTGGAAGTGTTTACCGCTTCTCCCCAGAGCTGAATTGTCAGTTTAGCTTGTAGCATGAGACATCTGGCTTTTTCCAGTATTGATCTATTAGCTCGTTCTGCTAGGCCATTTTGTTGCGGGGAGTACGGTGGTGAGAGGAGGTGATTAATCCCAGCATCCTTGCAGTATAGTTTGAACTCTTGGCCGATGAACTCACCTCCATTATCAGTAAGTATATTGATGATTTTAGAGTTATGTTGACGTTTGGCCATTTTGGAGTAGGTTTTGAAAGAAGCAAGAGTGTCTGCTTTGGATTTGAGGAGAGCGACTGATTTGAATTGGGAGAATTGATCAACAATGGTAAGAAAATACTTGCTACCCCCAAAGAAAGGAATCAAGAATGGACCAACTAAGTCCATGTGGACAGTTTCAAGAACACGAGTGACCGGTTTGAAGTGACTATTGAATGGAGTAGAGATCATCTTCCCAACTTGACAGGTTTTGCACTTGGACGAATCCAGTATGTTGGAATTTGGAAAAAAAATTTTGAGCTTAGCGTCACTGACATGTCCTAGTTTATTGTGGAGATTGAGGAGAGGTGAAGTTGAATAGTGGACTTCGGCTTTCTCCTGTTTGAACCAAACCCCACAGAGTTCAAGTAGATTGTTTGAGGTAGATCCGACTAATTCGAAGTTGTCCAAGGATATGGAGGACCCTGAGAATCCCAATTTCTTGATGACCACTTTCTTTGACTTGAGCTGGGTTAGAGAAATAAGGCAACGGTCAATCTTTGGGACCAGTAGAAAATTTTCCAGTTTAACTCGTGCACCCTTGTGGTTCAGGAGAGAGGCTTCACCAATAGCTACAGCATTGAGAGCATTGCTATCGTTTCCAGTACCAATCTTGATTGAAGTTTTCCTAGCGTTGAAGATCCATTTGGGATTTTTGACAATGTGATGCAATGCACCCGAGTCAAGAACAGGAAGCAGGGTTTTTGAGGACAAAGATTTTTTTTGTAGATAAATCTGAGCGCTGAAGTAGGCTGAGGCTTCTTGGTTAGGATTGGTAGACTGGGTTGAGGAGGCAGTATCGGTGAGATGAGCTTGTCCCTGAGAATTTTGAGTTGGTCTGAGATGAGGATGAAGCAGCCAACAGCAGTTTTCAGGATGATCGGCAAGAGGATTATTTTTGCCTTTTGAACAGGGATGCTTTGGACGTCTTTTTGATTTATTGTCCAAGGTTTTGTAGAGGGCAGTAGAGGACAAGGATTCTTCAGCGGTTGGACCCTTTGATGATTCAGTGGACTCCAGATGAGTGATTTCTCAAAGGTTATTGAGCACTTTGGTAGGGAATTTGAGGATATCATTGTTTAGCAAGATATAATCGACCCCGTGGTAGAATTGGGCAGGTAGTTTGGCTAGTATGGTGTAGCTGAGAATGTTGTCAGGCACTTCAAGTCGAACAGTGGCTAGTTCTATCATAAGTTTACGGCATTCTTGAATGTAGGCTTTGAGGTCTCCTGTGAACTGATATCAAATGAAGGAAAGCCAAATTCGCCCACTGTTCGTGGTTGAAAGAGAGGCGTAACGTTCGGAGATGGCTTCACAGATGGCTAGAGGATCCGATTGGTTGGCTGGGTTGATGACAGCATTGAAGGCAGTGTCTCCAAGGTGTTGAATCAGGATGTCGGCAGCTTCATAGCCCTTTCGTTTTTGAGAGGCTGTAATGGGAATAATGGGGTCCTTGTTGTCTACTCCTTCTATAAACTCAAGAAGTCCTTTTCTACGTAGGTAGCTACGAATTTGCAAAGCCCATGACGAGTAGTTGGATTCGTTCAGGATAGGGAGATTGCTCCTTTTTGAGTTATCTTCTTCGTTGGACATGGTAGGTTCTTTTGGTTCTTTATTGATCTGATCTGAGAGAGCACCTTGGGACCGTAAATCTGAAGAATGAAAAGGCTAAAAGAACATTCATTAGAATGAGAAAATAAATTAGGAAAGATAACAAAGTGAACAGGAATGAGAATAACCTAAAAGAACCAAAAGAGACCACCGGCTAGACGTGAAGAGACATTAGGAGCTAAGCAGCCGTAAGGATCTTGGTGATTTGGTAAGACAAGTGACAGCCTTGAGTTAAGATGAGAAGGTTGAGGGAGTTCACAATAGCACTATTGGTTGATCGTGAAGAGTCAGTGGTTTGGTTAATGGTGAAAAGAAGAAAGAAACAAAAAGATAAGAAGCCAAAGAAAACTAATTACTTGACAAGGAGGACCTGAGAGCCCTGGGGGAAAACATAGGACCTCTGTCGAGCATTGCAAGTAGGAACAATTACTTTCATATATAGAGTGTGCACACCGTGGAAAGTATCATAGATCAGGATAGACGCGCGACCGCGTAGGTGATTGACTCACAGCTGATAGGAAAAGCAGAGAAGATAAAAGAAAAGAAAATATGAGAAAGAAAAAGAAGAAAATAAGAGATGAGATTCAAAGACACTATAATCATCAGATTTTTAACACACATTGCACAGAAACTGTGCGCAATGCACAGCAACTGTGCACATTGCACAGCAACTGTGCAAAAATCAAAGCAACTGTGCACAATGCAGAGGAACTGTGCACAATGCACAGCAACTGTGCACAATATTTATCCAAGCTCGAATGCACAATGCACAGTGACTTTGCGCATTATTTATCCAAGCACCAATGTATTGTTGCTATGCATTGTGCACATTTGCTGTGCATTTTGCACAGTTTCTGTGCATTTTGCACAGTTTCTGTGCATTGTGAACACAGTTGCTGTGAATTGTGCACAGTTGCTGTGCATTGTGCACAGTTTCTGTGCATTGTGCACACAGTTGCTGTGCTTTGTTCACAGTTGCTGTGCATTGTGCACAGTTGCTTTGCATTTTGGGCAGTTGCTGTGCGTTTTGCGCAGTTGATTTTCATTGTGCAGAATTGCTGTGTATTGTGCACAGTTTCTGTGCATTTTTGGGGAATGGCTGTGCATTGTGGAGAGTTGCTGTGCATTGTGAACAATTTCTGTGAATTTTAAAGTGTTGCTGTGCATTGTGTATAGTCAATTTGTATTTTGAACTTTCACTTTTCATTTTGCGCAGTTGCTGTGCATTGTGCACAGTTGCTGTGCATGGTCCATGGTGAATTGTGCACAGTCACTGTGCATTGTGCAGGCTCACTGCACATTGTTCACCATCACTCTGAATTGTGCACAGTCACTTTGCAAGGTGCATTGTGGACAGTTGCTGTGCATTGTGAACAGTTGCTGTGCATTTTGAACATTTTCTGTGGATTGTGCACAGTTGCACTGCATTGTGAACATTTTCTGTGCATTTTGAACAGTTGATGTGCATTTTGAAGAGTCTCTGTGAATTGTGCATAGTAACTTTGCATTTTGAACAGGCATTTTCATTTTGCACAGTTGCTGTGCATTGTTCACAGTTACTGTGCATGATGCGTTGTGCACATTTGCTGTGTATTGTGCATGGTGCATTGTGCACAGTTGCTGTCCATTGTGCATGGTACATTGTGCACAGTCACTTTGAATTGTGCACAGTCACTGTGCATGGTGCAGTGTGCACAGTTGCTGTGCATTCTGCACAGTTGCTGTGCATTCTGCACAGTTGCTGTGCATTCTGCACAGTTGCTGTGCATTGTGTACAGTTGCTGTGCATTGTGCACAGTTGCTGTGCATTGTGCACAGTTGCTGTGCATTGTGCACAGTTGCTGTGCATTGTGCACAGTTGCTGTGCATTGTGAACAGTTGCTGTGCATTTTGCACAGTTGCTGTTTATTGTGAATAGTCACTGTGCATTGTGCGCAGTTACTCTGAATTGTGCACAGTTTCCGTGCATTTTGCATTGTGCATTGTACACAGTTGCTATACATTGTGCATTGTGCACAGTTGCTGATCATTGTGCATGTTGAACAGTTACTCTGAATTGTGCACAGACACTGTGAATAAAAAACCAGTTTGAGAATGAAAATGCCTTCAACTAGAGATTGAGAAGAGCTTTGACAAGAGCTTCCTTGATAGCACTTGCTAGCAAGTGCCATCACAATTTAACCCTTCTGATGGAGAGTTACCACCCCTCCATAATGGATGATGGAGGGTTAGAAACCCTCCATAATGGATGATGGAGGGTTAGAAACCCTCCATAATGGATGATGGAGGGTTAGAAACCCTCCATAATGGATGATGGAGGGTTAGAAACCCTCCATAATGGATGATGGAGGGTTAGAAACCCCCCATAATGGATGATGGAGGGTTAGAAACCCTCCATTATGGATGATGGAGGGTTAGAAACCCTCCATAATGGATGATGGAGGGTTAAACCCCTCCAGAATGGATGATGGAGGGTTAAAAACCCCCCAGAATGGAAGATGGAGGATTAAAAACCCTCCAGAATGGATGATGGAGGGTTAAAAACCCTCCTGAATGGATGATGGAGGGTTAAAAACCCTCCAGAATGGATGATGGAGCGTGGAAAACCCTCCTGAATGGATGATGGAGGGTGAAAAACCCTCCAGAATGGATGATGGAGGGTTAAAAACCCTCCAGAATGGATGATGGAGGGTTAAAAACCCTCCAGAATGGATGATGGAGGGTTAAAAACCCTCCAGAATGGATGATGGAGGGTTAAAAACCCTCCAGAATGGATGATGGAGGGTTAAAAACCCTCCAGAATGGATGATGGAGGGTTAAAAACCCTCCAGAATGGATGATGGAGGGTTAAAAACCCTCCAGAATGGATGATGGAGGGTTAAAAACCCTCCAGAATGGATGATGGAGGGTTAAAAACCCTCCAGAATGGATGATGGAGGGTTAAAAACCCTCCAGAATGGATGATGGAGGGTTAAAAACCCTCCAGAATGGATGATGGAGGGTTAAAAACCCTCCAGAATGGATGATGGAGGGTTAAAAACCCTCCAGAATGGATGATGGAGGGTTAAAAACCCTCCAGAATGGATGATGGAGGGTTAAAAACCCTCCAGAATGGATGATGGAGGGTTAAAAACCCTCCAGAATGGATGATGGAGGGTTAAAAACCCTCCAGAATGGATGATGGAGGGTTAAAAACCCTCCAGAATGAATGATGGAGGGTCAAAAACCCTCCAGAATGTACAATGATCAAGGGTTACAACCCCTCCAGAATGGCTTTGGCGGGTGAACAGTCACTGTGCATTGTGCTCAGTCACTGTGCATTGTGCACAGTCACTGTGCATTGTGCACAGTCACTGTGCATTGTGCACAGTCACTGTGCATTGTGCACAGTCACTTTGCATTGTGCACAGTCACTGTGCATTGTGCACAGTCACTGTGCATTGTGCACAGTCACTTTGCATTGTGCACAGTCACTGTGCATTGTGCACAGTCACTGTGCATTGTGCACAGTCACTGTGCATTGTGCACAGTCACTGTGCATTGTGCACAGTCACTGTGCATTGTGCACAGTCACTGTGCGTTGTGCACAGTCACTGTGCTTTGTGCACAGTCACTGTGCATTATGCACAGTCACTGTGCATTGTGCACAGTCACTGTGCATTGTGCACAGTCACTGTGCATTGTGCACAGTCACTGTGCATTGTGCACAGTCACTGTGCATTGTGCACAGTCACTGTGCATTGTTCACAGTCACTGTGCATTGCGCAGAGTCACTGTGCATTGTGCACAGTCACTGTGCATTGCGCAGAGTCACTGTGCATTGCGCACAGTCACTGTGAATTGTGCACAGTCACTGTGCATTGTGCACAGTCACTGTGCATTGTGCCCAGTCACTGTGAATTGTGCACAGTCAATGTGCATTGCGCACAGTCACTGTGCATTGCGCACAGTCACTGTGCATTGCAAACAGTCACTGTGCATTGCTTACAGTCACTGTGCATTGTGCACAGTCAATTTGCATTGTGCACAGTCAATTTGCCTTGTGAAAAGTCACTGTGAATTGTGTACAGTCACTGTGCATTTTGACAAGTCACTTTGCATTGTGCAAAGGTTCTCTGCGGTGTGCACAGTCACTCTGCATTGTGCATAGTCACTGTGCATTGTGCACAGTTTCTCTGCATTGTGCACAGTCCTTCTGCATTGTGCAAAGTTACTCTGGATTGTGCCCAGTCACTGTGCATTTTTCACAGTCACTGTGCATTTTGCACAGTCACTCTGTATTGTGCACAGTCAATCTGCATTGTGCAAAGTTACTGTGAACCAGAAAAATGTTAGAGAATGAAAATATATCCAACTAGAGACTTGACCAAGCTTCAATCAGAGCTTGCTTGATGGCACTTGCTAGCAGGTACCACTAATTATTTTGTGGTGCTTAAAGCATTCAAATATCATTTTTGTTACTCAATGTTCATTGCTTGCAATTCCATTGCAAGCAATGAAGCTTATACCACTTTTTATCAAGACTCCTTGGTAGCCTGCCAAGAAGTTGGAGAAAAAATACAGCCTAAGAAGATTGGTTTTAAATTATCTGTATAAATTATCAGTCAGCACTCAATTTAAGAAAGACCAAATTTATAAATGCTAAATGTGAAGACTCAGTTCATCACTCAATGACCTTTGCAATCTTTCCTTCATTTTCTCACTGTCAGACAATACTATTATTGTAGGTTGTGTTGTATCAGGCTCTGGAACCTTGATATTACCTGAGTAATTGGAATAAACTTTGAATTATCTATAGAAGTGCAAACAGATGCAATCACAGTTTTGTTACTTTTTTTCTTGTTTTTATTATCATTGCTGCCAAAAATCATTTGAAAAGGTATGTGTTGGGGTTTGCAATTCTGGTCAGTTGTTTTGGGTCAACAGCATTGCGCAGTTCAGGTGATTGTTGAGCCAGGTCCTTCAAGCAGGTGACTGCTACTACTTTTCACAAATTTTCTTTGATATTTTCCCCCTTGATGGTGGGTGGGACATTTGTTGTCATTGAAGCAAAATTGCACATTTCTAGAGAGGCTAGCTGAATTTCCCTAGTTTCCAGTCAAGGAGGGGTTATTGCCTTAAAATGGCATATGGCACCATTGGGGTCAAACAAATTGGTGATGGGGCCATCAGGCAATTGAATGCCTATTGATGATCTTTCAGCATTGGCTATGGTACTTCCCACATTGAGTGCATTGTGGAGCAATGACTGCTCCCTACACATGAGTCACATGAATCAATCAATTGGTTTTTTTTTTGGTTTTGATGTAATAATAGGTAAAAGATGGCCTGTTGGTTTTGAATAAGTTGAGACTCAATGAAATCAAGTCTTGATGAGAAGCCGCATTGAATCAGGCTAACTTTAAAGTTGGATTGGGCAACAATGGATTTGCACCTGGATGGTTTAGCTCCATTGATGCCAGTAGCTGGATTTAGCAAGTTTTTTTTCAACTGACTCTTTTTGCCAAAAGATTCACCCTTGAATTCTTCCAAATGATTCTCAAATAAAGAAGCCAAGATTTCAGGCCCTCAATCACTTTTGTAAGCATCAAAATCCTGCTTCCCTGTTTTTTCTAGGGTTTTGCCTGTAGGAAGACTTTTGGAAATGAACTTGGTGCTTTCAACAACATTCTTGTTTGGAGTGTTGTTATTGTGGTAAAATCAGGATTTTTGCTGACAGGTGGAAGAGTATTCAACAAGCCAATGTATCACAGCATCATTGCCATTGGCGCTGATAGGAAAATTTTTGCTAAAGTCATTTTCATTGTCTGATCTGGATTGCTGATGGCGGCTTGAAGAATATTTGACAGGCAGGCTAATTGAAGCATCATTTTCATCGACGTTTTGCACAAGGCCATGAAAGGGAATGGGAAAATCTTCCTTCTTAAATAATTGTATTTAATCATTGATGGATGTTCTTGGATCTCCCGATAAATATAAATGATTATCATCTGAGGAGATGAAGTTGATGAAGGCTCTCTTGACATCCCAAGGCGTGTTGGCTGCATACTTAGAAGGGCCTTCACACCCTCCAATGGCCTGGGTTCTAATGTGATTGCCGCTAATCAGTAAATCTTACTTGCAACAGAATTCACTCAGATTGTATCATACCTATGGGGAGTGGCCAATCCATTCTGTCAAAATTGGAGAATACAAGCATAATTTTGGTTTTAACCCTGACTGCAATTGGTGCTATATTGGATAGCAAGAATTTAGATACAACATTCTCAACATATGAGGGGAAAGCAGAATCTACAAGCGGTTGAGGAGGGTTGGATGGCTTCAGGTTGGCAAATTAATTATTTATATGGGCAGTTTCAAAAGCAGTGCCTGGCTGAAAGCCTACCAGTGCTGAGAAATGGAAATTTGTTAAAGTCAATAAATGCAGAAACTGGTGGCCAAGTTCAAAACTTACCTATTTGAATACTGGTATTAAGAAGAGTGGCAAGAATTGGTTGACAACCCAAAAATTGTGGCATGGAATTGATGGAAGACCATGGCACTTAATTTACTGCTTGGAAAGGTTGATCAAGATATGGTTGCACCAAATTAATTGGAGGCGTTAAATTAGCCTCTTGAATAATTCTTGTCTGGGGAGTTACCTTGTACAGTTGGCCCAAATCTTCTAGTTAAGGAAGTTTGGAAATTGGGTTGTAGCCATTCCTCTTGAATTTTTTTTCCTGAAAGTGCTGAACAAAATGGATCAGAGAATGCTTGATGGATGGCTATACTTGCACTGGCTCTAGTGAATCTCCAGGAGATTGGGAGCCTGAGGTCAATTGGGCAGGTAGAGGGGTTGTCCCTTGGTTTGAGGAAGTGGAGGGCATTGGATCTTAATCTTTAATTGGAAGACTCTTGGTTTTTTTTGGGGTGTTTATGGGTGGAAGTAGCATTACTTGGGGCTTCATTTCTGTCATGCAAACCAGAAACACAATTGAGAGATTCAAAATTATTAATCTGTGAGATGTTAAAATTGTCCTCATTCATGTCATCTTTGTCATTTTTCCATCATTGGACTCAGAAGAATCTATTTCTGATGATAATTCATCTAAATAAACGTCCTCCTTAGTAATCTGTTTGGCAAATCTTACTGCTTTTGTTGGGAACTTGAGTTTCCTGCAAGAAATTGAAGGATTATCAGATTTGGGTTTTTTACCACCAGTGGTGGTTCAAGATTCTTCTATTTTTCCTGATGGATTCTTGACAATAGTTACACTCAGAGACAAGTGATGTGGTGAACTGTGAGTGAATGAAAACGGAATTTTCAACTGCAACAATGCAGCTAGGAGAGTTCAAATGTTATAAATACAAGACACAGAGACACAAAATGGCACAAGTAATTCATAAGCACTCATTGGAAGTCTTCTTTCACTTGGTAGCAATAAATTGCACTTCATCTTTCCCCAATCCAGAAGGAAGTTCAATCAAAATGTTGTGCACCTTTTAGATGAATTCACACCAGCTGGTCACCATGGCCTGGTTAGAATAAGGATCAAAAGATGGATCAATCATGGTTTTTTTTTGCTTTAGGAGTAATTTCAAAGAAACTGAGGTCTTATTATTCTGCAAAGAATGATTTTCTAGTCCTTTCAGAAGCCAATATATAGACTTGAAACCTGATAGCTAGTGCAAAAACATCCTAAAATACTTATTTGGATGTGATTTTATATTGTTTGTGGGCGCTGGCTGGCAAGCATAGATTTTGAATGCCTGTAGGTCAATTAATCACTCAAAAATACTTATGTAGATCAATCTATGAGTTAGATGACTGGCCTTCAATGATTGGAGCCAGATAAAAATATGAGAGAAAATTGGGTCATAC